>JAJPUD010000094.1:577973-687153 GCA_023553655.1 Myrmecobius fasciatus | reverse complement strand
CAATAACCCCTTACCCAAGATACCAAGTTGCCTCCTAAAAAATCCAGCATGGATATCATATAGCTGAAAAAGAAACACAGGCAGGGCACCATCTTGCTACAGAGTGGATCTTGACCATGGGAAGTAAAGCCATAAGTAGGAATACCAGCATCTGGGCAAATTCAGTTACAGGTACCAATGGGGGAGGCGACCACCCAGAACCTAGCCTGTGCCTTGGATGCAGCCATGCAAGCACACCCTTCTCTAACCATATTCTCTTTCCCTCTCCTGGGACCATCTCCTCCCCATGACTTGAGACCCATGCAGGGCGTCAGGTGAAGGCAAAAGATAGAAGGAACAGGACAGTGAGTGGTCTCTGGAGCACAGTGAGAAGGAAACCCATTCCTTACATACCAGCACATAGGGCAGAACTTCAGCCCCAACTAATTATGGTTCTGATACTCACCTTGTTAGGATTAGATAGGAGTGCTTGCCTGTGGCTCAGCTGCCATGAACCAAACATGTGGCCAAGAGCAGTGACCTCAGCTCAAGATGTGATTCCCACACAATTTCACAGTCCAAAAGATGTCTCTGGGGTGTCATGCTCCAGTGCCTGTTAAATGTAAGATTCTCCAAGAAGAAATGATGCACTACAAGCAAGGCCAGGAGGCTAGTTTACCCGCAGAAAAGAATGCATGAATAAAGATGAGGCAAGCCTTTTAGACCATCTTTTCAGATAAAATATCAGCCTCGGGGCTCCTTCTTTGCTTATGTTAAGTAGCTTTATGAAAGGTAGTTCCCAATCTTAAGTCAGATCTGGATATACCAGCACATTCCTCCCAAATTGCTGCTCTTTATGGAAAATCAGTCCATAGTACACTGCTTTAGGGAGACCTAGACTAAAGAGGGACTTGAGAATTCAAGACAGGTAAGGGTACTGCCACTTAATGTCATTGGATGATGGCCTCTGAAGTTCCTTCCAGCTCCAAGCCTATCTGGTCCAGCCAGTTCATCTTACAGATGAGAAAACTGAGGTGCCCTCCCTCCTCCCAAAACCTTCTCCCTCCACAAGTGATGTGATTTGTCCAATGATACACAATCAATGTGAAATTTGAACCAGGGCCCTCTGGTTCTAGTTTACAGCCAATGTTCTTTCCACTGGACCACCCTACCTCTTTTAACACATTGGACAAGCCAGATAACATAACAGCCTTAGTTTCCTCATCTATTAAATAATGGCTATGTCTGTTTCCTAACTTGCAAACTATAATGTGCTCTAGTATAACGCCAAGGCACTCTCTCCATGGGAATAGAGGTTATTAATTTTCAGTATAGAGCAAACACAGCTTCCAAATATGCTTTTTCAGCTTTTAGAAGGACACTTTTGTGTGTAAGCTAGGAAAGAAATTTCTGAGTATTATGAAATACACAGCAAATAGATGGAGGCAAATTCTATTATGACGGCATGTCAGGCATCAACCTTATGAAGTTGAGATCCAACATGGTATCGGTGAATGACACAGAAGATCAAGCAATGCTATTCTACACACTTTCTCCAAAGCCTCCTCCCTAAAAGAATTAAAAATTTTCAAGTGGTACTTTTCCTGGGACTAACAGACCTATGTTTCTCTAAGTGAGGCAAACCGGTCAACTTTGGAGTTAGAAATACAGTGATGTTTCAAGGCAAGGCTTACATGATATGCTGCTAGAATTTTTACCTGCTCAGAGCTAAGTGTGGGATTCAGGCATAAAATGCCTAGTATCTGAGAATTATTAACAATGAATGAGAATGTGTTCCCAGGTTGTTGAATGCTTTATCAGGTTCATTTCCTGTGCCAGTGTTTCAAAAGCCTCCTGCCCATGATATTTTCTTGGATAAATGCTAAAGACAACAAAGAAGGTTTTATTGAGATAGTTCAGCATGGTAGAAAGAATGCAGGGTATGGAGACAGGATACCTACATGTTCAAATAAAGCCTCCAGCAATTCTAGCTCTGTGACTCTGTGAGCTAACCTCTATGAACATCAGTTTCCTTATTTATAAAATGTGGATAAAACCTAGTTTCATTATGGGGAAAGTGCAGAGCCATAATATGGGTTGAGACAATAGGATTTTTCCTACAATCTAGATCCCAGTTTTTTAAATTGTGCTTTAAGACCTTATATAGGATCTCATAACTGAATGTGGGGCTTACAAAATTATAACTTATTATCAGTAAATGTTTGATTTGTATATCTATTTTATATATCCATATACCTGGAATCATGTAAAAATTTCTCAGGCAAAAAGGGATCAAGAGTAGAAATAATTTAAGAAACCTAGAGGACACACTTCTCAGATCTTTAAGAATATCATTAAAGGGGGCAGCTAGGTGGCGCAGTGGATAGAGCACCAGCCCTGAAGTCAGGAGGACCTGAGTTCAAATCTGGTCTCAGACATGTAACAGCTGTGTGACCCTGGGCAAGTCACTTAACCCCAATTGCCTCAGCAAAAAAAAAAAAAAAGAATATCATTAAAAAAAGAAAATACCATCTCCTCAATTCTACTAGCTTTGTACTATTCCTGAAGGTCTTGGAGATATCTTCCTCCCACTATGAGGTCTTGCTGCTTGCCACTTTCCATTTCTTAAAATGTACTTCTTCCTAAAGGGTGAAGAATCATTGGCTATGTGACTTGTGCTGGGAACAGCCTATCTATCCTCCCTTGGTGTGACTGTACTAATTTGGAATGGTTTATATCACTCTTCTATACTCCCAACCATGCAACTAAATTTCCTCCATGGGACAGAATTCCAAGTTAGTGTTCTATTTTAGTAGCAATTTTTAGAATTTAAAGCATTAAAGAAATATGAACCATTATTATTGTTACTACTGATTGCTTCATTAGAGGTAAGAGAAGGATGAAGGAAAAGATCTTATGTACTGCAAATAAGGATTAGAAATAGGTTTTAGAAGAAAACAGTCAATGATTTAAATCATTAGGAAGGAACTATTTTGCTTCCATTTTTTTTTATACCAAGGAGAATTACTAAGAAAAACATAGTAAAAAGGTTATCAGAGAAAGGAAAACTAAGATAAATAAGGAAATGGTATCACAGCAAATTCAATTCACCAGGACAGGAGTGACTTTTACTATATACTGGGTATTTAAAGAACATGCAAGTGTGATTATTGAATTTCTGTCAGTGATCTTTGATAAATTTTGGGAAAAAACAAAGAAGCTCTATCCTTAAGTCATCCTTTTTTCTTACTTCTGCCTCATTCCTTACATCCAATAAGATGCAAAGTCCAAATGGTTCTACCTCAACATCTTTTATATCTGTTCCCTTTTCTCTTCTCTCAAAGCTCCCAACCTAATAGAGTTCCTTATCATCTTTCACTTGAACTAAATGATCTCCCCTCTTTCAGTTTCTATATCCTCATAATCCACATATGACAAAATAATCTTCTGATGTATCTTGTCACTCCTTTGCTCAAAAAACCTCTGGTCCCTCCCTTTTGTTGCTACGATCAAAGACATATTCTTACAATCTGGTATTGAGGGCCCACTAGGGTTTGGCCCTAATTTAACCTTTCAGCCTATTTCCCTTTGGTCCCCTATACATACTCCATATTTTAGCCAAAATAAATATTCCACCTCTATTCTTCTCAATAAGTTGTCTACCATATTTAGAATGCATTCTTTCTGCACTCCATTTTTCCAAATTCTTATCTTCTTTCAAGGCTCAATTCAGTTACCATGTCTTATGTATCATTTTCCTCAATTCCTTCCCCACACACACACACACACACACTTTATTTCTCTCTCCTTCCTTTAAATGACCTTGGATTTATATTCTTACATATGTATTTTATCTTTGTAGCAGAGGAGAAGCTCCTTGAGAATAGTCATCAGTCAACAAATTATTATTAAGTAACTTACTATATACTGGTGGCCCTGTGCTAAACTCTGGGAAGAACAGAGGAGACAACATGAAATACAAACAAGTTATACATAGGAAAAAAATCTGAAATGGAGGGATCATACCTTGTATGACTGGAAGCTTGGCTAGGATTTGAAGCCAGGGAAAGTAGGAAACATAAATGAGGGAACAATTCCAAGAATAGAGAACAGGCAGTAAAAACAGATAGAATGGAAAGACAAGAGTAGGAACGGGTTCTTTTTCTTTCTAACTTTAAGATTTTACATAATGGCTAACATGAATTTAGATGCTTGATAGTATGTGCTTAATGGATTTAAATATGGGGACAAGAATTAGAGGTATTCAATAATTGAACAGGCTGTCTTTGGTGGATTTGGAGTTGGAAGGAACTTCAGAAGTTAATTAATTTACCCTCATATTTTTATATCTGGGAAACTGAGGCACAGGAAAATTAAATTATTTTCTCAGGACCATACTAGTAACAAGTAGCAGAACTTAAATCCTCCATATGCAAAACCACTTTTTTTCTCAATCTCACATTGTTTCTTAGTTAATAATTCTAGAATTCTAAAATTACTATCAGGGAACTAGTGCTGCCTCCAAAATACTCCACTGTAATTTGTGGAGTAAAATGTTCTGTATCCTGAGTATTTTTAATTTTTTTCTTATTCCTACTGTTGGATTTTTTTTAAAGCAACAATACAAAGATGGAAAAAAAATAAAAAACACCTTTGACTTGCTAATCCATTTTATTCTTAATCCTTCCCTCCCTATAGGGATGTGCACCCATAGGGAATTGGGGAGAGGTGGCAGGGGTGGTACTGTGTGGGGTAAGATAAAAAGCAACTCCTGGTATCCTTATCAAAAAAAATGATTTTGGGGGCAGCTAGGTGGTGCAGTGAATAAGAGAACCAGCTCTGAAGTGAGGAGAAAGAACCTGAGTTCAAATCTGGTCTCAGATACTTAACATTTCCTGACTGTGTGATCCTAGGCAAGTCACTTAACCCCAATTGCCTCAGCAAAAGAGAAAAAAAAACTGATTTAACTATCTAAAGTGTTTAAAAAGTAAGCATCCCCCCCAAAAAAAATAAAAAGCAAAAAGCAACAGCAATACATCTAAAATACCACTTAGTCCTGTACATACATTTGCTTATGTTATTACCTGAAAGTAACATAGATACCTTATGGGGTCTTTATTACCTTCAGGCAAAATCTCTGAATCTTGAGCTTTGAAAAAGCAGATTGGTAAAATCAAAAAAAGTAAACATTTGAGTTATAATATTTTTAGCAATGATGGGCAAAAGTATTAGATGATAGAATAATCTTACCATCTAAGGAGACCTAATTTCCCTACCTCTGAGGTGCTTTGTGTTAATGATGCCATTTAACAAACTGAAAATATCCACAGCTAGTGAGGCACACCATAAAAGTGCCTTCTGGGATGGCCCACAAATCACCCACGATTTCAAAAAATGTGTGAGTGGGAGGAGGACTTGAGGAAGTGTTGGCAGAGTCTGACAATTTAAAAGCAGATTTAATTTTTTCCAACTGGCCACAAGAAGTGGAATAGTCACTGGGATATGGTACTATGTAGTCCTCTGGAAACTCAATCTAGATTTCTCCCTTTTTTAAATTGAACATTATACTCTTATTGTACATGATGACATCATTACAAGGAGAACCCATGCCTGAGATTGATAATTCTTCACAGCAGGAAGAATTGCAAGGTTCTTCAAGAAGAATCCTGAGTATGATAGGAAAAACTCTTGTTCATCCAGCTAGCTTTAGAAAAGAATCAGAAATCTTCTAATTGAAAATCCTCTAAAAGGAAATTAAAGACAGAAAGAAAGGTTCAATGCAGACCAAGATATTAAAGTGATGATTTCATGATTGCAGAATTAGAAACAAAATGGATGCCCATTGAGAAACTCTAAGTAAACAAACTGAGATGTGGAAAGCTAATGGAATATTGTACAGTAAAAAATAATAATAACTTCAGAGACACATGGGATGATTTCTAGGAAGTGATGCTCAATGAAATATGCAAAATCAGAAGAATAAACATATTTACAACAATAATGTTAAAGAAAAGCACACTAAAAGAAAGCGGAATTCTGAGTAATTATAAAAAGCTCACCCTGGTTTTGGAGTACAAATAATGAAACATATTCCTTTTCCCTTGATAGAAAGAAAGTCTTGGACAGCTAGGTGGCGCAGTGGTTAGAGCACCAGCCCTGAAGTCAGAAGGACCTGAGTTCAAATCTGATCTCAGACACTTCCTAGCTGTGTGAGCCTGGGCAAGTCACTTAACCCCAATTGCCTCAGCAAAAAGCAAAAAGCACAAAAAAAAAAAAAAAAAAGAAGGTCTTTAACCTTGTTGGACACAGCCACTGAATGGATGATTTTTGTTAAATTACCTTCCTGTATTTTAAGGGAAGATTTAATTGTTGGAAGAATTAAGAGTTCATGGGTCAAACAGGATTAGTAATAGCACCTTCATCTCTGGATTATTGTTAAGATCAAATGAGATAACATATTAATATGTAATAAACATTATTTATAATAAATTTATAATAAAATTGTAAACTTTACCCAGAAAGAGGGATATGAAATGTGGACCACAATATAACATTTTCATGTTCTCTATTGATGTTTGCTTGCATTATGTTTCCCTTCTCAGATTTTTTTTTCTTGTAGATCTGACTTTTCTTGCACAGCAAGATAACTGTAAAAAAATGTATATACATATCTGATTTGTCAAGTATTTTAACATAATTCACATGTAGTAGACTTCTTGCCATCTAGGGGAGGAGTGGGGACAAGGGGGGAAAAATTTGTAATGAAAAGCTTTGTAATGGTCAATGTTGAAGAATTACCCATATGTATGTTTTGCAAATAAAAAGCTTTAATAAAAATAAATAAATTCAAAAGATAAATAAAATTGTAAACTTTGAGGTAACTATATAAATATTAGCTATTATTGTTGTTGTGATTTCCAGGAATGACTTAGATTATAAAACTAAACAGCAATAAAAAACTTTTTTTTAAAAGGAAAGTATTTTCTGCTCTTTAAAAGGCTTCTTGGGCCACGAAAATGATGTATTTTAGGGGGTAGTTGCATTTTCCTACACTTATTTCCTGATGTTTTATTTGAAAGTGAAGTATGATAGGATAAAAGATGCTTTTTTAGATTACAGAAAACTTGATTTTACAGACGAGTAAAATGTGACATTTGTAGATTAGCGTATTCTCTGTAGGACAGATTCTGCTAAAAGCCTTGTACTCCTGTGCTATCCTGACTTGTCAATTTCTTAAATCCGTTAAAGAAATTATGTTTTATTAAAAGCAGACCTTTTCTGTAATTACTACAAATATTTTCAACTACAACATATTAAAATGCATTAAATATACTTTTGCAGTTCTATGCCTTTTCCTGGAAAAAAAAAAAAAAGCTTTAATAGAAAAGGAGTAAATACTTGAGTAACTAAGTGATAAAGCAGTACTTGGGGGTCAGTCAGGGAGCTCTCAGTTCAAATACTGCTTCAGACATTTACTAGCTAAGTGAACTTGGGGAAGTCACTTAATCTCAGTTTGCTCAAAATTCCTCATATGAAAAATAGGAGCAAGAATAGCATCTATTTTCCAGGGATATAGTCAGGATCAAATGAGTTAAAATGCAAAGTACTTTACAAACCTTAAGGCATCATACAAATGCTAGCTAGTTAACCACAGTTAACAGTAGACAGAACACTGAAAGCTCCATCCTTGAAAAAATAATTTTTTTCTTGAAGTGCCTCAGTTTACTAGTAGGCAAAATGGAAGGAAAAAAAAAAGATATGTTTGAGCATTTGAGGAAAAATACTATGTAGGAGGAGGGAAAAATCACTTCAATGTTTGTCAAAATTAATCTCCAACAAACAGGCTATTTTTCTTAATAGGAAATTAGAATAATATTAAAGAGCACAGTCCAAACAGGTTTTGGCTGCTGTGTCATTAAAAGTCTTTTAGTAATTTTCAGATGAGTTTGGATGTTTCATTTCAGGGGCCCAGCCAAATTGCAAGATGTAAAATTGCACTCTGCCTACTTCAATTCTTCCTGTGCCTCTGCAACTATCCTAAGATGCCCTTTCAAGCCCACGTGTTTCTCAGGCTGCAGACCGCCACTGTGGCTAACACAAATGCATAGGGTAGAATTGTTTTGCATCTTTGGACTTGCAACTGTTGGGAAACTCGCCATCCAACTCTGTACCATAAAATTTCACTTAGCCAGACCTGAAGCAATTCCTACCTTCACAGAAGTGGTGGAGTTGATAGTTACCAAAAGTTATGAGCCTAATTCAGATAAGTATGGCTTAACTGTACATTTGTTAGGGGGGAAAATGAAATACTTTGGATGCGGCCAACAAGTTCCAACAGATCTGTTAAATCCTATCTTTGATTCCAGTGAAATCAATCCTCATCCCCACAAATGAAGAATGTTGAAATGGAGTATGAGTATTAAGCACCATAGTATTTTTATAATTAGTCTGGAAAAATATAAAAGACAAACAAGCTTTTCCAAAAAGGAAAAAAAATAAAGACTTTTACTTGAAATGTAAAGTGGCTTGTAATTATTTCCTGTAATTAGAAACCTCATTTATCCAGCTTAAGCCTTTTTTAAAATGAGCAAAGTATTTTCTGACTCACAAAGCCCACATGGAACTAGACATCCTAATTCAAAACAAGTGAGAAAAGCTACTGAGGGGTCTAAAACAGAATCTATTAAATGAAAATCTATGGACATTATACATTACTAAGAGTTCGAACCAAATTGACAGTTTAAATGGTAACAGAAGGTTGTCCCAGGCAAGTCTTGCAAACGTGCTTAGCAGTGTACTAGACACACAGAAGGTCGACATCTTACTCAGTAGCCTAGCATTTCCTTAGCTGGGTACCAGGAAAATCATGCTTTAATAAATGTGGAAATATGTATAGAAGAATTGTACATGTTTAACATATATTGGATTACTTACTGTCCAGGGGAAGGGATGGGGGAAGGGAGGGAGAAAAATTTGGAACACAAGATTTTGCAAGGGTGAATGCTGAAAACTATCTTTGCATGTATTTTGAAAATAAAAAGCTATTACTATAAAAATAAAATAAAGGAAAAAATGAGAAGGAAAACACTTTGATATAAGTAACACATAGGTATTTTGTCATTGTCATTTTGTAAAAGAATACATAGACCAAAATAAAGACAAGAAAATAAAGTTTTTTTAAAAAGTAAAAAAAAAAAAAGATCATGCTTGAAATCCCACTCAATCATAGAAAATCATGGGGCTTTTTTAAATAATATTTTTTAAAATTTTAAATAATCCTGTTCAACTCCTCCTTGCCTATTTTAGGTGATTCAGTGGATAGAGGACTACATCTAGAGTCAAGATGAGAGCACTCAAATCCAGCCTCAGGCACTTACTTATTGTGTGACCTGGTATAAATCATTTGCCTTTGTCTTAACTTCTTCATTTGTAAAATGGGGATGATCAAAGCTCCCATCCCCCAACCCTAAAATAGGAGAATATTTGTAAAGTTCTCTGAAAATCTTACAATATAAATGCTAGCTATTATTATGATATTATCTTAGCATCACAGAGAGAACATGACAAAATGACAAGCCTTCAGAATTCGAAGGAATCTCAGATGTCATCCTGCCCATGTTGTACTAAACCAAAGCTTTTTCATCTGTGGGTCACAAGACCATATGGGGTCTTGTAATTGAATATAAAAGTTGCAAAATTATGATTTATTATCAGCAAATTTGTATACCTATTTTATATACCTATATACCCAGAGTGGTGTAAAAATTTCTTGAGTTAATGGAGGTCACGAATGGAAAAGTTTAAGAAGCCCTGGACTAAACAAAAAAACAATTCTAACACTCCTAGTAAATAGTCCTGCAGTCTTTTCCTAAAGCCCTCAATACCTACTAAGACAGCCCATTCAATTTCCAAGCAAGTCCAGTTACTGAGAAGCTTTTCATTATATGAAATTTAAATTCACCTCTTTGTAACTTCTATCCAAAAAGAGAATAATTTTTGTTGTTGGTCAGTCATTTTGCAGTCATGTCCAGTCTTCATGACTTCCAATTGGAGTTTTCTTGGTAAAGATACTAGTTTGCCATTTTCTTTTCTAGCTTATTTTATAGCTGAGGAAACTTAGGCAAAGAGTTAAGTACCCTGTTAAAAAGTCATACAGCTACATGTGTCTGAGGCCGGATCTGACTCAGAAAGATCTGCCCACTGTGTTACCTAACTACCCTTGAATAAGTCGTAGCATGATAGATTTTGAATTTACTTTTCTAGTCTAGTTTAAACATCTTTATTTGACATGTTAGGAAACTGAGGCTGAGAAAGGGTAGTGACTGGCTCATAGAAGCAGAGCTAATCCAACTCCAGGTCCAGCAGTTTCTATTAACCTCTCCCAAGAGCAGTCCCTTTGCCATGTGACATGTATTAAAGTTACTCTAAGGGACAAATCAAGTCACTTTTCCTGTCTCTCTTTTTCCCTCCCTCCACAAGTTTTCTTTTCTCCAGGCCAAACAACCAAAAAATACAGTTTCTCCATCTGATCCTCCTGAGACAAGATTGAGACTCTTTTGCCATCCTATTCTTCTTTGGCCATGTTACATTGATCAAAGTAATTTCCAATATATAGCATCTAAAACTAAACAAAATGTTATATAGTTCCTGATCAGGATAGTATGCACATATCTATAACTTTTTTAGTCCTTGATGCTATTTTTAAAAATTAAATTAATTTTTAAAAAAACATTCATTTTAAAAATTCTGAGTTCCAAATTCTCTCTTTCTCTCCATCCTCTCCCTCACTGAGAAGACTAGCAATAGGATACCCATTAACATATGTGAAATCACACAAAATAAATTAGCCATGTTGCAAAAAAAAAAACCAACCAAAAAACCACACATTATGCTTCAATCTGCACTCAAGAGTTTTTCAGTTCTCTCTCTGGAACTAGAAGGTATTTTTCATCATGATGCTATGGCTCTCTTGTTCTTGTTGTTTGTCCTTCATTCTAGAAGGGGACCATGACACTGGGGAGATGACACCCTGACATACAAGTGAATTAGATTTAAGTGAGGGATGCAATGCAAGGTCACCTATCTCACTTTCCCCTCCAGAGCCATCTGGGTCCAATGGCAAGATACAACTTGCAGGAGATGGCCCTGGAAGCAATGGGAGACCTTGGCCTTTCTAAGATAAAGTCTTCAACAGGTCTCATTTTGACTGAGGCCATACCCATTCAATGATTAAGGCTAGGTAGCAATTAAGACCCCAACTCCCCCCCCTAAAAAAAGTCTAAATAAATAAATCTAATAGGGGAAGATCCCCAGAAAGTAGAATTCTCAATGGCCACCAATAGGTCCTAGATCAAACCTCATTAGGTAATTGTTTGGATCTTGGTTGACTCATATTGCATGTCTCTCAATGTAGCTCAGAACACATCATTCCTGACTACAACATTATTTGTCTGATACTGGACTTGGAGTCCACTAAAATCCTTTTGGATGGCCGGCTATCTAGGTCTGCCTTTCCATCTTGAATTTTTGTTGTTGACTTATTTAAACCCAAATTTAATAAAACTTTACTTTAATTTTCACTTATGATGTTTTAATCTTATTAGATGTGGCCTAACATGGCAGCCCATTGAGATCTTTTTGGATCCTGGTGTAAAAGGATGAATTTTTGCAGGAACAAATAATTTAGGATCATAGAAAGCCCTTTGTAATTTCTCAAATGTGATCCAGTTTTTTTTTTTCTTTCTAGTCTATTCTAGGTCAATGTTACTATTTATCTAAGACCTACACATCTATATCTAGTTGTTTATTATTTCTATTACATCTATTAATTGTTATTGAATCTTTACAGTTATGTCTGACTTCATAATTCCATTTAGGGTTTTCTTGGCAAAGATATTGGAGTGATTTGCCATTTCATTCTCTAATTCATTTTACAGATGAGGAAACTTAGATAAACAGGGATAAGTGACTTGCTCAGGGTTACTCAATAAGTGTCTGAGGTTGAATTTGGACTCAGGCCCTCCTGATTTCAGGTTGGCTCACTGAGTCACCTAGCTGCCCTGCGATACTATAACTATAGTGATAAACTAAAGAAGTGGGTTGGCCAATCAGCTTCATGCTTCCACCTGGACAATATGTATTTTTCACCTGTTTTGCTATTTCAGGATGGTCGTTGAGGTGAATATTTCCCACTGGGGCACCAAGTTGGCACAGTGAATAGAGCACTGGGCCTGGAGTCAAGATATGTACCAGCTATATGATCCTGACAAGTCACTTACTCTGTTTGTTCAGTTTCCTCATCTTTAAAATAAGGATCCCAATAGCACCTACCTGCCAGGATTGTTGTTAGGAACAATTTTTTTAAAAATGTAATTTAATTTTTTCTAAATGGCTAATAGCATAGGAAAATTTCAGGGAGGAGGCAGTTATTCTTATTCTGAAACAGAAGAAAACAAGAGGCCTATGAAATGAACAATTAAATGCCCCTGTCCTTTTACAAGAAACCTGTAACTTTCTGCTTCCTTAGCTGTCTTGGGACAGGGTTACAGTAAAGTACTGCTGGCGAAGCTGAATGCCAGAGGCAGATAAGGAAATGGGCAAAGCCAAACCTAGGAGGAGTGTGCCAGGATGTGCTTCCCTGAGGCCAGGGAAGGGATTCAAATCTAGCAGCAGCTCTAAGTGAGGGGAGAATACAGCATGGAATCCAGATGAACAAGTCAAGTCAATGCACTGTGAAAGAGACAAAGGAGAGGTTTACTTGGAAGGAACAGGAGTCCAGGAGAAAGCAGGTCAGGCCAGCCCAGTTCATCCTCTCCACTGGGGATTACTTGACAAGCATCAGACAGGAAGTCAAAGATCAAATGCATTACTTAAAAGAAGGAAAGCCAAGAATCCTGAAGGACCAGTAAAGGTTTAAACTGAGACAAGCCTACTGGTACACTGACGCCCAGGTTAGCCCACTCTCCTGCTAAAACCAGTTCACAAGAAACTGAATGGACCTGGGCAGCTAGCACAGATTTATATCTAGAAAAGACCTCAGGGGGTTGGAGCCCACTCCTTCCTATGACAGCTGGGGAAACTGAAACCCGAGAAAGTCAAGGATTTTCCCAGTAAGCAAGCAAAAGAGGGGAGGTTTGACCCCAGCCAGTGGTCTTTCAATTATGTCAGATTTTTTTTTAGACAAAGGCTGGACTGACTTCACAATTATTTTAAAAGTTACATTGAAAAAAAATTTTTTTTAAGTTATAATGATGTGTTTTATTTTTATGTTGGCAAATACTTCCAGATCACTCTAACCCCCTGAGGAGTTGTTATTCTTATAACTGTAACAATTAAACAAAACTCATAATACAGTGACCTCATTTGAAAGGTACACAACATGCATATCTAAAGCACTTCCCAACTTTTCTATTTTTAAAAGTTTTTTATTAACAAAAAAATCTACTTTTTCTCCCTACTACACTCAATCCCATAGAAAAAGAAAAGAAAAAAAAAGAATCTCTTGTAGTAAATACGTATATCAAGCAAACTAAATTCTGCCTGTGCTAAAAAGAACAAAACAAGACGTGTGTGTGTGTGTGTGTGTGTGTGTGTGTGTGTGTGTGTGTGTGTACACATTAAATTCATCACCTGTCTTTCAAGAGATAATGTCTCATCTTTGGTCTTCTGGAATCATAAGTGGTCGTTGTATAGTTCTTTACAACTTTCAAATTAATTTATATTATTGTTATAGTGCATAAATTATTCAATTTATGTCTTTAAAATGGCTCATTTTTATATCATGTTATAATACAAGTTAATATAACACTATCACATGACAAAATACGTGTTATAGTACAAACTGTTTTGATTCTGCTTATTTCCCCCTGCATCAGTTTGTGTAGTCTTTCCAATTCTCTCTGACATTATCTATTTCCTTCTGTCTTATAGCACAATAGTATTTCATCATGTTCATTTACCACAATTTAGATCCCAACTTCTTAAACCATGGGCCAAGACCCCATATGGAGTTCTGTAACTAATTGTAAAGATCGTGAAATTATGATTTATTATCAGCAAATGTATGATTTGTATACCTATTTTATATATTTATATCCGTGGGATCATGGAGATTTCTTGGGCAAAAAAGGAAGTTGTGAGTGGTAAAAGTTTAATAATTCCTGACTTAGAGATTTCTTCATTTGATAGGTAGACCTTTAGTTTCCAGTTATTTGCCACCAGTAGGTCAAGAAACATTTACTGAGTACCTACTATGTGTCAGGCACTGTGCTAAGCATTGGAAATATGAAGAAAGTAGACAGTTTCTATTCTTAGGTAGCTCATGGTCTAGTGGGACAGACAATATGCAAACAATTACCTACAAATAAGCCATATATAGGGTAAACTGGAGATAATCAACAAAGAAAACACTGCTCTAAATATTTATGGAAGAAAAAGCACCTTTTCCTCTTTCTTTTATCTCTTTTGGACCTAAAAAAAAAAGCAGATCTGTTTTTGGGATCAAGAACCCAAAGGTAACTGATATTGAAAGGAGTCACTATAAAGTATCTTGAGACTTTAAAAAAAAATCATTAAATCTGCTTTGGCTCGTTCTGTTCCTTGTTATAGAACTGCTTTTAACCTTTATTCATATTTTCCCTAATAACTCAAACTACTTATGCCTGCATTTGTCAAACCATCTCGATTATTCATTCAGGAATTCAATCCTACTTTTTAAAGGAAAACCTTCTGTGATTAATCTGGGTATAGGGAAGGGAAATTTTTTCAGTACTACAGCAATATTAACTATTCACATTTACATAGAGCACTTTAAGGTTTACATAATCTTTCCCTCCCAATTCATCTCCATTTTACACATAAGAAACAGAAGATCAAGTGATTTTACTCAGTCACACAGTTATTGGGATTGGAGCAGAGACCTGGAAGACATCTTCCATGTCAAAGTTGAGGATTCCCTCTGTTGTACTTTGATACTTCCCAATCATAATAAATGTATCTGGCACCTCTAGCAACAATCCAAAATAATACCAAATAAACCAAAATACCCATAGACATCAAAAGATGAGACAATTAGATAAATTGATTTAATAGATAAAAAGACCTCTGTTCAAATCTGGTTGTAGAGATTTAACTAGCTGAGTGATCCAGTGCAAGTCACTTTATCTATTTGCCTCAGTTTCCTCATCTGTAAAAATGAGAATAATAAAACACTCACCTCAAAGGATTGTTACAAAGAACAAAGGAGATGATAGTAGTAAAATGCTTAGCACAGGACCTGGCCCATAGTAAATGCTATATGAAGATTAACAATTATTGTTTTAGATTGGTAGAAAAGTAAATGGTAGACAGGCAGTAAATGTGGTATGGTGGAAGAGTGGAGTTTCAAAACTGTCTGTGTCTTTGAAGCTTACTCTAAATCTAGGTTTTTGCTACTGTTCAGCTGTTTTTTCAGAAATGTTCAACTCTTCATGACTCCATTTGAAGTTTTCTTGGCAAAGATATTGGAGTGGTTTGCCATTTCCTTCTCCAGCTCATTTTACAATCAAGGAAACTGAGGCAAACAGACTCAAGTGGTTTTTCCCAGTGTCACACAGCTAGGAAGTGTCTGAGGCTGGATTTGAACAAGGAGAGTACTCTTCTGAACTCGAGTCCAGTGCTCTACTCACTGCAATCAGTTCATCGAAACCTCCCAGACATCATTTTCTTAACTAGGAAATGAAGGGATTAAACTAGATGGTCTCTAAATCCCCTTTCAGCTCCAGATCCATCATCCTATAAATGTATATATACACACAAACATATATCACTTCATAGCATTTCTCTGGACAGTCAGCTGTTAGCAATCTGAGACTATTTCTTCAATGCCTTTATCCTTAGTCACATAAGCCATGGAATCCCCATCCATCTTGGGATCAGTTAGAATAGCTAGTTAGAGACAAACTCAGCAGAACTGAAGACTTACTGAAGGTCTCTCTACCCAAGACAAGGCTCTGACTCACCTGGAAACTTATGTGTGGATGTCAGACACTCTTTATTTGGTTTAATTGTCAATATAGTCAAAGTGAAGTACCAGTAGCAAGTGTGAGGAACATGTGGACATTACCATTGGAGTGTGTTATGGTTAAATTCAATCAGACTGTTGGGAGAAATTTTAACTCAGTTCTAAGTGACTTTAATTCCCTCATGAGAGCCTGGACTCATGGGTAACAAGTAAATCCATTACCTTGTGCTTTTCCTATATTAGTTATCCTGTATATGTTTTTTTGTTGAATTGTAATTGGTTGAATTCCAAGGTTTATAGTGGGGTTTGGTATCCAAATGACAGGTCATCACCTCTTGGGGATGTCTACTTTTTGAATAAGAATCTAAGAACTGGGAGACACCTCAACCATCATCTAATTAAATTTATATAATTTATATCATCTGAAAACCTCCCACCTTTTGAGCTGACCCATTCAAATTGGAGACCAAATGCTAGACAGCATAGTGTAAGTCAGGAAGACTTACTAAAGTTCAAATTCTGCTTTTTATAGTAGCTCACTGATCATGGGGAAATCACAATGTTTTAGTGTTTGAAGGAACTCTCTTGGACAAGGCTGAAGAGAAGGTACCAATTTTCTCAGACAGAAGAAGTTACCTAAGCTAAGAGTTCCCCACACAAAATGAAATCCCAATCCAATTTATTTTCTAAATTATTAGCTACATCAAGTCTGAATTTGTCTCTTGGCAACTTCCAGCCCTTTCTCCCAAATCTACTCTCTTTGGCCAAAAAAAAAAACAAGTGTAAATCCCCTTCCAGATGACAGTGCCTCAGATTTCTGAAGACAGCTGTCATATTCCTTTTTTCATCTCTTTCTATCATTACTCCCTCAAATCTTCCTCCCTCCAGACTAAATATTCATAATTCTTTCAATTTGTTCTTTTACAGCATTGTTTGTGGTTCTTTTCCAAACTTGAATTCCACTAGAACCCATTTAGGCAAAATATCTCTGGGCCCTATTTATTCTGGCTTTTTGTGACAGAAACAAACTTGGTGAAAACTTTTTTTTTTGACAAATATAAAATAGATAAGAATTAAGAAATAAAGGCAGAGGTGTTTCAAGACCACCTACCTAAACTTAGAACAACTGTAGTTTTCAGTTAAAGAAACAAAGGAGTGAGGTGGTTTGACAACAACCTAAAACATGGTTATTCCCAGTTTTGATCTTATCTAAAAGAGAAATGGGGCAAGTTGGTGGCACAGTGGATGAAGTATTGGACCTGGAATCAAGAGGACATCTTTCTGAGTTCAAATCTAGCCTCTGACACTTCCTAGCTGTGCGACCCTATACAAATCACTTAACCCTATTTGCCTCAGTTTCCCCATCTGTAAAATAAGCTGAAGAAAGAAAAGACAAACCATTCCAGCATCTTTGCCAAGAAAACCCTAAATGGGGTCATGAAAGAGTCAGGCATCACTGAAGAATTCGGGGGAAACAAGCACAGAAACAAATACATAATCTCCTCCTCATAATTTTTTTAAATGGCTTATAAATGCAAAGAGAGACCAGATAAAAACAGAAGGGTGGGATTCTCCTGAGGAATTTGGTCTCCCTTTAAAAAAACACCTTCCCCTTCCCTAGTTCTAATATACTTATATTTATTATATTATATTTTTATTACTAGCATAGATACTTATATTTATCATTTCTGATATTCATCAAAGGATGATGAGTTTTAAAAATTTTAAACTAGAAAAGAAAGAACTAAGAGACCATCCATGGATTATCCAGTCTGACCACCTTGCTTAAGAAGTAAAGAAAGAAATCTCAGAGAGTTGTAACCAATCAACCAACAAACCAATAAGCATCTAATTAACAATCTCTTCTGTGGCACTGTGCTGGACACTGATGATCCAATTGTGGGTACACTATTCACAGATCAATAAAGACAAGCTATGTATACATTTATTTTAGGGATAAGGAGACTGAACTAGAAGAAAATCAGGAACTCTGGAAAGAAGTGGGCCTTGAGGTGAGACTCAAAGGGAGGTAAGGATTCCCACAGAAAGAAGTGAGAAGGGAAAACATTTTGGGTTTGGAGAACTCTGCCATGATGTGGCAGAGATTGAACTAGAAGGTTTTTCTCATTGCTACTTTAGTCCTCCAGGGACCTAGTTTATGGCAATGTCTTCTTGCTATCTGAACAATGTATTCTGTATTATAGTGTATTATTGTGTCCTGACTGGCATCCACTTCCCAACAAGTCTTTCTGATTTGGGACTGACCAACTCACAACCACCCATTGCTCCTGCCTAATTCAATCACATCCAGTGGCTCCTTCTGACCTCTAGGATCAAATAAAAACCCTCTGTTGGCTTTCAAAACTCTTCATAATCCAGCCACTTCCAACCTTTCCAGTCTTCTTACACCTTACTCCATCCCACATACTCTTCGACGCAGTGACACTGGCTGCCCGGCTTCTGCTTGAAGGGGCTTTCTCACTGCCTGTCTCTCTCCCAGATACTTATTCTTCCTTCTCATCTCCATCTCTCAGCTTCCCTTGAATAAGAGCTAGTCTCGGAGGCAAGAAGATCGGGGTTCAAATTCTGCTTCTTATGCATACTCTCTCACTGATATTGGGGAAATCCCACTTTCTACAAGAAAGCCTGCTTAATATTAGTGTCTTCCCTCCATGATAATCTCCAATTGATGCCATCTCTGCTTGGTTTATTCATAGTTGTTTGCAGGTTGTCCACTTCATTGGAATATCAGCTCCTTGAGGACAAAGACCGGCCACATAGCAGGGCACTTAAAAAAAAAAAAGTTTAACTCTAGCTATTTAGCTGCTCATTTAATTCTATCTCTATCAGCAAATAAGAAACACTTTTTCTCCTGACTATATGCTAAGTTAATTGAAAGCAGAAACTGTTTTCCCTTTTGCTTTATATCTCCAGATAGAACTTAACACAGCTTCCAGTGTATAGTAGGCCCTTAATAAATGCTTGATTTATGGATGGGAAAGGAGATAATACTCCAATTATAGCAAACTGTGATCAAAGGTTTACTTAGAAAGAAAGTTGAAACAATTTCTGAAAATGAGGTTTGGGGATTATTTGTTAGCTTAATTTAGAATCTGTATTTTCCCAAATGCCCATCACCACCAAAAATTAAAAGCTCAGTGGATTCATTCTTCTTTGATCCTTAACTGTAGTGGGAGAATGGAGTTATTTACTCTAACGAAGCTTAATTGTAGCGCTCTCAATTAATTTGTAAGTGATCTGCATACTGTTGTAACTACTAAATTAGGAGGTCCTAAAACTAATTTTTTTCCCCACACTCCCTTTCCAACCAGGTTGTAGAATAGATCTACATTCTACTCTCTAACGGACAATAGAAAAACCATTCTAATTTTTCTTTTGCCCTTGAAAGGTGGGTAGTTGAAGAAAATCCCAAATTGATCTCATGAAATTCTCCAGGAGACAAAAATCACTTCTGTATCTAAAATAATGGTAATACTTATATTTTTATTTCATTTCAAAAGCACTGTTCCAATTTATCAATCTCCAGCACATGCATGGAGACTGGGTTAGATTTAAGTTTCACTGAACATATGGAAACCATAGGAAGAATAAACCCTAGACTTCATTATAGAAGTGGTTAACAATATCCACTAGGTTGAGCTCTGATTTTTTGAAATCTTCTCCTGCCATTTTATAGTCTTCATTTTAATGCTCATGGTATCATTATTTTCATATTCTTAAGTATATTGGTAATACAGGATATTTCACAAGTTTATTTTTTCTATCTCTGAAATTCTTCCAAAAGAAAAGGAATTTTTAAAAAAATCTTAAAATGATAAAATGGGTAAATTATTCTTTTTTAAAGAATTAATGCAAGAGGCAGCTAGGTAGCACAGTGCATTCAACACCAGCTCTGAATTCAGGAAGACCTGAGTTCAAATATGATCTCAGACACTTTACCCAGTCTAGCTGTGTGACCCTGGGCAAGTCACTTAACCCCACTTGCCTCAGGAAAAAAAATGCATTCTTATTTCACTAGTTTCCATTTAGGTCCTACAATCTCAACTATAATGTGAAAGTTTTCTATCTTGTTAAGAAATATTCAATTGAATCTATGATGCCATCTATATGTAGATATTCCTTCCAGTGATATCAATCACAATTCATTTAGGCAGAGTACATGATTCTTATCCATGACTTCCCAGAATTGACTAATGGTGATTCACTCAAAGTGTTGCGGTCCATCCTCACTTTCTCCAGCACATGGAATACAAAGGCTATTCATGAATTGTAATCCCTTATCTCTTCCTTGTGAATTGCCTGTTTTTGTTTTTGTTTTTTTTTTGATTATTTGGTAAAATGATATCATCTTCTATTCTCATTTCTCATTTAAGTTTCTTGGATTGTATGTTAGAACCTGCTCACAACCATTATTCTCCTCCCCTTGCCCTGTTTCATGACTTGTAGTCATATTACATTCACCAGTAGAATATTGACAGTAAAAGGACAGTAAAAAGATTGCTACTTGGAGAAGTTTGAGGCTATTAAAAGATTTTGATGATTTCCCAATGGCAATTCAGTTCACTCTCCAACTTGTGGCCTATTTGTCTAAGATATATCTGTGTGTGTTAGTTAGATGAAAGAGGGGATTCTTTACTGCAATTGCTACCCAGCCTGAATCAATGAATGGATATGACCTCAACCAAACAGACCTATTGGAAATCTTATCTTAAAAAGACTAAGATCTCCCACTACATCCAGAGACACCTCCAACTGTTTTGAGCTATATCTGGTCATTGGACCCAGCTGGCTCTGGAGGGGAAAGTGTTATATGTGTAGACTTTTATACATATGTCACATATATGGTCCTACATTATATATACATATGCTTATACATACAGAGATGAATGAGCTCTTTGTGTACCATTTTACTTTTAATTTATTAAAAATCCTATTTTTAATAGTAGTTTACGCATTAGATGGTTTTCATCCTTTGTTCCTAATAGCCTGCTCCTATATTCAAACAACACTCTCACTGAAACTTGTCTCTAGAAGAAAAGCTGGTTTTTGCCCAGCTCTAATAAGTACTTTAGAGTATTTTCCACATGCTCATTAATTCTTAACATTCCTGTGTTAAGCGGCGATTCCTTTGCTCAGGCAATAAAGTAGAATTCATAATGTTATATTAAAGACAATTATGACTAAGTCAGATCTATCAACATTAAAGCACTTTGAAGTGAAGGCTGACCCAGAGTTCTTAACCCTGGTAGAGCACACCTTAACCTCTGAAATGGTCAGCACCTATTTTGGGAAGCCTCCAAAAAGACACAGAGCATAAGGGGCATGAAGGAGAGAGGAAAATTCTAAGTCTTGTCTAAAAACATCATCACTGACTATTATCCATTCAGGTCCCATTCCACTCAACTCACCTGAAAAATGACAAATCCATTTCTTGTAAAAAGAGTCTCTCTCCAGAATGCCTTCAGTCTATTTTGACTACTTGTTTCAGAGAAAGGAGGTGAAGGGATACAAGATGAATGAGGAACATCTTCTATCTAGAATGGGGGTTCTTAACTTTTTTGGTCTGATAATAATAATAGGTTGCATTTTTAGAATATTTCCAAGTTTGTAAAACACTTTGCATATGTTATTTCACTTGATCCTCATAATAACCCTGGGAGGATTATTATCCCCATGTTACAGATGAGAAACTGAGGCTAAGGTTAAATGGCTTGCTCAGGGTAGGAAGTAACTCAGGCAAGTTTTCCCAATTCCAAGTTACATCAGATTCCTGTGGCTCCTAGCTGCCTTATTTTCTTGATCCCCTTTAACATTAGCACCTTACCCCTGAGATAATATTCAGTTTATATCCATATAAATCTTGTTCATACATAGTAAGTCTTTCTTTATATCCCTAGCATTTAGCATAGTGTCTGGTACAGAGTAGGCAGTTTTAATGTTGACTTAACTTTAAGGTTGATGTAACTTGTCATGGATCACTTCCCATAAAGTCCCACAAAGCCAAAGGAATCCTCAGAATAATCTTTTCAAATGCATAAAATAAAATATAGGATCAAAGGGCAACCAATTCTATTGAAATAGTTATAAAAACATTAAAAAAAACAAGTATTTATATGTTTTGTATGACTGCATCTTTTATTAAATTTTATCAAATTGCTTACTTTCTCAATGGGAGCATGGGCAGGAAGAAAGAGAATTAGGAATAAAAAAACAAAATATTAAAATTATTTTTACAAGTAATTGGGGGGATAAAATAGTAAATTTAGAATAAAAAAATAAGCTCTTAGACCCCATGTTAAGAGTTCCTGAGCTTGGAAGAAAGGTTTTACACATGCTTAGTGCCATTATACTATTTAATTTAAAACTTTCTACCATGTATGCCTAATTAAAGGAATGAATGTTTCTGAGAGGTCTTGTCTTGATATAACCCTTGAGTTATCCAAATTTGTCAATGCAGAAGTCAGACATGAGTCTGCAAACAATAAATTTTATTTGCCATGGGCCCTTGCGTGCATGACACTGCACCTCTGGGAGAAAAAACCATCTGACGTTATCCTTCATGCATCTTCTTACTCATGTCTCTGGCTCTAAACACCTGCCTCACACTGTATACTCCTTCCAAGTGGGGAGTAAGTTTATAGACTTTTCTTTGTGTCTAGCATACTGATGTTGGACTAAGCGCTCACATGGAGTTCAGAAGAAGTTACAAGGACACTCTCAAAGTTTCTCTCTAGAACTTTGGAATTGATTGTGTGACATGGGAGGCTCCAGCAAAGGACTTTCCAACATAGCATGCTCACACCAAAGAAGGTGCTGTGCTCTGAATGAAAGAAAATTGTAGTAGCTCAAAAGAAACATGAGATGCAGAGATTTGGAGACATCTTCATTTCAAATGTTCATGTGAACTATTAGTGCCTGAATTGTGGTACAACTTTCCAAGTGTGCATTGTTCTAATCACCCACGGTTGGACATACTGTACCTCGACCTCAATGTAATTTCATTTTTATGTTCTTCAAGAACGAAGGATAGCAATCATTGTGACCTCCATCCTTAGTAGGAATGTATCTTTTTTATTTATTAAAACTATTATTTTCAAAATATGCATGGATAATTTTTCACCATTGACCCTTGCAAAACCTTGTGTTCCAATTTCCCCCCTTCCCCTAAATGGCAAGTAGTCCAATATATGTTAAACATGGTAGAAATATGTTAAATCCAATACCTGCATGCATATTTACAATTATCTTGCTGCACAAGAAAAATCAAATCAAACAGGAAAAAATGAAAAAGAAAATAAAATGCAAGCAAACAACAACAAAATGAGTGAAAATGCTATGTTGTGAACCACACTTAGTTCCCACAGTCCTCTCTCTGAGTACTAATGGCTCTCTTCATCACAAGATCATAGGAACTGGTCTGAATCATCTCCTTGTTGAAGAGAACTGTGTCCATCAGAATTGATCATCATATAAATCTTGTTGTTGCCGTGTATAATGATCTCCTGGCTCTGCTCATTTCACTCAGCATCAGTTCATGTAAGTCTCTTCAGTCCTCTCTGAAATCATCCTGCCGATCATTTTTATAGAACAATAATATTCCATAATGTAATGTACTTCTTATATAATAAAGCAGTTTGTTTTTTTATCTTTTGGTCCCTGTCTAGGACTTCAGTGGTGCAGGACTGCCCAGTGAGTAATCTAACATAGATCAGAGACTATAGATCAGAAAGGGCCTTCTACTTCTCAGTAGCTTAACATCTCAAAGAGATGCCTGAGGGACACTGAGAGATGAGGGACACATAACCAGATTGTGACAGAGGACCACAGATCTAGAACCGAAAGGAATCTCAGTGACCATATACATCCAAGCACCTTATTTTGCATATAAGGAAATAGAAGTCCAGAGAGGGGAATGTATTTTCCCATGGTCATAAAGGTAGTAAATGGCAAGTTGAAATTTGAACTCAGGTCCTCTAATTCCAGGTTTAATATTCTGAACTCTTCTTTACCCACATCTCTCTTACCAAAATTTCTCTCACTAGTTATTCACCTTATATGGATGTAAAAATCCCTGGTATAAATGAGACAGAAGAAATACATGCACTTCAGAAGTGTGTTATGACTAGGTCATATTTTAGCAAATACTGCAAGATAGCACATGTGGTACAGGAGCTCAAGAACAGCTGCATTATCCAAGATCTTAAGGAAAATTATATATATTAAAAATATTTAGAAAGCATTAGCTGAATTTTTTGATGGGTGCTGTCATCGATGCATCTGTAAAAGCCACTGATTTCTAACCTGTTGGAATCAGCACCCTGGGATGCAGCACAATCCCTTTTGGAATGCTAACTGAGATGAGAAACAAGGATGGTAAGAACAGGATGAGAAAGGGTCTTCTACTTCATAATTTATGCTACAGGTCAAACTTCAAAGAACCCATCTGCAAATCTTCATATGTTCTTGGCAGGTCTAAGCAAAGTGATTGATTATTTTGGGAGCAGCCAAAAATACTGTTCTCCCTAAACAGACTCAACTATGGAATGTGCAGGCACACCCTTGGGTACTCGGAAAGATATTGGGGGAAACAATGCTTTGAAAGACAGTTAGTTCTATAGGAAAAAATCTAAGACATGGTGAAATTCCTGAATGACAATATAACAAGTTTTTAATTGTTTAATTAATAATAACAATAATCAGTATATATAATATAATATATTATATTATATTACATTACATCACATCACATTATGTCATGTCATGTCATATTACATTACATTACATTACATTACATTACATTATATTATATCATTATAACTAGCATTTATATAGCACCTACTAAGTGCCAGGCACTATGCTAAACACACTACAAATATCTCATTTGACCCTCACAAGGACCCTTCAAGGTAGGTGTTATTATCATCTCTATATTATAATAAAAGAAACTGAGGCAAATGGAAAGCAACTGATTTTCTTAAGGCCATACATAAGAGTTTTGGATCACATTCAAACTCAGATATCCCTGACTCCAAGCCCAGCATTCTATCCTCTGTATCACCTTAGCTTGTAAAAACTTTGTTTATAACATTAACTCTACTACTGTGAAACAACTTCAGTAATTTATGGACTACATGCAATACAAATGACAAGATGTTATAGAAATATTCTTAGCTGAAACAAAAAAGAAGCCTAAAGCATCTGAAAACTTTAGAAATGGTAGTTTAAAATTCCTTATGGCTGGAGGACAGAAAAGCAGCTAGTAGTATTAGTCACAAGAAACTCAACTATGAATTAGATGATTAGTGTCATCTCATTGTCAGGCTGTTCCATCAGTCCCTAATCATATAAACTCCAAATTTAAAAAAAAAAAAAAGAATCAAAATTAGTGTCCTGTAGTACAGTCTCCTGGAATTTTTAAGCACAGTACAAGACACAGGCTCATAGAACGTGCCTTCTAGTCTGACTTCTTCTGATAAGAAGTTAAGATGCTTGTGGGCTGGCCACATTATATATTCTAGAGCCTTACCTCTTAATAAGATCTAGGCCATTAGCTCTGACAGTTTCCCTTGTAGTTACTACTTTAAATAAAGTGACTCAAATAGGGATTCAATTTAGATATAATAAGATGATATGGGTGAAATACTCAAAAATAGCAACACAATCAACATATATTTCGGAGACTTTATAAGCAGTGAACATTGAAAAGTCCTTTTTGTTTTTCTCAAGGTAGAATAGTACAAGGAGAACCATTGGCCTTGAATCCAAGACTAATTTCCAGGTTCAGCCACATGACTTTGGGGTCAATCACATCACCTCTTTCACCTTATTTCCTCTTCTGTAAAAGGGGACAATGAGAATTCTACCATCTACCTCATAAGATTGTTGTATAGATAAATAGGCTAGTGTATGCAAGACACTGTAAAAAAAGAGTTCTGCATAAATGTTGTTTAATTTAATGATCTCCTAAACATAGTGCCTGGCATATACTAAGTGCTTAATAAAAGTAGCTTGACTTGATCTGAGGACATAAAGACCTTCATTCATTCTCTGATGTACTAAAAATATCAGAATCAAACACTGTTGGTCATTCTGTGTCCTTCCTTGTCTGTAACACTAAAGTGCTAATGAACTTTAAATTAAATATCCCTATTACTGCTTGAGGAACAATTATATAATTACCAGAGAAAGAACACTGGATCTGTAAATAGATGAGAGATTAAAAATCCTAGTCATGTGATCTAAGTCCACCCTCTCTGAATTTCAACTTCCCTGTCTATAAAAAGATCAAGTTGGAATATATAGTCTCCAATATCTCTTGCAGTTCTAAATCTATGATCTCATAAATCCTTCCCTCAAATATGTTTATACTAGGAGCAGAAATCCTTTATTATAACATTTTATTCCATTTGCTGAGGAGATAGGAAAAAAATGCTATATGGAAGATAAAAGTGACCTAACTTACTATGTTATCTACATGGAGGTACCTAATAAAGTGGTACAAATAATAACATTTGAAAGATAGAATTGAAACACTTTAATTACAGTGAGATCTATTATTTATTAAAGCCTACCCTTTGAAAGACTTCTTAAAAGGTCTCATCAGTTGGAAAACAGATTTTTTATCTACCATCATTTCTTGCTAACTCATTGATATTACTTCCTCCAAGGACATCCTATTTTCTTAGAATTCTCTGGGTTTTTTAAAATTTATTTTAAAATGGATCTTTTTTAAAAAAAAAATATGGAGGCATTGGCTTTGACCGCAAAACTTAATAACTATTTTTTAGACCTCAATATGGTGAACACAAACCATAAAAATACAGAGCAATCCAGCTTCTAGGGTCACAACAAAGCAAATACTTAAGTAAAGGAATTCTTAGATGCATAATAACTACCCCATAGTCTATTAAAGCTCAACTCCAACTGTCTCCTTCTATAAAAAGTTTTTCTTGAATGAGCAAGAGAGGTTTTAAATTCCTGTTTTTATGCAATGAGAGTAACTTCTTTTTGTGATGCTTCTTTGGTTATTCCTTCATAATCCCAAAACTTTCTCTACTGTTTAAAATAAATAAATAAATAATATAAAACATATAAAACAAACTCAGTCTAATATTTTGGGCTTGTTTTCATTCCAAAGAATTGCTCCTTCAACCCTGGGCTTGACCAATCTGGAATCATGAGTAGATTGGACTGCCCCAGACTTTCCAACTGGGGTTGTAGTGATTGTAGACTATATCTTCCAGGCTTCCTAAATTTCATCAGCTCATACAGCCTCAGTGTTCAGATTTGCGTGAACCTGATTAAGGAATATAATCCCTGTATTTAAGAAAGCCGGAAATATAAGAAACCCATGAGGCATTCAGCATGAATCTGCATGTCACCCACAGAGAAACTGTCCTGAGCCTGAATTCCCACATTGCTGTCTGTTTATAATTGATCCTAACTACTAAGGAGGCTTTCTTTTCTTCCAGACACGTCAGCTGTTTATTTCAAGTCATCTCTAGTTCATTCAAGATAAGCACTTAGGAATCCAGCTTTCTCTAGGAAACATAATGCTTGATCAAATGCAAAGAAAATCTTTTGGATTCATAGTTGTATATTGCTTGATGAGCAAACTCATAGGATTTGGAGTTGAAAGGGTCTGAAGAAGTTATCTTGTCCAACTTCCTCATTATTTAGATGACGAAATGGAAGCAAAGATATAGGAACTGACTTTCCACAAGTCACATATGGCAGAGCAATAGAACCATAATGTGAACTGAAATCCCCTAATCCCAAAACTTTTTAATTCCAGCGAGTTAAATCTTTGAGCTCTCAAAGAACAAGAACGATAGAAAACCTGGATATGTAAAACTCAAGAACTAACAGTTAACAAGTCTTTGCTATCCATTAAACACTAGGCTGGGTACTAAGCGAAGTACAAAGATATGTAAGCCAAAAAAAAAAAAAAAAGGAATCGATAAAAGACATACAGTCCTAATGAGTAGGAGAATTACACAAGTACACAAATACTAAAGTATAAAGCAATGTATAATAAGTACCTGAAGAAGTGGTACCAGCACTAGAGCAGTTCGAAAGAGGGATTAACATTTTTTGGCAGGGATCAGAAATCAAGGAAAATTTTATGAATGAGCAATTTGAGCGGGAGTAATTTTCCTTGCCTCAGTTTCCTCATCTGTAAAGTGAAGGTATGGTTTCAATAATTTCTGTAATTCCTACCAGGGTCATAATTCTGTGTCTATGGTATTTCTATTGCTACCTAGGAAGTGAGCTCACACTAATTAAGAATCTGTTCCAAATGACAACAGATGAGATCATCATAGTAGCCATACATCTAAAGTAATGCTAGAGAAGATTACTTTATAAAAAAAAACTTAGAACTGATATCAGTCCTCTCCCATGATGAAGCGCTTTGGTGGGGTCACTGAGAACCTTGGAACTTCATGATGACTGAGAGAAAGATCAGGGGTCATCCTATTTCCCCACAATGAAAAAGGGGTTTTTTGTTTGCTTGTTTTTGTTTTGTTTTGTTTTGTTTTGTTTTTTAAAGACCAATCCTCTGCCATTGTAGCTTAATCATGGAAGGCAGGATGACTTTTCATCACACTAAAGACATGCTTGAAAGGCTCACCTCATGATCTTGAGCAATCCTGCCCCCTCTTCGACCAAAGCTGCTCATCTTCCCATTAATTCCGGACCATGTTTCATTTTGCAATTTTCACACAGTTGTCCAAAGGGATTGAATTACATCTCCTTAAGCTGTCTCAACTGTGACAGCTTCCTCAAGCTGCAACTAACGTACACAGCGCCAGTCACATCAACAGGATCAAATGACAAGAGGCACAAACTTATAGAGCTGTCTTCAAGAAGCATCAAACAAACAGCTCAGCTAGAAGCCTGAAAGTATTGTTTTATGTTCAGAAAAAAAAGAAAAATGTTTTCAAAATAGAGGAATAACTATCTGGACCACTTTCCTTTAATATTTATTTGGGGCAGCTCTGAAGGATGGGGTGGGGGAGAGAAGGTAAAGAACAGCAGGGAGATGAGGATGTGGCTGCAGGGCTGATTGTCCATTCACTGGCCACCTGGGACTGCCTCTTCCTAATCCTGCCTACTAGCCTCAACTCTCCTCAGCTGAGCAAAGCTGACAGCTCTACCATTACATGGAGTATTCTATCTACTATCAAAAATAAAATCAAACATTGGTCCGCTTTCTGGGTCCATCAGAAAGCAGTTGAAAAATAACAATAAACTATGAGAAACCATCTTCTAGTCTGGTTTGAACTGAGATTTTATTTAGACACAGCCAAGTTGATAAAACTTTCATTGCTGTTTGTTTTTATTTTACTAAGTAGTTAGGTGGTATAATGGATAAATGGAGCACAGAGAGTTGGATGCTCAAATCAAAAGGACCTGATTCAAAGTCTGTTTCAGAAACTTGCTAGCTGTGTGAACATAGGGAAATTGCTTGATTTCTCTTAGCCTCAGTTTTGTCACCTGTAAAACTGGGTTAATAATAATAATAATAATAACAACAGCACCTACCTCACAGGATCAAATGAGATAACATATATACAATAATTTACAAACTTTTAAGCACTCTCTAAATGTTTGTTGTTATTATTGTTGTGGTGGTAGTTACTATTTACTCTGACTCAAATTGATAAATAGCATGTTAGATTAGAATGAATACTCACTGACTTTGGAATCAGACGATGCAGTTCAGATCTCAGCTCTACTATTTACCAATAATGAAATCTTAGAATCAAAGGACTTAAATATTAATCCCAGCTGGGCCATTTATATATTATCTGTGTATCTTGTGTGTATAAATGTGTATCATTTAAGCTCCATTTCTTCATCTCTAACAAGAGAGGACTACATTTGATAACCAGCTCAAATCAATGGTCCAATAAGCTGTCAGTTTTAGTTTCAGCATTTGTACAATGAGAGGGGGTTGGACTTGACCTCCATGATCTTTTCCAGATCTAAGCCCTCCAAAATATGAAATCATTACAAATGACCTTAAGTGAGAAATCATTCAGATTTTCACATCCCAAAATGACAGGGAACTCTATACAATGACAGCTAGCGACTATCTTCTTTTTTTTTTATTAAAGCTTTTTAATTTCAAAACATATACATGGATAATTTTTCAACACTAACCTTTGCAAAATCTTATGTTCCAAAATTTTCCCCATCTTCCCCTTACCCTTCCCCTTCCCCCTAGATGGCAAATAATCCAATTTATGTTAAAAATGTTTTAAAAAAATGTTAAGTCTAACATATGTATACACATTTATACAATTATCATGCTACACAAGAAAAATCAGATCAAAAAGGAAAAAAACAAAACAAAATGCAAGCAAACAACAACAAAAAGAGTGAAACTACTATGTTGTGATTCACACTCAGTTCCCACAGTCCTCTCTCTGGCTCTCTTCATCACAAGATCACTGGAACTGACCTGAATCATCTCATTGTTGAAAAGAGCCCCGTCCATCAGAATTATATCATCCTTTATTTTAAAAAGATAAAAATAGCTTTTTATTTTTTCCAAAATACATGCAAAGATAGTTTTCAAAGACAGTGTTTCAAATTTTTATCCCTTGCTCTCCCTCTCCCCCCTCCCTAGATAGCAAATAATCCAATGTAGTTTAAACATGTATAAGTCTTCTAAAACTATTTCCACATTTAGCATGCTGCACAAGAAAAATCAGATCAAAAAGGAAAAAAAAACTGAGAAAGAAAAGAACAAGCAAGCAAACAACAACAACAAAAAGGTGAAAAGACTGTTGTGATCCACATTCAGTTCCTACACTACTTTCTCTAAATGCAGATGGCTCTCTCCATCACAAGTCTATTGGAAGTGGCCTGAATCAACTCATTGTTGAAACCAGGGCTATCATCTTTTCTTTGAATTGACAGATAAGCAAACGATGCCAGTTCCAAACATCAAGTTCCATTTGTTCTATTATTAGAATAATAATATGCTGTATGATCACAGATGAGAGAAAACTAATTTCATTGACCTTGTAGCCAAATGTACTATCTCAGGAAATGATACAGAATGAAAAATACCAAAGATGCTAATTTTATGTTGAGGGGAACTTTGTTTATTCTCTCTTTACTAACCCAAGACCTTAGCTAATGTCAATGATGCTCTCACCACTTCCCCAACGAGACTGGAGTGAAGTGAAAAAGAGAAAAGGGTAAAGTTGAGTTGGTGGCAGCAGCATAATAGTGAGAAATTATTAACATTTACATTTCTCCAGTCACCATGCAAGGGTGTTGATGAGAGCCAGTATGAAAGAAAACAGACAAGACTCCAAAATAATGGTGGCTAGGACCCTAATGCCACAATGACCTTGTTTTAGCAAATGGACTTTCTAGATCTCTCTTACAAACCAAAGTATTTTTCTACACTAAGAGACAATAATAACAACTTATATAAAGCACTTTAAGGTCTGTAATGAGCCTTATAAAAATTATCTCATTTAATCCTCAAAACAACCCTGACAGGTAGGTGTTTATTATTATTCCCATTTTACAGATGAGGAAACTGAGGCAAAGGTTAAGTGACTTAATAGGGCCACAAAGCTAGTAACTGTCTGAAGCAGGATTTGAACTTTGGTGTTCTAATCTCAATGTCCAACATCCGTCTACTGTTTAGTCAAATTAAAAAAAGTCAAGATTTACATACTCTACAACTACTCTCTTTTGAATCATCTTGGAGTACATGAAAGTTAATGTTTCTTCAGTGGACAAACCTGATCTCCATCTAAGACAAAATGAGATAGAAAAGCTACTTAAGAGTCTCTATAGCAGGGACATTAGAAAGTAAACAATATCCTATAAAGACTTTTTTAAAAAATTAAAATCAAGGGCAGCTAGGTGGCGCAGTAGATAGAGTACCAGCCCTGAAGTCAGGAGGACCTGAGTTCAAATCTAGTCTCAGACACTTAACATTCCCTAGCTGTGTGACCCTGGGCAAGTCACTTGACCCCAATTGCCTCAGGAGGAAAAAAAAGATCAAATGAGAAAAAAATCAAATTAATTAAAATTTAACTTTAAATTAATTAAATTTTAAATTAATTTAAGTTTTACTTTAACCTAATTAAATTTTAAATTAATTTAAAATAGAAAACCAATTAAATTAAATTTTAAATTAAATAGAAGCTAACTTCCTGCTACTACATTGCTATAAACAAATGAATATGCCTTCACAAAGTAAACTCTGCAATCTTTGTCTCATATAGTACAATCCATTAATTCTCTTGGATATGATCTGTTTTAGTATTGGGGTGGGGACAAGAGAATGCACCATTTAATCTTAAAAGTATAAAATTCTCAAGGTTAAAAATAAACCTCAGCTATTCTTCTTTACAATGATACCTTGGAAAGTATTTTCTCCCAATAATCATCTTTATAGTGCAATGCAAAATTTTTTGAAAATGCTGTGCCAACTTTAAAATATGCATCACCTCAGCACTTCTCCCTTTAAATTTAACTTTATTATCATAATACCACAAATGGCTGGCAGAATGTGTTGCTAAGTAGGTATTCTCCCAGTGTGCATGGAGTGTGAAATCATTAGCTTTACAGAAATGCGGGATTTAAGTAGTTGTTTGGTTGAAGGTAATGTCTTTCAAATTCAGCACTGTGTTACATGAGGAAATTCAATGTGCATATTGTATTAGCTTTGGTTGAATTCTAAGTCTCAAATGGGAGCTCTGGTGGGAATGGAGAACTGGGGGTCAATAGGATGCTCAGAGTCCAAATGATAGAATGTATTTGGACTTGTTCTCCTGGTCCTCCATCTTCTAATTAAAGATGTGGAATGGACAGACACTGAAGAGAAAACAGAGTGAAGGATGTCACAGGGAATCTAGGGTGGCTTAGACAGGAAGAAACAGAAGGAGAAAATCTCCTTCAGAGACTTTCAAATCTGAGGATAGCATGTATTTAACTCACCTAATGTCCCCCAAAAAGAAGAGTTTTTTTTTTCCTCTTGATTGATTGAACATGTTAAAGGGAGAATGCATTTTCTTAGAGAAAAATTGGGATGTGTACTTTTCTTGAAAGGTTTAACAAAGAGAGAAAGGACCAAAGGCTACATGATTGTTTGTCAACTTCAGAGTGACAAATTTTGCAAAATTAACAAATGCCCATGCCATCCTCACTTATCCATTAGGAGGATGACCTATATCTAAATCTTAGCCCTTTTCAGTCCTCATGAGTATTCTAAGTTCATATGCAGATGAGGGAACAAAGTTAAAAAGATATGGTCTTTCGTATTTAAATAGCTCATTGGGCTTTTCCTTCTTCAAAATCTACTTTTCCCTAAATGCCTCCCTTCCATATTGATATTTCTATCTTGAGACCTATTAAAGACTTTGGTTTAAAAAGACCAAGGTCTCCCATCTGGTTACGGGCCCCAATAGATTCTAGAGGAACCAGTGACTTTGCACAGTCCTTCCTCACTCAAAACTAATTCATTTGCATGTCATGGCATCAACTTCCTGATGCCATGATCGTCTTTGAGAAGGAAGGACAAACAACAATCACCAATATCCTAGAAACTCATGGGAGCCATAATAGTGTTCACATAACCTTTCTTGCTAGGTGCCTCTTTTCTGGTTCCTCTGTGGGTAGGTCTTTCAAGTTCATTCAGTGTCAAGAACAGAGTAAAACATTCTATACAATAAGCCTCTATTCCTGTGTTTACTCTTTCTGGGAAGACTTTTCAAAGGAGATTGATTTTCTAACATGCACTTAGAGAAAAAAGTACGGAATTTTCCTTCTAGGCAAATAACTCACATAGGAAGATAACTTTCAATATGATTTATTTCAATGGGATCCTTGAAGAGTGAATGAATAAAGAGCTACACTGAACCTCCAGGGTTGGCTGGTTAGATTCATCTTGATGGATTTTTTTTTTTGAATCAGGAATTATTTCAAGGATTTTTATAAAGTCTTAATGGGTGGAAATTTGAGGGTGTGGTGGGAGGGAAGACAGATTTTAGTTCAATTAATTGAAAAAAATTTGAACAATTATAAAAGCTATCCTAAAAAATATATATAATAAATTGTCTCTGGAGGTGGTAAGTATCTTATCACTGAAGACATTTAAACAAATGAAATGCATATAACAGGCAGAGGATTAAACCGTAGGCTCTTGAAGGTTTCTCCTAATCCTAAACTTCTGATTTATCAGGAATGCATAATTCTGTGAACTAGTCAAGACTCCAGCTCCATGATAGCTGAGTTCCTTAGTGAGGGCTGGGGTTTCTCCAGAATGTGGCCAAATATAAAACACTTTCTGGAGTGAATCCTCAACGAAAAATATTTCTGATCAAGACTCAAAGGATCCTAAGACTCGAAGGCTCACTAAGAGGTAAATCAATGGATGAGAAGCATTGATGTCTACCAGAAAGTACATTATAACAAAAAGGGACTAGAGGTGAGTGTCAAATGACATGATTTCATAATATGGCTTCTTTTCCACTTACTAGTTGTATGGCCATAAATGACTTGTGCTTCCAAAACTTTAATTTCCTTAAATGAAGATAACATGTATATTACCTATATCAGAAAGTTAGTACTTTCCAAACTTTAAAACATACCATGAATATGGAAATTATATATGTGTGTATAAACACGTATAAAGGTATAGACATATTTATACATATTTACATTGTGTGTTAGTGTACATAACTGTTTAATATTGGAGGCTTGAAGAAACTCCAAACCCATTGAATCTAATCCTTTTGTTGTTGTAATGAAGAAAACAAGACCCAGGAAAGTGGTGACTTTACTCACTTAAAAAATTGTCTAGCATGAATCCCAGTGACATGACCAGTAAGTAGATGTTTGTTGAATTGAACTGTTCGGAGCGATTCAACCAGCAAAGTGATTGTTCTGGGTGTGGAAGCCAGGTTTTATGGTCCCCAGACCAGTATTCTTTGTACTGTACTGGAACCAAGTGCCATTAATTAGTAAATTAGTTTCCTTGTAGCTCTCTTGATCAGCCCTTAGGGATAAAATTATCTTCTTTCTATGGAAAAAAGATCCTGATTTCCTTTCCCACACATACAGACAAAATGCAGATAACTGCTGGTTCCTTCACTTACTCCTCCACTTCTGTGGATAAAGAAAGGTGGCAGAAGAGTTCCTGCATGACATTCTAGCATCACTCTCACTTACTAACACCTAGCATGTCTTCCTCCCTGAAAAAATCATCCTCTAATTTCTTGGAGAGATTTTGTTTTGTTTTCAAATCAATATCTAAGACATAGTATAAAGGACAAGGCAATGGCTCAAATCATTATTTTACATTTAGAAAGGCTGGGGGGGGGTTCAAGTTGTCCATGATGTTAGTGAGAATGGTCCATTAATGAGGAGGAGGGGCAGTAACCATAGTAAAGAGAAATGTTTACATTTAGGTGCCTCATTCTCATCTTAAATATTTTGGTTATGTTATATAGTTAATGGTTATTGAATTGCTGAATGAATGAATGAAATCCTCTCAGCAAAATGGGGGTGATGAAGTCTATAGCTAGTGTCTATAGAATTTATAATCCTCATCATCCATCAGTTACATGCTCAACTGGTTCACTTATGGTCACTTTCATAATTCAGAACCACTGAAAAGTCACCCTCAATCAGATAGCTAACCTATTTATCCCAAGAACTAATAACTATATAGCTTAATGCTTAGTCAGTCTTTTACAGAATGAACGAAAAATATTGTTTTTCTTTGGAGTGACATTTCCTATCTGGAAAAAAATTAGAATGTTCCTGAAATAATATGACATGTGCATTGTTTTTGTAAATTTGATGCCAATTTGGGAAAGCTTTGCAAATATAACCAGTGTCAATTACAGCAAAACTTAAGGGGGAATTTTTTTTAATATGTTGTTCAATTCTTACAGAAATTTGGCAGACTCATTGCATATTCCCAATAGCTCAAATAAAGAATTATGGGTAGGGCTCATATTTCAAATAAATATGGCTTTCATAAATGCTCTATAATATTTGCTCATTTATTAAATATCATCAGAAATAGGACTAAATATAGCAGGGATTCATTGACAGGAGATAAGACAGCCCTTCACTGGCTTGATGAGATGTTTGGGCTGCTAGTAGGTACATAAATAGTGGATGCCAGAGGATGAAGGTATAGAAAGCAAATAGCAATGAAAATGAACATGAAGGATATTGGTTGTGTGGGAGTGTGGCCAGGCATGGACTAGAGCAGCTTGAGATGCTTTGTGAGAGATGGGGTGCTCATGTAGCAGATGGGAGAGTTGTGCTGGGGGAACATAAGAGCAGTGCTGTGCTCCGATTGCAGAGAAGGAAGCATAAGATTTGATAATGTGACAGAATATCCATGGCCTTTGAGATGGGCTAAAGTTGGACAGGAACAGGAGGGGCTGAACCTCTATTTCTAATACGACCTCAAATTTCCCCTCCCATTTCAAAGAATTTGTGAAGACTGTGCCAAGTGCTGAGTAGAGAACTAGCACTCACTAGAAAGCTCTCTCAATTGTTTTGTTAAGGGCACAGAGAGGATTTTTTTATTTGTTCCTTACTGTTTAATGCTTTGTTAGGCTGAGTGCTTGCAGGAGAGCAGAAGGGAAACACAGGTCCTGATATTCTATGAGCCCTTACTTAGTAAATGCTTGTTGACTCACTCCCTGAAGGCTTTTGATGGGAAAGCAGAAAATGTCAGATTCTGAGGTTTTTATGGAAGTCTCTGGGTTGCAGCAAGAGCCACAGAGATGGTTATCAACAAGAGTCCCCTGAAATTGGGTCTAATCAGGGTCTCACACACAAGTTAAACTACACATGCTAGTTCATGGGTATAGCTAAATTAGCCTTAACTGTCTCTATTTTTTCCCTATTTGCTAACTGGCAAAATAAAATATAATAAAAGATAATCTATAGGACATTTTCCTATTATTAGCTCAAATTAGCAATGTTGTATTATACTTTAATTGAGTTTCTTTCCTAACCAGGGTTACTTTGTAAAGATTTTATCTTCAACCACTAGTAGCAATTAAGTAGCATCATCTTACTCTTATGAAACTGACATCTCTCAGCTCACAGAATTCACCATTGATAAAAAAAACAAAAATTAAAAACTCTAAGACTCGCAATATAATCTCATCTATGACAGCCACCCTGTACTCATCAGCACCACAGGAGTTCTTAATTAGGGAATCCCTTTTGTGTCTATGGGTAGATTTCAGAGCATTGGTACTGCTGTGTGCCAGGCAGTGTGCCAAACTGTGTGGATTGGGGAGAAGATAGGGAAGAATACTTCCAAAAATAACTAATATGTAAGCAGAAGGCATCAATAAAACTTTCTAATTACAAAAGAAAACTAGATGACTTGAAGTATCCCCTTCAATTCCTTACATTAAGATAAGATTTCCTAGAAGTTGCTGCAAAAGCCATTTGAGATTCTGTTTTCCTTTTTTCTCAGCCTAATCTTGTGTTGCTAGATTTCTAGGCAATTAGAACTCAAACTTAGTATTTTTATTTAAAGCTTGGGGTTGAAATAGCTCATTGACCTCAGTTCTTACCCAAGAAAGTGGCCCAGTAATTCCATCACACTACTCCTACTAAAGGTAACTAGGTGACAAAGTGGATATTGTCCTGGGTTCAAATTTACTAGCTGTATGATTCTGGGCAAGTCACTTAACTCTGTTTGTCTCAATTTTCTCATCTGTAAAATGAGCTAGACAAGGAAATGGCACACCACTCCAGTATCTTTGCCACGGAAATTCCAAATGGGATCACAAAAAATCAGACACAATTAATTGATAAACCATCAAAAAGTCCAATTTACAGAATTATTGGGAAAGGTTAGATTAGATAATCTCTCAAGGATGTTTCCAGTTAATCAATTAACAGATGCTATAATTCCTGTATATTTTACAAAACAGAGTTTGTGATAATTTGATTTCAAGACATAGTCAAAAAAAAGGATGATGAGATATTTAAGTTAAAATGAATTCAAATTAGTTCAAGAACTTTATAACCAGCTTGATAAACTCAGACAAACCCTGAGGTGTTAAAAATAAAAAATAAATAAATCTGTGGTGGGAAAATTATTATCCAAGAGTGATGTTCCTGATTAGACAGCCAACATCTCTATCAGCATGACCACTTCTCAATAGTTCAAATCATCCATGATATCTAAACATTCACTCTTCAATCTCTGCCCAAATGTAACAATTGGCTTTTAAATAATATGCTGATAACACTATATTTGAGCATGGAAGCATTTTGGCAACAAGTTGGCAATTTTGAAATATGTAGAAAACTTCCAAACACATCCTACATGTGATTTTTAAAAAAGAGTTTCAAATATAACAGGTCATCGAAATTATAGTTAGTAATGATAATAGTTTCAATTTGTATATGGCACTTTGAAATGCATAAAATACTTTCCATACATTTTCTCTTTTGATCCTTGCCATTCTTTTATCATTCCCATTTTTAGGGATAGGAACTGAACCAATCATTTTATTGGCATGTATAACTCCCAAGTAAGGAAACTCTCTCCTTCGATGTAAGCTGGTCACTTTTCCAATACTTAGAGAATTACAGATCTGCTCAAAGCATTTAGATCATAAGTGACCAATAAAATATCCAGAATGTAACCAGACTTTCCTGCCTTTCAGACCACCTTTCTACATATACTGGAAAGATGAACACAAGTCCTCTCACCCCTATTTTATAGACAAGGAGGGTGAGAAACTGGAAAGTGACTTGCCCAGAGTCACACAGTTTGGTAGAATCTGAGGCAAGGTTGCAATGCTGGTTTGTCTGAATTGTACAGTCTGCATAGAATCAAATATAAGAACATCTAAATTTTTTGAATAAAGTAAGTCAAGATTGTGTGAATTAGAATTTTGTGCTCTTCATAAAGTCTTTGCTGAAGAGTTTCTTTTAATAGAGAGCTGTCCTGGCACATTGAACTGTTCATTTACAGATCATTAGCTACTTGACAGGGAAGCTTCAGGGCAGACAGACTTAAAGCTACAGTGTCTAAAACTACTACCAACTGAAGATTAATCAGAAGTGACAATACAATAGTACTACTCTTAAATGGAATATAATGGGAGAATCAGATTTATAAAAAATAAAAATACTTGCAACATTTTTTATAAAACAAGTTAACTGTAACAAGTTACATTTTGATCTACAGTATCAAGAAGTCTACTGGATTCCAAACCTAATGAACTCTTCTGAAATCTCTGGTAGAAGGAAGACTTGGAATCATTAATTCTTTCCTTCTTTTAATGTTCATCCAGGCTTACAGGAAGTATTATGTATAATCACAATTTAAAAATCTTTTAAATTGTGGGTAACTGAAAGGAGACAGAGAAAGCCTGAGCATATGAAATAGCCAGCATTATCAGAAGCCTCTCAACTTCCTCTTGCACCAAATCTTCCATCAAGATGTCACCAATTACCAAAATGATAGCTCTGATTTTCACCTCTTCTCATTCTCCCTCAGGTGGAGCTGCTGTTGAATAAGGATATAGAAAACCAAGGCAGGGAGGATGTAAAGGAGAAGGGGGCAGGGGGAATGAAGGACAAGGTGGATCCACAAACTGGAGCATCCATCCCAAACAATTCTTGTAGGATACTCATTCAGCATTCTCCATAAACAGGCAGATAACTTGCTTTTCTTCTTTAGGAAGAGTATACATTTCTATGAAACTACTTCTTGTTCTCTGAGAAGTAATCACAGATTCTTCTCCACAAGGGACTCTCATTCCTTTCTTGCTTTATGCCTCCTGACCTATAATGAGCCCACTGATCATAATTAAGAGTAGACTCTTCTGCCGTTAGCTAATGATAGATTGGAACCTTCCCTCTTCCTTGTTTCTAGGCAAAGGTAAGTTAAGGATTGCCTCTTTCTTGGTGTTTAACTGTGCTTTCACTCTGTACTTTTAATCACTGAAAGAACATCTTAAGTCATTTATTTACCTGTCTTCTATTTCTTGTTCATCCTGGCCAACACACCCACATCAACTTTACTTGTTTAGATGGGGAATTCCTTTTTTACAAGAAAACATTCACTATTTTTGTGCTTTCAAGATTTCCTGGTTAATGAACAGGGCTGTGTATGGGAGAGTGCTCTGGGTTGGAAATGGAGACAAGTATATTATTGATTTAGTGTTATAATGGATGTCAGATGTTTTCAGTCCAGCCCCCTCATTTATAGATGAGAAAGCTGAGGCCCAGAGAAATGAAGCAATTTTTTCCAAGTCACACAGCTATTGTTTATGTAAATCATTTTTTTAAAAAAAACTAACTGCTTACCCCCAGGTCTAAAGCAAAGTAAGCCTCTCCTAATTTTAAATCCCCAACCAGGGTGAAATGAGAATCAGGCAATGCTTCTCCAGCTATTCTAAGGGGAGCTTTCTTCTTTGTCCAGAACTAGAGGAAGGAAGCAGAGTTTTGTACAGAGTTGAGAAGATCTAACAGAAATAATGGTGACCCATCCACTTGTCCAGCCCCTATGATTTCATTTGTTGTCCAAATGTTTACCAGGAATCCTCAACATGTAGAATACTGAGCTAGATATTATTGGAGGAGCTTCCCTCCAGAAGTGGCTTGCCCTCAAGCTTAGCCTTCAGTAAAGAGTGCAAGGCAGAAACAAATGAAAAATGAAATAAACGACAGGAGGAGGAAATAGGAATAAAAGACAATGGGACAAGATCTGAGTCAACAGTTTAAATGGCACAGATAATAAGAGCTAATGGAATTCAAAGGGGGGGAAATGATTTTGGATTCCATTATTGGGGGAAAAGCCCCATGGAGGAGGGGGAATTTAGTTTGGGACACAAAAGTTAGTGCAGTTCAAAAAAGAATGAGAGGGGGATGTCATGGTGATGATGGAGGAAACCATTGTGTGCACAGTAGAAGTGGGAGTTCCTGAAGCAGAGGAGCAGAATACCTGGGGATGCTGAGAAAATAAAGAAGATAAAGTTTGGAAAGACTTAACTGGAGCCTAATTAAAGAGAGACTTGAATATCTGCTGAAGAGTTTCAACTTTTTTTTTTCCTGAAGATAAATCGAGTATTTCTCAGGAAGGCAGTGATATGAATAAAGTAATATTTTAGGAGTAGTCAATGACCTGCAATAGTCCTCAGGTTGAACTGGCAAGCAGAGTCTGGAAGGAGGGAAGCTAAACTTAACATGTCCAAAACAGAAATCATCTTGCCCCTCAAAATCAACTCTTCCTCCTAACTTCTCATTTCTTTTAGTTAGTTCTATTTTGGGTCAGTCATGTTTGTTGTTTAGTTGTTTCAGTTGTATCTGTCTCTTAATAAGCCCATTTGGAGTTTTATCCTCTCCCCCGGCCCCTTTTTTTGGTGGAGACAATCAGGGAGAAATGAATTGCCCAGGGTCACACAGCTACTAAGTATCTGAGGCTGGATTTGAATTCAGGTCTTCCTGATTCCACAGTTAGTGCTTTATCCACTGTGCCATCTCACTGTCCCATCTGGAGTTTTCTTGGCAAAGATGCTGGAGTGTTTTGCCATTTCTTTCTCCAGCTCATTTTACAAAGGAGGAAACTGAGACAGACTGAGTGAAGTGGCCCAGGATCACAAAGCTTAGTAAGTATCTTGAGACCAGATTTGAACTCATATATTCCTGACTCCAGGCTCAGTACTCTATCTTCTTGCCACTTAGCAGCCCAGATCATCCTTAACCCAGATCATCTACTGGGAACCTGAGGAAGCAGTAGATTTAAAATGCTATGGAAATGGGAGGTGATTATCACAGGAGAAAAAATTGAGGAGCACTTAATAAAAATTAAAAAAAAAAACAGCATAAAAGTTTTAGCATTTTGAAGGGGAAAGGGGAAATGACTTGAAGAATAATTTAAAGGACGAGGTGCCATAATGGGGCGATTGGGTAATACAAGGCATTGAATTGGATGTCTATTTTTGGGGGGAAGGAAATGGTGTCATAAGGAAAGAGAGTGAATAAGGGTAAATGGAAGGAGAATAAAGTTAAGGGTTATCGACTTTATAGCTTTGCTCAGAACCAGGTATAGTTGGCGGCATGCCCAACAGAGGCTCCTTCCTCTATGTAGAGTTGAGTGGAATGGGGGATGAATAGAAGCCAGACAGGGGAAAGTATAGTGAAAAGGCAGTGAAGAAAGCCCAGAGATCTAAGAAAGACAAAGATAAATAGGAAAGAGAAGTCTGAGTAATAAAGACAGTTGAGAAAGAGTGCAAAAGGGAATCTGAATGCAATCATCTCTCTGTATGTATTTGTGTAGGGATTCAGGGAACAGTATGGTTTAGATTTAGAGAGGTGTAAGGAAATGTTGGCAGGCCAGAAACTCTCTTCAAGACTGACACAACCATTTTTTACTCTGAAAAAAAGTAATGAATGAATGGCGCAGCAGATGGAGAATCAGAGGATTCCTGCTCAAAGCTTGGCTATTCTGCCCATTTTAAGACCTTTCACTGAATTCTCTGGTCTCAATATCCTCATCTTTAAAATGAAAGTGTTACTTGGTTACCTATACTTTTATAGCTCTAAATCTATAATCCTAAAACTTCAAGACTGGACAAAATATGAATACAGTTATCATCATGTGAACTTATAAAGGCAATTCCAAGTCAACATCAATAAGTGCAAGGTGGTGATAGAGATATAAAAATAAGATAAGAAACAGCATCTGCCCTCATGGAGCTTGTTTTCTGATAGAAAAATAGAATACAAAACCATTAGTGTACTACTTAATATTATATATCTATTTGTGTCTAATGGTAGCCATCTGGGAGGAGGAAAAGGAAAAAAAAGAAATGTATGTGATAACTTTATTATATATTTAAAAGAACATCAGCTGTACATAAGAGATTTGTAGTTTCATGTTTAATCATTTTAAAATTAGATTATGGAAATGCCTGTTCTATTTCATAAATTAATTTTTAAAAATAGTTAGGGGTACAAGGAAGGTAGAAAGATAAAGTATGTAAAATTGGAAAGAAGGTAGAATATCTCTAAAGAATGGCTATAACCTTTTTGTCTCTGTATTACCAGTGCCTGGCTCATAATAGGCATGTAATACATCTTTATTTATTGATTGATTAAAGATAACATACTAGATTAAGCAGAAATTTTTTTAATGTGTTTATTATAAATTGCAAAAAATGAGGGCTGTTATCAACCTTTCTCTGTTCTTTACATGTTCTGCTTTTTTTTTTAATGTTGAGATACTTCAGTGTCTATACTATGAAAACTCTAAAAGGAAAAGGAAGAAACCCTTTATCAGCTATGCTACAATGACTTCCTACATTGCCTTATAAGGTTCCCTCTCCCTCCTCAAACCTGGTTACACTCGTTTGACACACAATAGCAAAGGCTTCAATTTTCATCAACCCTATGTTTAGCCTGTCATTCTGACCAAACTTCATACTCATCTGTTTTAATTTCTGATCCTGCTCTTCTCTCTCCCTCCACCAATATTATCAATTTAATATTAACTCAGTAGCAGGCCTTTCTGAAAGCCTCTCTCCTTCTGTCCCTCTGCATGGGTTATTGATATTACAACACAGGCAAAGGCACAGCATCGAGTTCCCCAAACATTATTGGGACATATATTAAACATTCTAGCTAGCCAGCTCACCAGGGGGGAGTGAAAAATAAATACCATGGTTGTCATCTGAATCTCTGGCATGTGATAAGTAGGGGGTATCTTTCACATAAATCTAAAATGACACCAAAGTTTAAATGCTCTCTAAAATCACTTTTCAACAGCCCCAATTAAACCAAACACTCCTTATTAATATTAAGGATCTCTCTAGAACAACAAAATCTGGACTCAATCCTACATCACTCTGATGTGACAAGGGACATGAATAAATATTGGAGTAAATTAATGTTTTTCACCTGAAAAAAGATTTAGGTATAGTACTTTAATTTTTTTTTACAACATCCCAAATGGGAAAGGGGATGGGAAATCATTTTCTATTTAGAGAAAATTAAGAAATGAATTCAGTCTAGTTTTTGACCATTAAGGTGAGACGAGAACATAGAAACTACATAGCCTGATCCTCTCATTTTTCAGATGAGGATATTGAGGCCTGAAGAGGTTATGACCTAACAAAAATCACACAGGTGGCTGAATACAAATTTAAACACAAGTGTCCTGCCTCCATTCCTGCTGCTCTTTTCAGTCTACCATGGTGTCTTCCATAACATGGTGTCTAGGATCAAAAAGCATAATGGAAGTAAAGCCAGAAAGAGAAAAAGGACACTTGTGTGTTCTGCAGCCGGCACATACTACCCTATATCCTCTTGCCTAACATGAGAATGTGAAACAAAACAATAAATAGCATAGATGTTAATAGTACTAAAAGAAGAAAAAGCTAAACCTATCTGTTCAGATCTTTTTCTGAGTGGTCTCACATTCTGCATATTTTCCATCCTAAATTATACAAACTTAGTTTCTTGAAAGCAGAAACCATTTCTTGCCTTTTTTAAAAATCCCTAGCTCTTAGCACAGCACCTGGCACATAGCAGGTATTTTGAAAGGCTAGTTGACTGAATTAATTAAATAGAAGCTTATTACCCACCTGTGGGGGGAAAAAAGGGAAGGAGATATATTTTCTCATCCTTTTGGACCAATTTGGATTATTAGAATTACATAGCCCTTAACATGGTTACATGATAACTAGTAAATTTCTGAAACCAGATTTGAACTCATGACTCCATTTTAAGTGCTATACAATGCCTCAATTTCTTCATCTATAAAATGAGCTAGAAGTAAATGGCAAGTTATCCCAGCATCCTTACCAAGAGAACCCCAAATCAGGTCACAAAGAGTTAAAAGCAAAGATAATTACATTCATAAATCACCAATAAATTTTTGCTATCTATAATAAATGAGATCTTTCATTTTGCTGGCAGCCTGAGTTAGGGAAGACTAAATCAAGGTGTGTGAAATTCCCACACACTTGTGAAGTTTAAGTGCTTTCTTAAGTATCAACAGACAAAAACAACTAAGAAATAGAATGCAAAACAACAACAAATTATCCTAATTAGCAACAGTTAATTAGGAAAAGGGAATTTTCAAATATTTTTTTTGGTCAAATTTTTAGTTCACATTCTATAGTTGATCTTAGATCGTTCTACTGAATTCATATTTAACTACCTAAGATATTTAAGGCATTGGAGATTCAATAATGAAGAAAAACCACTTTCCCTAAAAGAATTTACAATCCAGTATGAAGATAAGATGCACCTATTTAGTTGTGTTTGATACTTCATGACCCCATTTGGGGTTCTCTTGGTAAAGATACCGGAGATGTTTGCCATTTATTTCTCTAGTTCATTTTATGATGAAGAGTTAAGTGACTTGCCAAGAGTCACACAACTAGTAAGTTTCTGAGGCCAGATATAAATTCATAACTCCATTTTTTAACAAACCCAAGTGCTGTTTAATTCTAACAATAACCCAAGTTGGTCCAGAAAAAAGGATGAGAAAATATATCTCTTTCCCTTTTTTTTCACAGGTAAGCTATGGGCACTGAACATTACATAAACCCTTAGATTCAGTTGATGTTACTATACTCCATTTCCCCTTTTCCTCCTAACCCCTCCCCTGCCCCTCATATTCACAAATCCCTACCACATACACTTTTTTTATTCTTTATTTCGAGGGATAGCTCCTTGGGTAGAAATGGAAAGCTTATATTTGAAAATGAAGGTAAAGTATACATACATATTTTTTAAAAATTATTTTTAAAAGAACAACAAAATGAAAATAAGGATGTGATTTAAAAAGATAGGAGAGTTAGGGTGCCTTTCTGTTTGTTGTTGAAGAGTTCAAAATTCTTGATTAACTGTGAAAACTTCTTGTAGTTAGTTAGAGAGGAGAACATTTTGTTATCTAATGAAATTTGCACAGAAACTTTTGGATTTTCTTTGGGGGAGGAGGAAAGAGAGAGATAGAGAGACAGGCTAATTTTTTTTTCCATTACCACCTGTCCTCTGACTAACAATTACATAAAACTGGACCAAATTTTGGATCATCCAATGTGGACCAGAGAACTGGAAGACCATGGTTTTGTTAAATTGAAATGCCCACCACCTAGGATAGGTGATTACTTGGTTTCTTTGTGGAGTGGCAATAATGCACAGTGGAAAGATTGTTGGATTTGGCATCATGAATATTTGGTATTTAGAATTAGAAGATCTGGTTTCAAATCCTGAATATTCTGCTTACTATCTATGTAGTCTCAAGCAAGATTTCTCATTTATTCAGGTAACTCATTCAAACTTGTGTACAAAGTCACAGAATGATTGCATCTGTCTGGGAAGGGAGGTGGAACAGAGAGTGCCCATAATAAAAAGTTCTCCAAAATGATAAAATCACAGATCCTTCCCATATTCAAGGAATTTCTTCTTTTAAAAAAAGCAACAAAAAAAAAAAAAAAAACCCACCTCTCCATTTGAGAATACCTTATTTGGTAGTAGATTCCAGCATTTTGTCTGGTGGTCAAGATGTCTCTTATTTCACCCAAACAAATTTCTCTTGCTTTAATTTAAGAACTTTTTGTTATTTTTTTCCTCACTGGATATGGAAGATAAATGTTCAGCACCCTCTCCATAAGAATTTTTCCTCAGTTACTAGATAATAAATATGTTATCCATTGGCCAGAAGTTCAGGAAGAATCCAGTCCTTTCATTTTTTACTCAGAAGGATAATTTTTCATCCTTTAAAAATGTTTTTGTCACTTTTTTTCTTGAACTCCCTTTAGTATCTTTTACCTTCTCTTTAGAAATGAGATGACCCAAAATAGCACTAATACTCAATAGATACTCAACTACCATCTTGAATTTACAATTAGCATATACTGCAAATTTCTGCACCTCAATCTGAAGTACAGTCTGAACTCATCTGAAAAATGGGAGAACTGGACCAGCTGTAAGATTCTTTCCAATTCTAATTATCTGTCAAGATATGATGATCTTATTTTTTTCATCATAGCCTCCTATGCAAAGTAAGGATAATCAATACTAACTCCATTTCAGAATTAAGAAAATTATCAGAGATAGCTAAATTAGCTCCATCAATGGTAAAACACTGGTGGGATCAGGTCCAGGGTCTAAATTGGTAATCCAAATATTATTCTTTTGTAATAAACAACCAACAGGGGTGGAACTGTGAACGGATCCAACCATTCTGGAGAGCAATTTGGAGCTATGCTCAAAAAGTTGTCAAACTGTGCATACCCTTTGACCCAGCAGTGTTTCTACTGGGCCTATATCCCAAAGAGATCTTAGAGGAGGGAAAGGGACCCACCTGTGCAAGAATGTTTGTGGCAGCCCTTTTTGTAGTGGCTAGAAACTGGAAACTGAAGGGATGCCCATCAATTGGAGAGTGGCTGAATAAATTATGGTATATGAATGTTATGGAATATTATTGCTCTGTAAGAAACGACCAGCAGGACGATTTCAGAGAGGCCTGGAGAGACTTGCATGAACTGATGCTGAGTGAAACGAGCAGAACCAGGAGATCATCATACACAGCAACAACAGTATTACACGATGATCAATTCTGATGGACATGGCTCTCTGCAATAAAGAATTGTCTCAAACCAGTTCCAGTTGTTCACTGAAGAAAACCATATACACCCAGAAAGAGGGACATGAAATATGGACCACAATGTAACATTTTCATGATCTCTATTGACATTTGCTTGCATTGTGTTGCCTTTCTCTGATTCTTTTATTTTTCTTGTAGATAGGATATTTCTTGCATAACTTCTCAAGCATTTCAACATTATTAACATGTAGTGGACTTCCTGCCATCTAGGGGAGGGGAGGGGACTGGGGGTAAAATTTGTATTGGAAAGCTTTGTAAAGATCAAGGTTGGGGAACTACCCATACATATGTTATACAAATAAAAAGCTTAATGAAAAAAAATTAAAAAAATAAACAACCAACAGGATTATTTCAGAGAGGCCTGGAGAGGCTTACATAAACTGATGCTAAGTGAAATGAGCAGAATCAAGAGATCATTATCAACAACAAGATTATATGATGATCAAGTCTGATGGACATGGCTCTCTTCAACAATGAGATGATTCAAATCAGTTCCAATTGTTCAGTGTTGAAGAGAGCTATCTACACCCAGAGAGAGGACTGAGGGAGTTCAGTGTGATTCACAACATAGCATTTTCACTCTTTTTGTTGTTTGCTTGAATTTTATTTTGCTTCTCTTTTTTTTTCTTGTGCAGCACAGTAATTGTATTAAGTGTGTGTGTGTGTGTGTGTGTGTAAATTGGATTTAACATATATTTCTATCATGTTTAACATATATTGGACTACTTGCCATCTAGGGGAGGGCATGGGGAAAGGGGGGAGGGAATTAGAACATAGGGTTTTGCAAGGGCTAATGTCCAAGAATTGTCCACTGTTTTGAAAAATAAAAAGCTTTAATTAAAAAAAAAATTGGTAATCCAACTCTATTTCAGGCAATGACTTAATTTATCCTTCAAAATAACTTCTCCCTAAGGCTCATTCTGATGTCTACTCATGGTGTGAAAATAACCCTGGGTTCTCCAAGGCTGGACCCATAGAGGCAAAATGCTGGCAGTTTCTACTAAATGAGAAAAGTTTTAAGTCCAAGATTAAGCAATAGAATATTTTCTCTGTGAGGAAATTTTGGAAATTGGGAATTTTAGAAAGTTTGACCACATGAGAATACCAAAGGAATTCATAGAAGCCTGTGTGATACTCATTTCTCTTTGTAAATGACTAGCCCATTTTATCTTATTTTTTTTTTTTATTTTTGCTGAGGCAATTGGGGTTAAGTGACTTGCCCAGGGTCACACAGCTAGGAGGAAGTGTTAAGTGTCTGAGACCAGGTCCTCCTGACTTCAGGGCCGGCACTTTATCCACTATGCCATCCATCTAGCTGCCCCTAGCCCATTTTTTAAAGTCATATAATGACTTGGTAACATCTTGTATATCACTTTAAAAAAAAAAAGTCATTTGTCCAAATATTAAATATCCAAAAATTTATGGAAACAACCACACATTTTAGAGATGTGATTTGTCAGTAAATAAAGCAAGGGATTTTCAGATAATTACAATGATCTTTTTTTAGATTTTTTTTAATACTAGATTTTTATTTTCAAAATACCTGCAGTTTTCAGCATTCACTCTTGCAAAACCCTGTGTTCCAAGTTTTTCTTCCTTCCTCTTTCCCTCCCCTCTCCCCTAGGCAATAAGTAATTCAATATAGCTTAAACATGTGCAATTTTCCCAAACATTTCTACATTTATTATGCTGCATAAGAAAAATCAGAAATAAAAAAATCCGACATGATCCTATTCTTATATTATTTATATATAATATAAGAGTCTTTAGAATGCCATTGGGCAGGCACCATCAAAGTACTTCAAGGGGACTCAGTGCCTAGCATTTAACAAATAATTTTAGTACCGACTTTCCCATCTCTCAAAAAAGATTTTGGTTCTTAACTTGTTTTTAAGCCAACCTCTCTACCATAACCCTTGCTCCCAGCAAATGAACAATTATGTTCTACGATGGAAAAGGTTTGGTTTCAAATTCTCACATTTTGTTGTTGTTATTTTTTTCTTTCTCCTCTGTCTTTTCAACTAGAGCAAAATGAACTGTTTTCTTTCCCAAATGAAAAAAAAAAAAAAAACCAAAAACAAAGAGAAAGCAATCACCTCGTGATTTCCGACTAGGGATGGGTGTGCATAATCAAGTCCTCAACCCAGAGAGAATCCAAAATGTTGAACTCTGACCTCTACACAACAGCTGAGCCAAAGCACAGTCTGATTTTTCAGAATGCAGGAAGGGATTGATTTTCACAGTAGAGAAATACTCTTCAAATGTTTTGTGGAGTCTTTCCCCCACTTCAGAGACTCCATAATGGAGGAAAGAATAGAATTCGGAAGCCCCTGAACAGATCATATTCTATCGGGCAAGTAATGGACAAACTAAGACATGTTCACTCTACCTGTCTACTGGGGTGGGAGGGGGCAAAAGTTTTATGATGTCATTTTGAGAGTCAATCAGCCCCGTGTCTGGTTAGTCTCAGAGACAGAGCCTTTACATGTAGACAGGGTTCAAAGGTTCTAAGACCTTCCTGGAGGGGATCCCACCTAAGGTCCATTTCTTGAAAAGAAATATTTTGACAAAGTTCCCATTAGAGTATTATGTGGAATGAGGGTAAGGGGAAATCCCAAATACATTTGACATTTACTGAAGCAATTGTCAGTTTCATTGTCAGAACCTGCCCAATTTCAAGCTGCAGAAATCAACACTGATCATGAATTCTCACTTTCAGATGTACACATGCATGCACACACGTCTACCAGAATGTCTTAATTATGTATTTTTTAAAAAATGAAAGACCAAAGAACAACCACCCAGAATTCCACGTCCACAGACACAGCTCTAACTCAGTTCTCAATGGCAGAGCCAGAGACAGCAAATGAAGTTTCCAACATGTGTTTCTGCTGGGGGGGAAGAGAGAAAGACTGGTGGGTGGGACAAACTATATTGGATTAGACAGGGTTTCATCCCTGAGCAGCTGCCCCTTGAGCTCTAAGCTCTGAGGGAAAAATGACTTCCCTGGAAAAAGTAATCACCTCTGTGAAAAATACAAGGATGAGAGGTATCTGGCTGGCTTACTTTGCCACTTTAAATGTAACTTTCCCTACCTCCCCCTACCCTCAGGGCAGGGATAGGTTTTTATAACTGCAGATTTGAAAATATTAATGCAATACTTAGCATAAATACAAATTAATCAAATTAACATCTTAGCTTTCCCTCAACTACAATCTTAAAACTTCTTCCTGCTATAGAGTAAGCATTTATTGCATTATTTTTTCATTCATTCATCATATTTGACACTGCTCCTATCCTCCACCCACTGGGACTTTTCTGGAATATAATAGATTCATTGCGAAGTCAACAATTTCACTTTAAATGTAAAATCCCTTTAAAATCCTACAATTCTTGGATCATTGGACAGTGTACATGGCCTTCTAACACTGAATAGATAAAAAGAGGTGGCCATCTCATATTGAGAAACTTAACAAGGCTATTTCCCCTCTATAGGAAGAGGGTCACTAGGGATTCCTCCTTGAGACTGCAGGAAGAGTGATGGCAGAAATAAATAGTCCCAGGGGGCTCACTCTAATCTCCAACCTCCTAAGAAGTGGAGAAAGTCTGTATCCATTCTGGAACAGTAAAAGATATTTGGAGAACTCTTAAGTAGATGGGATATGACAATAAACTCAGAGGCACAGAATGGTAGTGCTTTGACTCTCTTGGTCTTTTTTTTCCTTCCCCTAGAATTATAGGGAAGCTTAAAGGAGTATTTTTTGGCTATCTAAAGCTGAACCCTCCCAGAGTTGAATCAAAGGAGTTTTCTAGATAGATTCCAGAGTCACCCTAAAGGTTACGGTTTGGGATAGAGAATCTAGCAAACAGTGGGTTCAGAGATGTAATAGTTGTTTTACTCTGAGGCCATGAAAATGTACCAGAGAATTAGGTCATAACTTTTTGAGTTTGGCTCAATTTCCCCTTACAGACAAAGAAAATGAAACACGAAAAAGCTAAGTCATTTGGCCAGGTCACTCATTAAGTAGAGGAGTGGGGATTCAAAATGCAGTCCTCCGATTTCCAAATTTAGCATTCTTTCAACCATGTCCAGGAACTCTGGATGTCCTGGACCCTCTTTTTTTCTCTTTAGTTTATGCTTTTTCCTTTCATGATCTCATCAGTTCCCATAGATTCAATTATAATTTCTGAGTTGATGATTCTCAAATCTATCCAGCTATACTTTTCTGCTGACCTCTGATCTCTAACTATCTATTGGACTTCTCAAATTCAATGTCCTGCAGATAGAATATGTCCAAATCTGAACTCATAATTATCTTTCTCCCCAAATCCTCTCCTCTTGCTAACTGTCCTATTACTATAAAGAGAATCATCATCCTCCCAATCACCCAAGCCAACAACCAACCTCTAAATGTCATCTTCAACTCCTTATTCTCTTCCTTAATCCCCACATTCAATCAGTGGTTAATTCCTGTTGATTTTTTTACATTCTCTAGTATAACAACACCTCTAGTATATGATCCCTTCACTCCTCTAACACTGCCCCCACCTAGGTGCAGGCCTTGATCACCTCAGGCCTGTACTACTGCAATAGCCTGCTAATGGGTCTGCCTGCCTTGAATTTCCCTGCTTCAATCCATCCCCAATCATCTGTCAAAGTAGTTTTCCCAAGAGCATGCTTCCTCAGGCTGGTAGAGAGAAAAGGAAAATATGATAAACTTAGGGTAGGAATAAAGCATATTTTTTGCATACAATAAGATGATAAATATTTATTATGAGATGTGAGTTTTTTCCTTGCTTTTCAATGGATTAGGAGAGAAAGAATAAATTGCTTTCTCAATGTTTTTAGAATGGTAAAGTTGGAGTGCTATGGATGTGAAATGTTGCATGTGCTTTCAGATGAAGCCATGGTATCATTAATTTTACTTTATTATAAGAGATTTCTCATTAAGAGAGTATTCTAAAAATGCCTGTAATATCAAAACAAAACATATCAATAAAACTGAAATGATTTTTTTTTGTTTATATATTTTTAAAGCCATTCTGTTATCTCTTCCCCATACTTCTATTTCTTCCAGGACAAAAATAAACAAACAAACTGGTTGACTTTTAAGCTCCTCAAAACCTAACCTCTTTCTTCTTTCCAATTTTCTTATACCTCTTTCTCTGCCATATACTCTGTGACTAAGTAGCCACTAGCTCCTTATTATTCCTTGAAGAAGAAATTCTTTCCACCTCCATGAATTTTTACAGGATTTTTTTCCCTTCCCCTCATGCCTGAAATTATCTCCTTCCTTTCTACCTCTAGATTCTCCTGGAATACTTTAATATCAGCTAAAATCCCACCTTCTGCAAGAAGTCTTTCCCAGTTCTTCTTAATCTTAATGCCTTTCCTCCAAGATTAGCCCCAATTTATCCTTGTTTGTATGGCGTTAAGAGAATGAGTTTCTTGAGAACAGAAACTGGTTTTTGTTCTTGTTGGGGATTTTTTTTGGGGGGCCTTTCTTTATATCTCCAGTGCTTAGCTCAATACCCAATATGCTGTAGGTGCTTAATAAATGCTTGTTGACTGACATATAGTTAATAAACATTAAGTGTCTACTATGTGTAGGCATACATATGCTTTCACTCGGACAGATTACATTCCTTTTCTCATGTATACATTAAAAAAATGAAATATCACTTCTTCAATTGCTTGGCATGGAACCAAAAAAATGATTCTTCCATCCTCACTCCAAGAGCCTTGAAATAGGGGTTCATAACCTTTTGTAGGTGTCATGGACATCTTTTTCAAGCTTATAAACCCTTTATCATAAGATTTTTGAATATATAAAATACAAAAGATTATAAAGGAAATCAATTATATAAAATAATTATTATCCAATTATTATAAAAACAAATTTCATGAACCCTCTTAAAATCTAAAGGGATTACTAGACCCCAAATTTCGAATGTCTGGCACAAAGGAGTTTCCACAATTTTCTAAAGGACTGAGTTTCTTTTTTAATAGCCACTTTTTCTATGACTTGCTTCTCTGTCCTTTGCTTTTCTCGCTTTTCCCACCAAAGTTTTCAATGGAAGAACAAACAGGCAGCCAGCTACAACTTCAAACATAAACAGGATTCCTCCATGGCACTGGGGGCAGGGAGAAGGTTTTGGTGAGAGACAAAAAGCCCCTTTTGTTTGTGGTGTCACCAGCCACACTACTGTGGCTACATGCAATACTCAGGTTCAAAGACGTTGGAAAAGAAGAATATTTTTCATTTTCCTATTATTTCCAGACCTTCCCTCCCCCATGTTCCCTTGGGGATAAAGGAGCTGGTTGAGAAGAAATGCCTGCTAAAGACTATTTTAGCTTTCACCCAAATTTCCTTCATCCTCAATAGTTCAAAGAAAAATCCTTATCTTTAGAATACTTCCACATTCTTAGGTTCTTTTAATCCCTTTCTTGGCCCAAATAATTGCCAGACCTTACTCTTTCCCCAGTCTCCATCCTTATTACATACAAAGTATATCCATTTTCCTATCTATTCAGCAAACTATTAGTTTAAATAAGCAATTATTAAGTACCTTCTATATGCTATGCATTGTGGCTAGGTGCCAGCATACAAACACAAAGATAAAAAACAGTGTCAAAGATATTTCATCATTAATGTATAGGTCTACTGGAGTGCCTTCCCATCTTGGGAGGCCATAAGGACCTCTAGTTATCCATGACTGCCCTGACAAAGATTCTTAAGGTCTTTGGAACACTTGGGTCAACTTCCAAAGGATAGTCAAGAGCCTCTGTCCCTACAAATATGCACTGAAACCATCAATATGTAGACAGTGGTTGCTAATAAAGGTTTTGGTTTTTTTTTATTCCTTTTAAATCAGATGTTTTGGAACCTCAAGAAAATGTTTCCAATTCTAGTCTCATCTGACATTCTCAAAGTTAGTCCCTGAAATTCCTAGGATTTCTTTTCAGACACTTCTTTACTCTGACTTTCACGGAACCAAGAACATAAAAGGATGGAAAAGATCCCAAGTGTTGCTATCTCAAGATGTGCTTTAGAACTTTTCATATTTTATGTGTTTTTAAGAAATTTACAGGGTGTCTCAAAAGTCAGTGCAAAGTACACTACAACTTTTGAGACAACCTGGGTATTTGTGTGTATACATGTATATATATTTCCACATACTGTTTTACATATTTCCACCAATTTTCTTGTTCTGTGACCTAAAATTTTTTAAGAGAAGATAGCTTAGTTTTTCTAGTATGTGTACAATTCAGTTTTCTGCCATCCAAGGAGCTAGGAGCACCAGATCTACAGTACTTCCACCAAACCAATGATTTTTGTGCAGCAAAGTTTGTCATGAAGCAACAAGATAGAACATGTCAGCTCTCAGTTCTTTTAAAAAGGAACCACACATTAGCTCAGAAGTTTTTTTGCCCATGTGAGGCTTAAAATTTTCTTGTTCATTTTCTTTTTAAAGAAATCTCAGCTAGCTAAAATGCCATAGCAGCTAAGAGAAAAGAAAAGGTATGAAGCAGACTAGGATCTTAGGAGTCTGAAAGCTATAAATATTCAGGGTTTTTTTTTTTTTAACCCTTCAAATAGCACTTCCAAATCACTAAAAGCCCACACACTATTAATTATTTTGGAGCCATGGAAGACTGCCTAGGATTACACCTTTCAGAGAAAACTTTTTTTATGAGCAGAGAAAAACACTTCCGTGTCTCTGTGGAGAAAAATGACAAGTTTGTTTTTTTTTTTTCCCCCCAAGTAAAGGAATGAAATGTAATTATCACTATGCAAGGTTCAAAAAAAAAAAATCTTCCTTTGATGAAAACTAGAATGTCCCTTAACAGGCTCCTTTCAGGTAAGAAATGACAATGGCCCAAAGTCACTCCTTGGGTTCTCACTCTGCACTGGAACAGTTCTTTCCCAAATGTATAGTCAAATTTGAAACAGAAACACATGGAAGGAAAGAAAATTCACTCCCTCCCCTCCCACTACAGAATGATTTTATACCTGGCTCTTTTCTGGAGCAGCACAGGGGTTCGAACAGCAGAACGACATGAAACTACTTCCTCTCTTCGGCTCTTTGACGGGCGACTCAATAGGAATCCCCATGTCAAAATCCATGACCTCGAAATCAAGGGGATCTTTGTCTCTCACCAGAAAACCAGTTGACAGGACCAGGCCCACACATGCTGTGACCTCCCTCCCCACTTCACTGATCTCCCTCACCTGTGCACAGCTCGGAATGAAGCCAGTAAAGAAGCCAGCACATGACGAAACCCTTCACCAGATAGGGAGTCGAATTTGGGGTGTGATTCATGGATTGAGAATACAGGTTTTTCATTGCTACAACACATGCACATGGGTGGGGTTTGGGTAAACGCGGATGTGGACGGTTCCCACAAGAAAGGAAGAAGAGAATGAGGTCTCTTCCTTAGGTTTCCCTCTTTTAAATGACTTTGTCATGGATACTAAGCATTAAAAAATAAAAATAAAAAAGTAAGTGACAGCAGAGCTAAGGACAACACAAGACAGCAAACACTAAAACTGGGGCAATCCATATCAATTTCTAACAGTTTTATATTATTATGATAACAGCTAACATTTATTTAAAACTTATTGTATCATATCAAAGGAGACTTTGATCCTTACAAAAGCCTTGTGAGGGAAATGCTATTATTATTTTTCCTATTTACAGATGAAGATATTCTGAGATGGTAACTGGGGTCACACTGTTAGGAAAAGGAAGATTCAAACCCAGGACTTGCTGATTCCAGATTCAGTACCCTAGACCAGTGGTAGAGAAATAGAGACCACTAGAATACGAATAAGAATCCCTGAGGGCCTCCTCTTGGCTTAGAAATCTCCAAGACAATCCCAAGAGATTCTGGATAGAAAATGCCATCTGCATCCAGAAAAAGAACTAAGAAGACTGAATGTAAATCATCCACACATGCTATGGTCACTTCTTTTTTCTGGTTTTGTTTGTTTGTTTGTTTTTTTCCCTCTCCCGTTATTTTTCCCTTTGTTCTGATTTTATTCTCCCCAAATAAATAAATGGAAGTGCAGAGGGCACCCTTTTTAAGATGTAGCACCTGGCTACTAAGCTCAACCTCTTCAAACCCCCATGACCTCTATCTTCACTCTTCCTCAGTCACACTTAAGAATAGTCATATCCTTAGTCTTATCATCACTCACAAGTATTCCATCCTCACAATTGAGAACTTGGAAATTCTTCCCTCTGACCATAAGCCTCAGATCTTCCATTTCTCCCTGTGTTTCACCTTAATTAAACAGACTCAGGCTTTACCTGTCACTGCTTGCTCAAGTTATCTCTTCCTCTGACCTTTCTCTGTCTTTGAAATCTTGATACTGGACTTAACCAGTCAGTTTTAAAATGTTCTCTGCCCTCTAATCCCCCTTGGCCTCTTGGATTTCTCTCACACATATTACCTGCTCTTCTACTTCCAGCCTTCAAGCTACTCAACCACCTTAGATTTATGTTATCTAATCCAAATGAACCCTTCCTGGTACATGGCAAATCTTTACTCTTCCTTGATTGAATGTTACACAACCACAGTTTTTATTCTAGACCTTTTCTTCTCTCTTTAAACCATCTACAACACCCAATTCACTAACACCCTTTCATCCAAGGACTTCATCTCATAATTTATAAATTATAAATGCAGGCCAGCTTTCAAGATCATTTGCTTCTTTTCTATTAAAGACCCTCCTCCCCATCCTGCCATTTTCTCTCTCTCTCTTTGTTCCAGTCTTGGGTTTGAAAGGCTGATCTCTTCTTGCTAATGTCTCTCTCTCTATCTGTTCCCCTGATTTCGTCCCCTTCCATCTCTTTCAAGTACCTTGTGTTAAAGAAAGATGGAAGCCGCAATGTACAAAGTATCCTGATTCACAGGATAGTTGGAGGCAACATTTCAATTAGAATGTCACTCTAGAAGAGTAGAAGTAACAATGTAAAGGAAAGAAGGCTGGACCTGGGATCTGAAGGAAATGAGTTCAAATGTGACTTTGGGGCACTCTGAGTAAGCCACTAAGACTCTTTAAACCTTAGTTTCTTCATCTTTAAAATGAGTATAATAACATTTTCAATATTTCTTTCACAGGGTTAGTTTGAAGAGAATATGAGAGAATACATGTGAAGTGCTATGCAAATTGTAAAGCACTATGTAAATGTAAACTACTAGTATTATTACTATAATATTATTGTATCTTTATCAGAGTATGGCTCACTTGTCAAGAGGATCTTTTAGAACAGAGGTTCTTAACAACTTCTGTATGCCATGGGACTCTCTGGAAGCATTCTGGTGAAGCCCATGGATCCCTTTTTAGAATAATCTTTTAAAACGTACAAAATGAAATAAAATAGGATTATAAAATAAATAATATACAAATAATAAAAATTTGAAAACAAAATAAAAATACATAAACACGTAATATCAGAAGCAGTAGATCAAAAAGACTTCAGTTCAAATACAGCCTCTGACACTTACTACTTGTGTGATTTTAGGCAAGCTACTTCACCATTCGTTTGATTCAGCTTCCTCATCTGTAAAATGAGGATAATAGTACCCATTTCCCAAGGCAGTTGTGATGATAAAATGAAATGGCATTTGTAGAGCACTATATGAATACTAGTTATTATTACAAAGAAAACCAATTATTTTAAAATACAGTTATCAAAATATTATCAAATGCCCTAGTTTAAGAATCCTAGTAAAATAATCTCAGCCTTTCTCTCTGTCTCTGTCTTTCTCTTTCTCTCATACGTTCATGATTATGTATTTTGTTAATCAATAATTTCATCTCTTCTGATTCTTCATGATCCCATTTAGATTTTTCTTTCCTTCTCCAGTTCATTTTACAGATGAGGAAACTGAGGCAAGCAGGGTGAAATGACTTGCCCAAGGTCACATAGTAAGTGTCTAAGGCCAGATTTTAATTCAGGCCTTACTGACTTCCTCTATCCATTGCACCATTTAGCTGATTCACACACACAAACACCTATGTGTATGTGTGTGTGTGTGTGTGTGTGTGTGTGTATGTGTGTATAATCTGTCTATATATGTGTCTGTATCTATCTATCTATATATAAAGATACACACATATATACATACATATATACAGATGCATATAAATTTACTTTAGATTTTTTTTTTTTTTTTTTGCTGAGGCAATTGGGGTTAAGTGACTTGCCCAGAGTTACACAGCTAGTAGGAAGTATTAAGTGTCTGAGGCTGGATTTAAACTCAAGTACTCCTGACTTCAGGGCCAGCACTCTATCCATTGCACCATTTAGCTGCCCCCCCTACTTTAGAATTTCTTAAAATCATTAACATTGCATATCAATATGACTCACTAAACTTACTTTATAGTTACTTATGTTAAAATAATTTCAGTGAATAAAGGATCATAGCAGTATTTCAGTCCCTCCTTCTAAGTCCTTATTAGTACTACTCTGGCCATTTATTCTCATTTACTTTTACTCTTATTTGATTATATTATTGCACATACTGTTCTTTAGGTTATACTTTTTTTTTCCTAAGGCAATTGGGGTTAAGTGACTCGCCCAGGGTCTAGGTTATACTTTTTAAATTCATGTTATTTCATATGGCTTTCAAAATTTCCTTCTTTAGCTCATTCATGTTGCCCACAACATAACAATTCATTACATTAATGGATTATTTAACCTTTCTCTTCTAATTGGACAGACATATGTATGACATCTTTGTTGTGCTGTGAAAGTTTTTGTTCAAATAGCTCTATTTGTTTTGATTGCTCTTAAATTACATTTTCGGGGTATGTTTTTCAAAAATTCAAAGATTGGGGTGAAAAAAATTGATTAGTTTATTTTTTTAAATTTCCTTTAATATGTATAGCTTAATTGCTCCCCTCCTTCAAATCCTACAAATATGCAATTCCACCAGCAATGGGAAAGAATACCTGTTCTTCCATGACTCATCAACTTTGTGTTGTTGCTTTTCGCCAATGTTGCCTATCTGATGTGAGATGGTAATAATAATAGCAACTTTTTCATAGAGTTTGTATGAACATCAAATTTAAAGATACATATACTTTGTTGTTGTTATTCAGTTGTTTTCAGTCATGTGTGACTCTTCATGACACCATTAGGGAGTTTCTTGGCAAAGATATGGATTTACCATTTCCTTCTTCAGCTTATTTTACATATGAGAAAACTGAGGAAAACAGGATTAGGTGACTTTCCCAGAGTTACACAGGTGGTAAGTGTCTGATGTCACATTTGAGCTCAAGAAGATGAATCTTCCTGACTCCAGGCTGAGCACGCTACCTACTGTGCCATTAAGCTACCAAAAATGTAAAATACTTTCCAAACCTTTAAAATGCTACATATCCATTCTAATGATTAGAGCAGTAAGAAATTTTAGAAATCAGATAGACCAGAACTCTACAACAGTCCACAGCTCCCTAGTACAGCCCTAGATTAAAAACATAATGGGGGAAATGAACCAACCATTCTGGAGAGCAATTTTGAACTATGCCTTAAAGAATATAAAACTGTATACCCTTTGACCCAGAAGTACAACTACTAGATCTGCATCTCAAGGAAATCATAAAAGAGGGAAAAAGGATTCACGTGTGCAAAAATGTTTGTAGGAGCTTTTTTTGTAGTAACAAAGAACTGGAAAATGAGTAGAGGCTCATCAATTAGGGAATGGCTGAATAAATTGTGGTATATGAAGGTAATGGATTATTATTGTTCTATAACAAGCTGCTTTTAGAAAAGCCTGGAAAGATTTACATGAACTGATGCTGAGTGAACCAAGCAGAACCAGGAATACATTGTTCACAGTAACAACAAAAATGTGTGATGATCAACTATGAAAGACTTGATTCTTAGCGGTGCAATGATCCAAGGCAATCCCAATAAACTTTGGATAGAAAACACCATCTGCATCCAGAGAGAGAACTATGGGGATTGAATATAAATCAAAACATGCTATGTTTACTTCTCTTCTTTTTTTTTCCTTTTATCCTGATTTTTCTCTCCCAACATGATTCATAAAGAAATATATGTTTAAAAAGTTATTATACATGTTTAACCAGAAAACAATTAATAAAAAAATTTGAAAAAGACAAAAAATGTAATGGAGGAATATTTACCAAATCACAATATAACACAACATAGATAATGTTACTATGTGATTTTAAAGTCAACATGTCTCCTAAAGGGATTCTTCCATACAATTTATAACTTCCCCTCCCCCAATTCAGAGTTAACTCTACTGAGCTTTTCCAAAACTATTTGTAGCTGAGGAAAATTAAGTGACCATAAGTCATCTGTATAATAGAAGCTGAAGAGGCTAGATTCAAACCCAAATTTTCTGACCACAAATTCAGTTGTTTTTTTTTCCCCCTATTCTGCCAAAGCCAAGGTCCCTGCCTCTAAGAACAATTACTTATCTTTCTCTTGTATTTATGCACCAGTATTTGAAATGGAGGTCAGGTAACATTTAAGATTTGGAGGCAGGTTGATTGTATTTGCTATATGGCATAGGAAACTGAGCATATTTTCCTAATTAAGTAACATAATAAAAGGCTCAATAAGATTTAACTGTGACCCAGTACTGACTTGGGGCTGCAGTAATTATATGCTCTTTAATGAAATTGCCTGAATTATCTTTTCTCCCCGTTCTGTTCTTGTGCACATTACGGTGAAGCTTCTACCTTTCCCTCCAAGCAATGTTGCTGCTCACTGTTTTTAGGTTAACCAACTAATGTCAGGCACATGTTTATTCATGGCATCCTACATTAAGTGATGTTGATTCTTCATTTGCTCCTTTTTTATTCTAGCAGTTGCTGCCAACTGCAGAGTTGGAATGCTCTGTTAAACAATAGAAAGTAACAGATTTGGAAAACTGGGAAAATGTGAAATATCTCCTAGATTTTGATAAAGGGAAAAACAATAAGGAAATAAGAAATAATAAGGAGGGGAGAGAGAATAACCTTCCTTGTGCACAACTAGACTGCAGATAGAATTATCTATCTGCAGTGCTGATTGGGCATAAAGACCCATGAATGAAGTTGACCCTCCTTCCTTTGTGTAGCTGTTATCTTCTTTCCAAAATTCTGAAACCTGTGAGTTCTGATTTATGGAAACTTGTAAAGCTTTCTAGAGAGGTTCGGCATAACAAGTGAAGCAATTTCTTTGACCAAGTGTCTGCTGACAACTTGACCTCAGAAACTTCTGCACATTGGCCTCTCCTTTTGATTCCCAAACCCTCTCCCAAAGGAGAGGTAGCAGTAGCCAGGACTGTGATTCCTTGATGTATGAGGGTCTCCTAAAGGAAAAAACCCTCCCTTTTCCAGTGCAGAATTACAGTCTCAGAGGCTTGTCTGAAAGCAGAAAGAAGCTGCTTAGTGCATGTCAAAGGCAGGAAGTGAACTCACATTTTCTTGATCTTAAGGACACCTTACAGTTCATTATAACTCACTGACCTCTCACCCCTCTGCTATCACAGTTAAATAAAAGGAAAAGGAATTACATGTCCCTCTTTTTAGATTTATTTTGGTGAAAGGGAAACTGATTTTCAGTCCATCCATTGCTAAACACAGGTTTACAGACAGAGTTGACCACTTCCTACCCTAAGATACTGAAGGGGTTAATTGGGGTGTTATATTGCTTCTCATTTTAGAGAATCCTGAGAATACCTGGGGAGGAGATGCATCTGAATCATCAGCCTCCTTCACTGCTGTATCAAGAAGAGCACCAGAAGGTTAGACACTTATTCTAACCAAATACATCCAAGATCATAAGACCTTCAAGGAAACTGATTTGGAAACAGATCCCTAATTGGACCACACTTGTTCATGTACTCCAAATGGGTTCATGACTTCAGTCCAGAGGCCTGACCCATTTAGTGGAGGGAAAACAAATAAAATCACTTCCTCCCTTCAAGGGAAGTCCACATTAAGGGGTAAATAAATTATATATTATAATAATATGTTGTTAATTATTATATTATATAATATGTTGTTATTATTATAAAAATTAAAAGAAAATTTATAAAGTATAAATTCTGTGATGATGAATGAAGATGGAGAGATTCATTGTGAACCTGACTGGGAAACAATTCAAGTGGTTCAAGACAGATGCTCTGCATGCGATAGGGTGATGAGGTGAAGACAAGTTTGAAATGGTCTACTTCTTTCTGTTCCATGTGGGTACACACATAAACACACATACACACTGCAAAGGAGACACTGACAATGATCTTTTGGGATCATCTGGATCTATGCTTCTTTCAACAGCCTTACATCTTGGTCTAACAAACAGATTATAGTAGGATTAGTCTTAGGGAAAACTAGCAGATTCAGCAGGATGAACCCAACCTTAGTCTGGGCAAGATCCAAATGGACCAATAAGCAAAATCACCCTAAAGTAACTAACAGCTGCTGGAAGATGTACGTGTGTGGCCTGTTTACTTTGAGAATGACTAATGTGAAGACATGATGAGCCGCCAACTACAAACGTTAAAAGGTAGAAAATGATTAAGAAGCAAAAAAAGATGCAGGGTGGTCAGCTGATTTTTAAAAGTCACTGATTTTTCAGAGTTTCCCTCTCTGTGTCACAAAAATATCCTTTACTGAAACGATTCTTCAGTGCTAAGATACAGCTAGCTTTTTAAATGAAAACATTTCTAAAATGGATTTTTCTCTCTTTCCACACTCCACAGGGTCTAAACCTTAGACTGTCCCTGGTAAGGACAGTCTAAGAATTCAGTCTACTTTCTATGCAATTTATTGGTTTAAGAGAAATGCCCGGGGCACTAAGATTAAATGATAACCCAGGATCCTACAGACAAGACATAAGCCCAGAATCTTTCATACTGTTTTGGGATTCCAAGTGGTCATGTGCATTTTCTAAACACTTGTGAACCTGAAGGGAAGGAATCAAAGAGAACCAAAGCTGGAAGGGACTACAGAAGCTATTTAATTGAACCTTTTTTAGAGATGAGGAAACTGAGATCCAGAGAGGTTATGACTTGCTCTAGCTCACATAGGTGATGTTAGAAGTGGAAAATCAATCAACAAGTCATTATTAAGTACCTGTTTTGTGCCAGGTACTGCAACACCAAAGCAAACAACAGAAATCTTTACTCTCAAATAGTTATTATTCTAATATCATAAACGCTCACACAATACTCATTTTTATTCCTTTGCTTAATCGTAAGAAAGCTGAAGGGAATGAAACCCCCATTCACTGTGAAATGATGCAGAGAGGACATGATTTTAAATAGATACAGAATCACAAAGCATGAAGAAGGATGAAGAAAATGTCTCATTTATTTTCCTATGCCTATCTATGTATTTAAGCTATGCCCATAAATGGGGATCTCTATTGAAGGAGAGAGGAAAGGAGGAAGAGAAGAGGAGATTTTTATTGTTGTTTATCCTTCATTCTCAAGGAAGATCATGACATGGAGGGGGAAGGTGGTGATACTATGACATGCAAGTGAATTAGATTTAAGTGAGGGAGGGCTGTACGAGAACACCTGCCTCATTTTCCCCTTCAGAGTCTTCTGGATCCAGTGGCCAGATATAGATCAAAATGACTAGAAGGGAAAAGAAGAAATGAGTAAGAAGAAGAAGGAGGAGGAGGAGGAAGAAGAGGAGGACACAGAGGAAGAGGTCTAGGAGAAAAGGAGGAGGAGGAGGAGGAAGAGATTTATAAATCAATTTTGATACAGTATTTTCTAGCTAAATAATTCAGTCAGGAAATTCTTATCACAATATGCTCTAAATTCTTCCTGCTGCATAATCAGCCAATAGCCCAAACAACCACAGTTTACTGCCTTCAGGATATCTACCCACAATTCATCTGGCCCCACCTTACCAACCAAATTTTTTCCTCTGCTTCCCAATTGCCACATAGTTTTTACAGTGGATACAACTAGGTCATGACCTGTGTTAGACCAATCTTGGAAGTATATAGTCAGTCAACAAACCAACTGGGAGTACCTCCAGCTACCAAGGAGACGGACAATTTTAGATTCTGCCTTGAAATCTTGCCTCTACTAAATCTATAACATCCTTTTTTTTCCTCTAGGTTCCTAAAACCAAACTTTCCCAACAACAGACATATGCTAACTGTAAAAACTAGGGGAAATGTAACTTCTCTTGGGAAGTTTATAACAAGCTAATCTATGTGGAGCTACTTATAGCAAGGGATGCCAGATTGTGGCTAATTTAATTCCATTCTGAAATTGAAAAACCATGCAAGGAGAGTCCCGCCAAGGTGCTTTCCAATTTATAACAAAATAAGTCCATGTTTTGGATCCCCTGAGGCAGTTTGGCTTCCCGTAAATTATGTTCATGCCTTGTGAAGAACAGAGAAGCTTTGAAAGGAGACTGAAGAAAGGCTGTCCAGATTGAAAAACTCCTTCAGACCCACCTACCCTACAGGATGATCTCTGAGTTGTGACTAACTGGAAAGTAAAATGATTTGAGAAGACACTATTTTCTGGGATGACCTGTTTCAAAATTAATAGATTTATTATACTTTAATGTAGCATACAATGCATTTGCATGTATCATTCCTAATTTATAACTGAGGAAACCTTGTTGGATTTAGGAGTCAGTAGACCAGCATTCATAGTCTCCCTCAGACACTTAGTTGTGTTGACTCTGAGCAAGGAACTTCACCTCTCATGGCCTCAGCTATCTCATCTGTAAAATAATAGTTCCTATCTCACAGGGTGGTTATGAGGATCAAATGAGATAAAGGTAAAATGAATAGATTTAGCATTTTGCAATCCTTGATGTGTCATTGTGATTATTGTTGTAGTTGTTTTTTACCTCTGGTTAAACCCAAGATCATGTGGATAGCAAGTAGCACGACTAATCCTGAATGAAGTCTACCACTTGGCTTATTTCCTATATAGTATTGTTCTATCTGTTCTGTTTTTTGTTTGTTTGCTATGTACATAAATGGGAGGACAACCTGTTCTTGAAATTCCTGCCATATATACAGGTAGACAATTCCTCATTAAAAAGGTGCCTAAGGACATGGGAAATTCCATGATTTACTTAGGGCCCCATAGTACTATATGTCAAAAGCAGAACTTGAACCCAGACCTTACTTATTCAGAAGACCTCCATCCACCAAACCAGACTGCCTGTCATCTTGCTTTTTTAACAGATTCTGTTTCATTCATTCAACTCAAGTATATGGATACTATGTCTACAAAGGCTTTAAAAAAGAAATATCATTGCATTTAAAATCCAGTAAAAAGTGATTTGATGTGATTTAAAACCAAAAGTTGCATTACATTTGAAATATTAACATACTAGTCTATGTTCTTCCAAGTCAAACATTTCACCAATGAATATGTCAGCAAATCCACTTAAATTTATTAATTCCCTGGCACATTGTATTTCCAATGAAAGTAAAATGAGCTCTTAGTTGTCAAAACAATAATTACTGTTATTGAGATAAATCAGAACTAGTCCACAGTTTTATCATCTTATTATAATAAGCCCACATTACCCTGTAGCAACAAATACAATGATCAATATATATACATTAATCAACATAAAACTCCTGAGTGGTATAACTATAAATTAAAATGAAATGCATTTTTAGCTAATATTAGGAAGCCAAGGCAAAATAGATTATAGATTCCCAATATGGAACTCGGATCCAGGACACTGGCCTCCTGGCTGTCCCACAAACAAGACACTCCATCTCTAAGTTCTTGGCTTTTTCTCTGACCTTCCTCCATGCCTGAAATGTTCTCCTTCTGCTAACTACTAACTCCTCTATTTTCCTTTTAAGTCCCAACAAAAATCTTACCTTCTAACCCAGTAGTTCTCAAACTTTTATACCCAATATCTTTGCACTATGAAAAAACTGACAACCTGTCCAGAGAGCTTTTGTTTATGTGGGTTATAGTTATAGCTATTTACCATATTAGAAATAAAAACTAATTTTAAATTTGTAGACACTTTGAAGGGGTTTCTGAGAGTTCCCTCCCCCAGGATTCTCTGGAACACAGTTTGAGAACCAGCGTTGTAACCAATCTAAATTTTAGTACTTTCCCCAACCTCTCTAAATTTCCAAGTCTTCCTTCTTTTGATTATTTCCTATTTATTACATGTATATAGTATTGTATTATATATTTATTATGTATTATTGTATTTAGCTCTCTTTACATATCTTTGTTTCCATATTGTCCCTCCTAAAAGACTAAGCTCCTCCAGGGCAGGAACTATCTTTTGCCTCTTTTTGTATCCCTAGCATTTAGTACAGTGCCTAGCACATAGTAGCCATCAATAAACATTGATGGATTAATTGATCATTTTTCAAACTCCCCAATTCAACAAGACTTAAAATAGCATAAATTTGATTTTCAGTTATAGTGGAATAAAGTTCATTCAGAAAGCTACACACCATTCCTTGAGATAACTGGAAATATTTTGGTGTGACATAAAATCAGAGCTGAGAATCATTTTTTCATGGTGGGACCCAATATCAAGGGACTGATTTCTCAGAAAATTTTTCACTTTGGGGCCAGATCAATTTCTGTTCAAATACCTTTAAGTCAGAAATGGTGTATCCATTATGATAAAAAACAATTTAAATCACCTAAATACTCTTGCCATAAAACTGACTATTCATTTGTGTAGAACAGCTAGAAATAGTTGTTCATCTAAGAAAAAATAAATCAACCTCGGCCTGGTAGCCATGACAGTGTTTATTTCTTGCAGTTCCAAAGGCTGCTTGCTGCAGCAAATTACTTACTCTGAGTATACAATGAACCTGGAATGTAATTATGGACTGTGTGTTCATCTAGAACAGAGAATGAAGAGGCAGGTACCAGAATCTAATGAGTACTGGAAGTAAAGTACAGTAGGTTCAGTTCATAGCATGTATATTCCCTAAAGCATATCAATTCACCTCTGTATGAGTCAGTTTCTTTATCTGTGAGATTAGGAGCCTTCATTCAGGTCTCTTCACATATCAGTTCTACTTTTTCAAATTTTTAAACCTTGAAAACCCATAAGGTTGAGTTTTGAGTTTCTCTTAATTAAATTATGAGGGCTTCTAAACTATATCAAATCACAGAAACATCATAACTAGAACAGTATTAAAAAAAAGACAAACTTCAGAAGTCCCCATTCTCAATCAATTATGCCCATTATTTTTGGAAGTTATTTCAATAATATATTAAAACTTACCCTCTTTTATATCATCACCCTCTTTTAAGTGGGTGAAAATATATGAAAAACATAGTAAGGCATTTTGTTATATAGTTCTTTCATCCCAATACTTCCTGGTACAAATAAGAACTATTTGCTCCCTTAATAAAGTCACAGTGTCTGGAATGCCAGAGGTCAGGGGTTCTTTTCACTGTTAGCTTTGCTTTTGGAACTGGCCAAAGTTTAAAAAAAAATACTTTGATGCCTCCCAGGGTGCTCTTGTGGCAGCTCTATCACGCTGACCAAAGTTTATACCTCTGCTCCCATTTTCACAGGTACCTTTGAACTATATCTCCTACCTTTCAAAGTTTACAGTAGACCCTTAGTGCTAACACTTCATGTTCCTGAACTAGCCCCTTTCAACTAACTTGAGATCACCAGTTACTTTTTTATCACAACTGGTGTAAACAGAAAGCTAGTTACCACCAAACTCAGATTATGTTGTTTGGTTTTTTTTAAACACACACACACACACACACACACACAGAGCACCTCTTATCTCCAATATCATCCAGATAGGTCCTTTAACCGTATCATTGGAATTTTTTTTGACTTAACCAAAAGCTTCAAGACTGATCTTTTCTCATACTTGATTTTTTTTTAATTTCAGTTTTTTTTAAGTCTTTGTTAGATACACAGAGAGACATCCAAGTAATTCTTAGGTGCAATGTTTGTACATGTTCACAAAAGTATCAAAAGGATTTCTGTAATGGGCATTGGAAATTTCTCTCCCCCTCCCCAACTTACAATTTGAAATAAGCACATTTTCAATTTCAAGGTCTTGTTTAACAGTAAAGGAGAAACATCTGGCACTAATCTGCCGAGAACCACATATCTCACTTCTCCTGGTCTTCCTCCTGACCTTCTACCTATGGCATTTTATAAGCATTCTTCTCTCTCATAATCAGCATCTAAATGTCTCGTGCATCTATTGCTTTTCAACTCTATCCAGAAGCCACAGTTCATTCAATAACAATTTTCAGAGTAAACAAAACCAAAAAGAGGGAACATTTGGTGTGGGAAAGCTGAGGCTATTCCTTCAATCAAGCCCTCCAGCCCCCGGAACAATACAGTCAGCTACAAGAGAGCTCCGGGCTTCCAAAGCCGATCGGTCCTTAATAACGGCAAGGAAATAGACTCACTCACCAACACCCAGAACTCCACAGGTGATGCAGAAAGTTGAGGTAGCAAACGGAACTCGTCTTCTCCTGGAAAGTTTAGGGGTGGTAATGAACTCCAGGGTAATCCTTCAGAGCTGTCAGGTAGAACCCCCCTCCATGTTTCTGCTCTGTATTCTTTTGTCTTTTTCCAGAGAAACTCTTGTCATTTACATAAAACCTACTTGGAGCCTATAGGGTTTTGAAGCAGCTACATGTTAAATTGGCTGTCTTGACATGCTCCCTCAAGCATGACATCATAAATCTCCATGGTAACCTTAACCCCACCTGCCCACATGCCGAAGTTACCTGTCAGCCGGAGACTTAAACAATCCACCGGAATTGTTCATTAGTGAAAAGCCTTTGGGGTGGGAAGGGGGAGCTAGGCATGATTATTTTGGGGGTAGTTTGCAAAAACCAAAATATAAACAATGCCCCTCTCTCCCCCCCCAAGGAAAAAAAACAAAAATTAGGTCCCAACTAAACTGCCTTCCCTTTCAAAGACAGGAGCTCCTTCCTCCCCCCCCCCCCCCCAAGAAAAAAAACAATCAACAAAATTATAGGAGTTCTTAATCTGCCCCTCCCTGTCTAACAATGTTCTTAATCAGTTAAAGAAAAATCTGCCGGATAAAGTTACTCTAGAAACTCGGATTTTGAAAAAACCTTCAACTGATACCTCTCACACTTTTCCAATCCTCTTCCTCACAACCCCCTCTGAGCTGCTTTTTTCTTTTTTTCCCCCCTTTCTTTCTTTCTTTTTTTTTTCTTTTTTTTTTTTTTTTGTTGCTGGTAAAACTTGCAAAACAGGTTCCCAGCAGGTTTGTGTGTGTGTATTTTTTTTTTTTTTAAGTCTCTGTGCAGGGGTGGTTGGAGAAGTACTGAGATCTTTTTAACCCTTTCCTCACCTGTGCACATTTTCCACTCCTAGCTCTTCTGAAATATAAGCTTTCCCAGCTACCAGATTCATGGGTAAAGCTAAGAACATTCCATCTAATCTTTGCCTCATTCGGTTCTAACCTTTGGCTGAATGCATATCTGCTCCTGCTCTTCTAAAACTGCTATTAAAGTCTAATTTTATTAAATTTTTATTAGTTTAATTGTGATTTTTATTTGCAATTGTAAAATTTTATTAGTCTAATTGTAATTTTTATTTGTGTATATTTGCCCAACTAGATTGTAAACTAACTAAACTTGCATCTCTTATGCAAGGTATAGTACATTCTAAAAGGAGTTGATGAATGTATCTTAAAGGCATGAATAAATCTTGACTAAAAACATAATATTTTAGATGAGGTGGAAAAGAGCTCTGAGGTCATCTTGTCCAATTTATCAATCTGTTCAAGGTAGAAAAGAAATCCCTTCAGCTGAGTAGTCAGAACAATCTCAAAAAGAATGTGAGACATTCCTTTTTTCTTGCACTCCTGAAAAGCCAAGAACTGCTTCATTTTTCCTATTTTATCTTGACTGCCTTAGTGATTGATGCATAATTTTTGTTGTTCAGTCAGGTCTGTCTTTTTATGACCTCATTTGGGGTTTTCTTGGCAAAGATACTGGAGTGGTTTGCCATTTTTTTCTCAGCTCATTTTATACATGTAGAAAACTGAGGCAAACTATAAGCAAGCTAGGTGGCTCATTGGATAAAGCTGAGCCTGGAATCAGGAAGACCTGAGTTCACATTTGGCTTCAGACACTAGCTATGTGACCCTGGTCAAGTCACCTAATTTCTGTTTCCACCAGAGAAGGAAATGGCAAACCACTTCAGTATCTTTACTAAGAAAACCCCATGTACAATATTGTATGGTCTGAGATCATAAAGAGTTGGACACATGACAGACTCTTAATAAATGCCTGTTTATTGATTGGCTCACTTATTAATTTTGTAAATACTTGAAGAACTGCTCATTGCAAATCCAAAGCTAGATTATGGGCCTCGTGAGGAATACATGAACATATTCATAGAAGTTTACATTCATTCATTCAACAACAACACACATTCTCTGTGAGCAGAGAATAGTAGAACTGGGATATAGATATAGATGTCTATGTAAAACTTAGCCCCTACCCTTATGAAGCTTACAATCTACCCGGGGATTCAGAAAAACATAAATAACTATAATATGTAATATTAACATTAAGTAACTGCAAAACAAAATACTGCCAGATAGGAACTGGGGAGGTAATTCCTGACACATAGTATCAGGGAAGGCATCATAGTGGCAGTTGACTTCACCATCAATACCAAGATATAGAAGGACATTTCAAGAACAGAGAACAAAAGAAGCAAGAGTTCAGAGAGTCCAGTGCATGTCTGGGAACCATGATCCACATTAATCATATTTATTCTTCCTCTATGGCCTGATTACCCACACGGGATGAACCAAGAAGTGAATGAAAAATTCCTATTGTCCAGTCAAGGATAGGTAATGGGATGGACCGCTAATATAATACTTATTATATGTATATTGAGAGGGGGGAGAGAGAGAGAGAAAGAGAGAGAGAGAGAAATAGAGAGAGAGAGAGAGAGAGAGAGAAAGGGAGAGAGAGGGAGGGAGAGATATAGGGCAGATGGACAGTGAGCCATGCCTGCAATTAAACAGGAAGAAAAAAAGCAAGCTATACATTAAATCATCTCAAACTGAAGGTGTCTTTCATGGCTACAGTGATCTCTGAGCCTAAGAATACAAAATCTGAGATTGCTTCCACTTCTTCTTCTATTTGCTAGGAAGTAATAGGACCAGTGGCTAAATTCTTCTTTTTTATATTAAGCTTCGAGCCAATTTTAACTCTCTCCTCTTTCACCCTCATCAAGAGGCTTAATTCCTCATTTTCTGCCATCAGAGTAGTATCACCAGAATAGTACATCTGAGACCATTGATACTTCTCCCAGCAACCTTAATTCCAGCTTTTGATTCATCCAGTCTGCCATTTTGCATGATGTGCCCTGCATTTAAATTAAATAAATAAGGTGATATGCAAGTTTGTTTTATTCTTTTCCAAGTCTTAACCAATCAGATGTTTCATGTTCAGCTCTAAGTGCTGCTTCTTGACCCACATACAGGTTCCTTGGAAGATAAGTAAGATGATCTGGTAATCCTATCTCTTTGAGGACTTGCTACACAGTCAAAGGCTTTAGTGTAGTCAATGAAGCAGTAGTAGATGTTTTTCTCTATATTCAAGCAAATATTGGAAATTTTGTCTCTAGTTCCTCTGTCTCTTCAAAAACCATCTTGCTCTTCTGGTAATTTTCAGTTCTCATATTGATGACATCTAACTTGCAGAATCTTAAGCATAATTTTGCTGGTATATGAAATGAGCTCAATTGTTCAGTAATTTGAACATTCCTTGGCACTTTCCTTCTTTAGGATTGGAACATAAACTGCTCTTTTTCAATCCCATGGTCACTGATAAGTTTTCTAAATTTGTTGGCATACTGAGTGCAGCACTTTAACAGCATGATCTTTTAAGATTTTAAATAGCTCAGCTGGAACTCTATCACCTCCATTTAGTCTTATTGTTAGCAATGCTTCCCAAAGCCCACTTGACTTCATTCTCTAGGATGTCTGGCCTTATATCAGTAACCACACTATTGTGGTTATCAGTGATGTCCAGATCTTTCTTGTATGGTTCTTTTGTGTATTCTTGCCACCTCTTCTTAATCTCTTCTTCACTTAAATCTCTACCATTTTGTCTTTTATCACGCCCATTTTTGCACAAACCTTGATAGCTCTAATTTTCTTGGAGAGATAGCTTGTCTTTCTCATTCTGTTGTTTTCTTCTATTTCTTTGCCCAGCTCATTTAAGAAAACCTTCTTATCTCTCCTTGTTTACTCTGACCAGTCAGTTATCTTGACAAAACAAATCTCTGCCTTGCTTCATTTTTGTACTCCAAGGTCAAATTTTTCAGTTATTCCAATTATCTTTTGATTTCCTACTTTATCATTCCATCCCCTACAATGAATGTGACATCTTTTTTGGTGTTATTTCTAGAAGATGGTATTCACAGTATAGAGCAACTTTGACTTATTTGTATCAGTGGTAGAACATAGACTTGTATTACTATGATACTGAATGGTTTGCTTTGGATTCAAACAAGATATCATTCTTTAATTTTTGAGATTCTACTCACATACGGCTTTCTCACCTTTTTATTGACTATGTTGGCTATTCCATTTCTTCAGTAAATCAAAATAATGACAGAGCAGGATTTGAATACAAGACTTCTGATTAACTCCCAGAGACTAGGATTATTACCTACATGCCATTCTTGTTCAATCAACAGAAGGTGGAACTTTATTTCATAATCCTTTGCTGTGGGGGAAAGCAAACTATAGTCTTTTTGATTTAGATCCATAGACTGAGATAGGAATTATAGTCAATAAGGTCATTTTCAAATACAAACAGCAATTTTTTATGATAACTAGCAATTTTTACATGAGGGAAGAGGGGCATATCTTCAATTCAGCTGAGGTGGTAGAAAAGGAAGATACTATGGAGATCCTAGAAGAGAACCTCTTCTGTAGAGGCTGCAACCAGATGGGGGTATGAGACAGGATTGGACTGGAGAATGCTTACTTACCCTGGAGGAATGTGCCCATGTTTTTCAGTTACTTTCAGTCATGACCACCTCTTCATGATCCCATTTGGGGTTTTCTTGGCAAGGATGCTGGAGTGGTTTGCCATTTCCTTCTCCAGCTCATTTTACAGGAAACTGAGGCAAACAGGGTTAAGTGACTTGCCCAGAGTGACACACCTATGTGTCTGAGCTGGATTCAGATTCAGAAAGATGAGTCTTCCTAATTCCAGGCCTGACACTCTATCCACTGTACCACCTAGCCACTGCTATATCCCAGTAGCTTTTATTTTAACTAATTATTCTTGCTAACCAGGTAATAAGTTGTTGCTACCACTAAAAAACTATTAAGTACAGTTAGCACCTTCTAAATTTCTGCAACCTGGGACAAAACTACAATTACCTGACCCTAGTTATAGCTCTGAAGATGTCTGATCATTCTCATCAGAATATTCTAAGAGTTTGGAACTCCCCACATTGCAGTCAATGAGTATTTATCCTTTGAAGAGAATGAAGGAACTGTCTTGACTTAATTTAGTAAGCCAGAGAGATAGTGATATCTTTTGAGTCAAGGCAAAGACCTATTCTTCTCAAATACTCAATTTCTGCTTTTGTGTGATAAAAACATCAGGATGAAACAGTCTCAAAGTTTGCCTATTGGGGCATGAATACAACATGAAACAAACAAGACATAACCATATCTAAGACTTCCATAGCAAAATCCTGAATTCCACAGTCATCCCTTAAAAACAGAGGAAGAAATATCCAGAGGTGGATTTGTTGAGGGTTTTTTTTTTTTTTTTTTTTTTTTTTGGCATTTTGATGGGCTGCATATATTACTACACCCTTGGATGACTTAGAAATTTGCAAATGTCACTCTTTGCTCCCCAGGCTGAGATCAGGACTGACTACAACACTAAAATTAGAAAGTCAGAAGGATCTAATGCAAAATAAACAGAAGCAGTACCAGCAGTTGATGAAGTAAATAACACAAAAAGTGAAGCCATAATCCCATTAACAGGGAGAGGAGTTATAACAGAAATGATGAAACAGTCAAACACAAATGGAGGAATCTTTACAATTAATAATGAAGTTATCTTTGTTAAAAGAAAAGGTTTCTATTTAGGGGAGGGCATAGGGAAAGGGGGAGGGGGTTGGAATACAGGGTTTTGAAAGGGCTAATGTTGAAGAATTGTCCACGCATATATTTTGAAAAATAAAAAACTTTAATAAAAAAAATAAAAGATTTCTTTAAGTATTTAAAGAATTAAAACATGCTGAGCTTCAGAAATACTACATTTGAGGATAGGAGAGAGATTGATCAAGGATATCTCTGTTTAATAAGACTCCCCTGATCACATTTTTTTTTCTTTTCTACTTAAAATATCATGATGATAAAACTTTAGAAACATGAAAAGTTTCAGTTTGGGGTAAAGGATTATTTTTTAACAAAAACTCAGGCTACTGCTTTCTGCCTGGTCAACAAATGCACTTAAATGGTGAGTTAATTTATCCTCAAATTTGATAGTAGCATCATTATACTCATGTTTGATTTGGATAGTGGGAAAGCAGTCTCCAGATTATTGAATATGTCTGATTAGGTTTATCTCATAATAAATAGAGATTACGGCAATTAAAACCAACATTTATTAAACCTCTATGCAAAGCATCAAGCTAGGTCTCAAGAGCATAGTAAAGTTTATATAAGACAAGCAGAGTAAAGTTTATATAAGACGATATAAGAGGAGAGGGGGGTTGGGAAGACTTGATTTTAACAGATGGTTATGATATACCTTTTGGTTTTTTGGTGTGATGGGGTTTTTTTGTTTGTTTGTTTTTGGTCCAAACCTGTGATTACATTGATGTGGAGAACTCTTAATAAGGAAAGTCCCTTCACTGAAGTAGAACAGTAAACAATCTGTAAATTATTAGAGTCTTCCTAGGATACTGAAGTTAAGTGATTTGCTTGCAAACACACAGCTAGTATATATCTCAGGCAGAACTTGAACCCTCATCTTCCAGACTCTAAATTGAACCCCCATATTTGGTACAAGGTACAACATCTCTGATGTTACACAATAGAGGAATATAATGTACTGCTCTAGGGCTGAAAGGGTCCTTAAAGGTTATCTAGTATGACCCCCCCCTCATTTTATATTTGTGAACTAAGGCTCAGTTAAGAGACTTGTTCAATGTCACACAGGTCATTAAATACCAGAAATGGGATTCTTATCCAGGCTTTCTGGTTGCCTATTACATAAAATAATAATAGTTGATGTTAAGTAGTCTTTAAAGTTACAATCGTTTTATTTGAGCCCTGTGGGTATCATCAGCTCTATATAACTCATGATAATACTGAAGCTTGAAGTCATCCCACAAGTAGCAAGATTCCAACATGCTTTTAGCCCATGTCTTCCAGTCTCTAAGCTCAACATTATCTACTACATCAAGGTACATCTCAATGACAAATACATCAAAGTTTAGAGAAGAGAGTGCTATGTTAAGGTCTCAATGGGATTGGTTTGTTAGCTAACAGAGGGGATCAGGTAAGCCTTAACTGAAGAAGTTGACATTTGGGGAGAACTTTAAAGGTTGGGGAGAATTTCATTGGATGAAAGGGCAGAAGGAAAGGTTTTAGAATAAGGAACTGGGCTAAGCACAGCACGGGGCACACAGGGATGCATGATTAAATGACAATAAGGTGATGATTAAGGCAGAGACATTAAAGAATTTATGGAAAAAAGAGAAACACGAAAAGTTTAAATAAGTCAAATATTTACAAACAAAGGGACAAGTGGACTCCTTAAGACCTTGAGAGAAGTAGCAGCAGTTGTATTTACCTTACCTTCTATCCAAAATGTCCTTGATTCTCTGCTTCTTTTCTCTCTACATCATCTCTTGAAGAATTTATCTATTATCTTAGAACTTTGACTATCATCTCTGAGACCTTCATCAGTATCTCTGATTCATGCTTTTTAGTCCTATATTTTCAAATGTCAACTGGACATTTTTACTTGTTCAAATTCAATATTGATCAGTAAGAATAAATCACTTCTCCTGTGCCCTCTTACAAAGAACATAAAAAGTCTTTCCCTTCAAGGGGCCAATAATCAGGATGCAGACACGAAACCATACACATTAACTAAAATTAGAGATTCTGCTAATGGCAGAAAATTCAATAAGGGTTGGGAGAAGGGAGATATCAGTATGGAATAAATTGGTTGGCAGAGGGATTCATGAACAGGTAAAACTTGAGCTGGGACTTTGAAGAATGGGTAGGAGGGGGAAAAGGAAACTATTATGGGTGAAGGAAAGGAAAGGAGACTGGAATGAACACAGTATGTGGGAAGAGGTGGGGGTAGGTAGAATAGTAAGTAGATATGATTGACTAGAATAAATGGATAATATGAGGAAGCAGGAGGGAAAGTAGGTAGATAGATTAGGAGGGAACAGATCAGGTTACAGAGGAGAACCTTGACTTGCTAGCCATTAAAATTTCTGAACAGGTAAGAGATAGAAAGAAAGTTGCCAAGAATGAGACAATAGAGAAAGGGATGTATAGTCCTGGAACCAGGAAGCAAAGATGTAGTGGAAAGGGCCCCAGACTAAAAGGAAAAAGGTTCAAGTCCAAGCCCAGCCATTTAAGCCTTGGTTTCTGCTTGTGCAAAGTGAAGGGGTTAAATCAAATGATCTCTCAAGTTCCTTTTAGCCCTAACAGACTAAAAGTTAAAATTTTCTCAGAGGCTCTTATTGCAATTCAGTTGTGCAGTAAAGAGGGCCTGGACTAAGACAGCAGGACTATAAAAGAGAAGATGAATCTAAGAGATATTTTAAAAGGAAAAAAAATTACAACCATTAATTCAAAAAATATTCAAGACTTAGTATCTTTCCTCCAAAAACAACTTCATGTTCCCAACATCTCTTTCTTTCTCATTGACTTCCCTATCCTCTGTTCCCTCATACTCAGGATGTGTTCCTTTTTCCTCTCTGTCTCTCAGAACCTCATATATCAACATGTTAAGATTTCTGATTCTCACAACATAACATCCTCACTCTTTTTGTTATTGTTTGCTTGGATTTTGCTTTCTTACTCATTTTCTCTCCTTTTTGATCTGATTTTTCTTGTGCAGCAAGAATATTGTATAAATAGGTTTACACATATTGGATTTAACATATATTTTAACATGTATAACATATATTGGTTTGCTTGTCATCTACAGGAAGGATTGGGGGAAGGAGAGGAAAAAAAGATCTTAGATTCCGTCAGTTGCTAGCACTCTCTCCCTCACTTAATTGCCTCCTATTTATTTATCTGTGCACATTTCTTATTTCCACATTAGGATATAAGCTCCATTAAGGCAAGGACTATCTCATTTTTGCCTTTGTACTCAGAGTCTGGTGTCAATGCCTCACACACAGTAGGCACTTAATAAGTGCTTACTGAATTCTATAGCTTATTGAAATATATATATATGTATGTGTATATATATATATATATATATTCCTCTTTTTGAGATCCTATAACACTTACAGTTTATACCACGCATATTGGAACATGACCTGCATGTTATATGATATAAACACAGAATCTCAAAATTGGAAGAGAGATCATGGAGTCAATCCCTGCCCAAAACATGAATCCCTTCTACAACATTCCTGAGCAGGAACTGCCCAGCTTCAACTAAAACTCACCCCCTTCTTCCCTCCCTTCCTTCCTCTCTTTCTCTCTCTTCCTCTCCATCCCTCCCTCTCCCTGTCTCCTCTTTCTCTCTCAACGTGTGTCTCTCTGTCTCTCTCATTGTCTCTCACTCTCTGTCTCTATGTCTCTATGCATGTCTCTCATTTAAATTGTCCAAAGTCACATTGGAAGCATCTGAGATAGGATTTGAACCCAGGTCTTTTGATTCCAGAATCAGCACTCTTTCCACTGCATCATGTTGTGGTAGCAAAGATATGAGTCTAATATGCTGGGTTGAGCATTCTGCAAATCCTACTCCCAATACTGCTCAGAGTAAGCCAAAAAGCATTAAGGTAAGCTTTTCCAAAGCTCAAAACTTTTATCTAATTTGATAGCAATTACCTTTGGGTTTTCTTGATTTACTTCTTTCCAGGTGTTTTCTTCCAGAGCCCCTCTGTGCTTCAGATAATTCCACCCCATTATGCTTTCCCACCTACTCTGATAGCAGGTTTTCCAATGGAATCTTATTTTATTTTTTGTACAGCTCTTCCCAAAATAGCAGCTCTCAAATTGACTTTTCTTGCTCTACTACAACATTAATTAAGATAAGAGTTCACACAGAAACTAGTGGTACCTCCTCCAGCCTCTGCTTGTTAAACATGGATCAGAAGTCTTGTGTTATAAATCATCTATGATTGGGTTTCTTCCCACCATTCTTCATTTTGTATTGTCAAACTGAATTCAAAACTAAGTCAATTCAATAAGGAAAACTGCACTCCCCTGATACAGGCTTCTCATCTCCATCACTGGGAAGCCTCTACCTGCCTTGCAAAGCCCTCCACAAACTAATCAGCCACAAGTAATCATACCGTACTCTGACCCAACATAGTGACATCATTGTTTTAGAAAACAAAGAACAAACAACAAACTGATTCCTTATCACCTAGCTAACCATACTTCCCAGGTTATTAAATCTATGCACTCTAGATAGACTTATTCCAGCCTTTATTCCTTCTCCTCACCCTTTTTCTCTCCATATATCCAAATCCTACCCATCATTTAAAGCCAAATTCCATATCTATCATCCCATAAAGCTTTCTTCTATCTTCTCCATCTCTATCCTACAATATCCTTCAGATATTCTTCATATTTTCTGTTAAATTACAATTCCTCTCCTTACAAACCTTTGTAGATGAACTCTCCAATACAGTTCCTTAAACCTCGCTTATTGGTGGTTTCCCTTAGATCAAAAGTGACTTCCAGCTCATATAGTCTGTGATTTTTACCAACTACTTGGAAGGTTTGAGTTTTCCATGTTTCCATTTTCTCAGCTGTTAGTCTTCTTTGTTCTTGCTCTAGGAAAGGAAGCCTTTTTTGCTTTTATCTTTCTATCTCTAGTACCTATCATAGTACCTGGCTCATAATAAACACTGAATCAATGTTTGTTCACTGACAGGCTGAATGAATAATCACTTTTTCATGTAAAATCTTCATTGGTTCCCAGTTTAAAAAAAAAAAACCAAACACAATTTTTCTTTCTTTTATTATAGAGCTAAACATGAATGCAGATTTGTAGCCATTCCAAGATCATTCCTGAATTTCAGACTTTCCTCCTTTGTTCCTGAAGCTCTTTTCTTTCTGCTGCTTCTTATTTTACCAGCCTTTTGTTTTTCTTTTTTTAAGGCAATTAGGGGATAAGTGACTTGCCCAGGGTCATACACTTAGTAAATGTCTGAAGCTGGATTCCAATTCAAGTTCTCCTCCTAAATCCATCTGCTTCTAAAGCATCAATTAGCTGGATTAAATTCTTAATTTCTATTAATCTGTTATGATTCTGCAAGTTTTAGCACTTCTATTTGCCTTCTTTCTTTTGAAATGTATCTTCATTTCTAAGGGAGTAAGCAAGTCACTTTTCAATGTTAGCATGCTCTTATCTTACAAGCCAATCACCATTTTCATTGTAAGACATCCATTCTTGGTTTCTTCCAAATACTGGCATTTTATTATTTACTGTTCATAATATTGACAATATTTCTCAACTGCTGCCAAGTTGGTTCATGGCTTTGTTGAGATTTGGGGGAAGGGTTGTTTTGTTTTATTTTTGAAGTTTAATATCCTGACAAGGCTATAAATCTGCTTCTTGGTCACTGAGTGAAATAATTTGTTTTCTCCTTGGAGAAAACAACTTTTGCACCCTTTCTCAGCTGAGTCCTAACTTTTAGGACCTCTATTTCCTCTACCATAATTTCTAAGCTTGTTTTTGACAAAGAACTTTTAAGTCACCCATTCCATTATTTACAATCTTCTTCTAGACTGCCCCTTGAGCCCAGAGGACTCAACTGCTAGAAGAAAACTTGTTCAAATTCTAGTTCGGTTATTATGATTCCAATATGATTCTGTCAGATCACTTAAATTTCATCTGTGCCTCAGTTTCCAAATCTATAAAATGCAAACTTTGGCTAAATAATTTCTAGTATACCTTCTGCCTCTCTGTTGATCTCACCTTTCCCAATGGTAAAATGGAGTCATAACAGCATCCACCTCCCAAGTTTGTTGTTAGGATTATATGAGATAGTATTTATAAAGCACTTAGCACAGTGTCCTGGCATACAACTCCCACAGACTTGTGATGGAGAGAGCCATTTGCATCCATATAGAGGACTATGGGAACTTAATGTAGATTACAATATAGTATTTTCACTTTTAGTTGTTGTTTGCTTATTTTTTTCTCAAATTTTTTCCCTTTTGATCTGATTTTTCTTGTGTAGTATGATAAATGTAGAAATGTTTAGAAGAATTGCACATGTTTAACTTATATTTGATTACTTGCTGTTTAGGGAAGGAGGGAAAGAGTGGGAGAGAGAAAAATTTGGAACACAAAGTTATGCAAGATGAATGTTAAAGAGGCAGTTAGGTGGCGAAGTGGATAGAGCACCAGCCCTGAAGTCAGGAGGACTTGAGTTCAAATCAGCCTCAGACACTTAACGCGTCTTAGCTGTGTGACCCTGGGCAAGTCACTTCTTAACGTCAATTGCCTCAGCAAAAAGCAAAAAGCAAAAAAAAAAAAAGAGAGAGAGAGAGAGAGAATGTTAAAAACTATCTTTACATGTATTTTGGAAAATAAAAAGCTATTATTAATAAAAAATAAATAAATAAAATCTCTGGGTCAAAAAACAAAAACAAAAACAAACTACATGCATTTAAAAAAATGTCCTAGCACACAATAGGTGTTTGATAAATGTTTTGCTTCTTCCCTTTCTTTCTTTTTTTTCCTTTCTACTTGATGTCTATTAACTTATCTCTATATTCTTGTGTATTTTTATGTTTGCTAACTGATAACAACAACTAACAATGAGATATACCTTAATCTAGAATGAGAACCCAAGTGGTAGAGCCATATAGAAAGGTGAAGGTCAACACACCCTCTCTTCTCTATTTGGGTAAAAAGTTTACAGATCTCAGGTAATTGTTCTATTCATTGAAGAGTGCCTTTTAAAAGGGCAGCTGAGTGGTACTTCCTGAGCATACACACAATACCAAGGTGATAAGCTCATTTTCTTTGTTGGAAGAGTTAAAAAGATTCCTTTTTACAAGTTAGCCTGAAGAGCAACACTGGGAGACCCCAGTAGGTAGAAACAAAATAAACCAAATCTCTTGATACTTTGGTGCATAACCAATCAATGAGTCATTCTTGGCTTCTATTAGAATTCAAGGTCAATGGACAAGAAGCCACCCCAGTAATCAGAGACCATCATCATCTTAATGACTATTAGGCTACTTTCCCCACACCCACTAAGGGCCTCAATGCCAGTGCTTCTCTGTGATCCAGACAATTGAGACCTGATGATATAGCTACCAGGAAGCCTCCAAAGATATAAACAATCAAATTAGTGGATCAAGTAATATCCTTCCCATACCATTTGGCTCCTGGGCTGCCTTCTCATGGTCCAGATGGTTTTATAAAATAAAGATGCACTACCTATGCAAGTTAATTGAACCTGTGACAGAGCAAGTTTGAAACTCTTCTCTCTTCCTATCTCACTTCTACTTTTCTTGATCCATACCTGATGCCTGAGCCCTGCTCTACTGATTCAAAGAACAATTAAACTCTTTACTTGGTTTCAACTCTGCCATTTCTGGATCTTTGTCCATCTTTGGTAGCTTTCTCCATATGAGGTGAATTCATCAACCAGTAGCACCTAACAGCTTTGGAATGTGACCGAGCTTAGCAGTACCCTCAGACTAATGTGATTCCTTAAGGCCTAATGGAGAGGGGACAAGTTTTAGGAGACCTGAATGGTCTTTAAAAGCATTAAAAACTAAAAAATTCTACTTTGGGATTTTCCTCGCCCAATATATACTAGAAATATAGATTAGAATATGTTTCCTTTATTTTCATTGCCAAAAATCATCAGCATTTTATTATTTGGGGGTCAAATATTTGTTCTTCCTGAGTCACAAAGGTCCATCTTTTCAATACCAATATTTCTCAGAGATTCTTTATTTGAATACGAATCATGGAAGAATATGACAATCCTTAAAAGAACAAATTTGTGGGTGCCCAAAGGGCACATTCAAAGTACATGGTGGATAGAAGTCGAAGACAGCATATTAAAAATTGATGCTTTGCCTACAAAGAGATATCACAAGAGCCATTATCAAAGTTGTATACTAAGAAAAGAAGGTGGGCTGGTCATCTATCAAGAATGAGGAATCACAGACAGCCAAGATGTTTCACTGATCCCCTCAAAATGACAAGGATTATAAAAGCAGACCTCCATCACCCTGGGGATATGGGAAGCCATGGATGAATCTCACAAGATGAGAAAGCATAGATGGGTCACAATCTATACTTCTGAAGTGAAATGAGTAACCACATAATTGATATGAAGGATCCATTGAAGTATGGAAATGTTAGACACATAGCCTAGAATAGACAATGGCAAACTACTGAAGTCTTTGGAATAGAGCCAAGCAGAGGTGTAAAAAGTAGGAGGAGCCAAGATACCGGTAGTTGAGTGATAGAGGTAGCCAATATCTTGGCTATGTTGGGAGGCTAAGCAAGAGAAATTCTATCTGTCTTTCCTTGACATTTATACCTTAAGATACCAACCCCAACCTCATATTTTTTGCTTCCTACTAATTGGATGACTTGAGGTAAGTAAATTCTCTCATCCTTAGTTTCTTCATCTCAGAAATGAGACTAATATCCAAGACATTTACTTCATAGGGTTAATCTGAGGATCAAGTGAGATTATATATGAAAAGTAAAAAGTACTTTGAAAAGATTAAATAATGTGCTCGCTTCAGCAGCACATATACTTAAAAAAAATTAAATAACATATAAGTTTTAATTACTATTGTTAACATTTGATTATCTTACTATTTCCTCCATGGAACATGGCTCTCTTCAACAATGAAATGTTTCAAACCAGTTCCAATTGTTCAGTAAAGAAAGCCATATACACCCAGAGAGAGGGATATGAAATATGGACCACAACATAATATTTTCATGTTCTCTATTGATGTTTGCTTGCATTGGGTTTCCTTTCTCAGATTTTTTTTCTTGTAGATATGATTTTTCTTGCACAGAAATATATATGCATATATTCGACTTGTCAAATATTTTAATATAATTAACATGTAGTGGACTCCCTGCCATCTAGGGGAGGGGAGAGGACTGGGGGGAAAATTTGTAACAGAAAGCTTTGGAAGGGTCAATGTCAAAGAACTACCCATACATATGTTTTGCAAATAAAAAGCTTTAAAAAAAATAATAAAATCTATTTCTTCCATGGTCTATCTTGTAGAATTGAGATGATCTGTTTTGATTCCTTTCTACTAGGGTAGAGAAGGCACAAAACTAGTCAGAATGACTGAGATCCCTAGTCATAACCACCATATATCAAAGCAACTATAACAAGCTAGCTACACATTATTACCCATCTTACTTCTGATGGGTATTTTCATGATTACATTAATTTTTTCTTACCCTGAAATGATAAGTAAAACAAAAAACACATTTAAATACATTGATATTTTAAAAATGTACCTGAATGATTTGTTTATTTCCTTATAATCTCACAGGATATGGACCACTTGGAGGTCAGTCTGCAGCCCTGAGAGAGCTGACTAGTTCCTCCCTTATTGGTTGTGTACGATGAAAGGATTCCAAAAATGGGCTGAACTAGGATCCATGAATGGTTACGCTTGCAGAAGTGCACATTTTTTCTCTGTATGCTCAATTTTAGTATCAATAAATTATAGAAAGACAAATTCCCTTGTTGGGAATTTGTGTTGCTCTCCTTCAAATAAAAAAATGAATTGTAACAAGACCAAAACTCCACTTTCTTACTTTTGTATTAGATAAGCACATAAGATTTTTTTAAATAATAACTTTTTATTTTTCCAAATACATGAAAAGATAGTTTTTAACCTTCACCTTTTGCAAAACTTTGTATTCCAATTTTTTCCCTCCCTCTCCCCCGCCCTTTCCCTAGACAACAAACAATCCAATATAATTAAACCACACATAAAATATTCGAACTTATTAACCCTTGTAGGAGAACCTTAAATATTGGTTCCTATATTCCATGAACTTCATTACCTTCTGCATAAATTGTAATCACAATGAGATCACAGTCATTTTTGCATGTGTTTTCTAGAGTAATAGTTGAAAGATTCTCTCTACAGATGAGAAACTCTATAAACATCTGCATCCTTACTGGAGTGAGGACAGTGCCTGAAAGCAAAGTTGTTCCAAATTGTGTAGTTAAGCAGTGACCATGACCTGTGGGTGATGACTGAAGAACAGATCTGCCCAAATTTGGTGACATTTCAAACAAGTAAGTTTCTTTCAACCTCCAAGACAAACACAGACTGTTTCCGGCAGCATTTTATGAACTCCAAATGTTCCTCTGGATCTATCTTTTGGAAGAAATGACAATTCTCCTTTGCTTGACCTGCCCAAATTTATGTAACCTGCTCAATTCAAAAGCATTTTCTGAAACTTAAAAATAAAAATAAGAAAGAGAAAAGCAGGGGCTCATCTCAACTCAGAAGGTAAATAGGTATGAAAATAAACACAAGTATGCATGTATACCAAAAAAAACCACACATAAAGAATGATAATGCCTGATTATCATCAACTGTTCTCATATTTCAAGCTTTGGTCACAGGAGATAGATGCTAAAACAAAAATGAGTTAAACTGTTTTTTTCTGACTAATGTTTCATTTATAGAGTACTTTCTGTTTTCAGAGTACATTTATGTACCTTGTCTTATTCAAATCAACACTCTGAGGGAAAGTAGGTATACCTGATATTATCTCCATTTTGCAAATGGAAAAACTAAAGCCCAGATCAGGTCAAGAGTCATCCAACATCAAAGAATAAGGAAGCTGCCTCAAGTTTTTTAAGGGCACATCCGATATTCGGTATACTACATCACGCTGGCTCTCCATACTAAAAGAATAATTTTAAAACAGGTGACTCAAATAAAATTCAATGTTTTATTATTTTGGTGCTATTCCTAGCAGAGGGTCTGTTTACAACCAAATGCCTAGAACTGAATTAACTTCATAGGTTCACATTTGGGGACAATTCAGCAAGACACTTTTTAAAAGGGAGGCTTTTTGTCATTTAATTGGTTTTTAGATGCATAATCACACATGTAGTATGCTTGAAACCAGGCTGCTTCCTCAGTAGCATTACAACAAATTAGAAACATGACTCAATGATACCATCTGGGCTTTTCATTAAATGATGGTATTATCTTTTTCTCTCATCTAGTCCCCTCATTGAAGGATTATTGTTTTTGTTGTTGTTGTTGAGTTGCTTCAAGACTGTCCCCACCTCTATATTACCTCATTTGGGGTTTTCTCAGGAAAAATAATGGAATGGTTTGCTTATTTCCTTCATTTTATAGATGAAGCAAAGAGGGACAATTATTTGCCCACTGTCAGGCAGCTAGTAAGCGTCAGAGGTAGATTTAAATTCAGGTTTTCCTAACTCCAGACCTGGCACTCTATGTACTGAACCACCCATCTGCTTCTATTGAAGCCCTAAAGAATCATCAAAAAGTATAAATACTAGGAGAAGCTAGAAATTCTTCAAAGGTAGAAAAGGAGTCCAGTATAAAAACAGGGCAGAGATCTTGGCTAGACTTCTGGGTCTCTATAGACTGATTAAAGTTGATCCAGCAGAGATCACTCAGACTCACTTAAAAGTTGAAAAGGGTCAAATGATTTTTTCATATAGCCATCTAACTCTGACTTGTCCCCTCCTGTGACCTAGGGTTCAAAGGTAGAAAGCAGAGGGAGATGTTAAGGTAATTGGGGGGGGGGTTCAGATTTGTGTTTTAATTGGTACCAGAAGCTTCTGAGGAGGAAACTTCATCAGTCCTTTCTCTGCCAAAAAAAAAAAAAAAATCCTTCAAAGTTAAAAGAGTAGCACAGGCCAGCCATCTCTTCATTGAACACTTGACTATTCTTTTGGAGCTCTTTGGTCTTCTCCAATCATGTCATCATTGGGAACCTCATCATGGGAAATTTTCATCACCCAACAAAATCCAGTCAGCCTTGGTATTCACACCTCAATAATACCCTCTGCTCTTCTGATTAAGAAGGCAGAGCATGGGGCAGCTAGGTGGTGCAGTGGATAGAGCACCAGCTGAAGTCAGGAGGACCTGAGTTTAAATATGGCCTCTGTGTGACCCTGGGCAAGTCATTTAATCCCAATTGCAGTAGAAGAAGAAGAGGAAAGAAGAGGAAAGAAAGAAGATTTTATTTAAAAAGATGGCCCAATTAACATCTCTTAATTTGCCAACTTGATGCAGGTATGGGCCTCTCTGGACTTCTCCACCACGCCACTACTCCAACCTCCCTTTTTCAGTTTTCTTTTGGGTGCTATCTTCGTGCATTGGATTGTAAGCTCCTTGAAGAAAGTAGGAACTGCCTTTCTTTTTCATATTTATTTTTGGGAGGCAGCTGGATGGCAGCGCAGTGGATAGAGCACTGGCCCTGGAGTCAGGAGGACCTGAGCACAAATAAAGCCTCTACACTTAACAATTACTAGCTATGTAACTCTGGGTAAGTCATTTAACTCCAATTGCCTCAAAAAAATAAATAAATAAAGGAAACATACTTGTATTTGCATCCCCAGCACTTAACACAATGCCTGGTATGTAAAAGGTGCTTAATAAATGGTTACTAATGGTTTAAAATTAGAATTTTAGCAAGCTATATTATATATCAAAATGTTAAATGATTTGCTCAATGACACATAGCCAATATGTGACAGAAACAAGAGTAGAATCCAGGTCTTTGAGACTCCATGTCAACCTCTGGCCACTATTCCTTCTATGCTACCCCTTATTGAGGAATAACTGTTTTTTTCAACATAGTCTTCTGGATCTTACACTCTAGACTCTTAAAGGATTATGCTACAATCATGGAGCTGTTGTTTTTAAGTAATATTCGGATTAACTGCCTACACTCAGTTTTAAAATGGGGAACTTGTGAATTAAATTTAGGTCAAGAGATACATTTGCTTACCATGCCAACAGACCCAGGCAAGGAACAGCATGAAAAAAATAAAGCATTTATTCAAGATAGGTAACCTCCTTATTGGCAATTTCCTTAACTGTAAAATGAGGCAGTTGAGTCAGGAGTTTCTGAAGCTTATTCTTACTAGAGATCCATGATGCAATGACAAGAAAGGAATAGTAACAGCAGCTGCCTTCTAGCTCTTCTTAGTCTCTTTGTTCCCAAAGGAGACTGGAAGATAAGTGTTCCCAAATGCGTGGCTCCAATGAGGGAAGGGATGAATTTAGCTGGAGTATGTTTTTCAATGCGTCCCTGGAGCTTTCAGACTTCAGTTAAGGGTTGAGGCTGTTTCTAGGATTACCTGTTCCCCCAGCTCCTCTCCTTGTTTACACCTGTCCTGTAATGCATGACTCCCAGGCATATCTGCACACAGGTCCTAGCTTGGCTAGCCTCAGGACCTGCTCCTTGCTAGTTCTATGTTATGTCATCTCTAAGCTGCCCTGGCCTGCCCTTCTTCACCACAATCCACGTGGTCACACATGCATTAGAGACTTCCACTGCTCATTATGGGATCATTGGAGCTAAAATGAACTTTAAAGATTATGGATTCTAAACTGTCTTCCCAAACTTTACAGAGAAGAGGAAAATGATTTGATCAAAGTCACCCAGCAAGTAAGAGACAGACCCATCATGTAAACCCATGTCCTCTGGGTCCAAAACTCGTATTATTTCCAAGGTAGCATTATCTTCTTGATGGTACCAAAAAAAAGGTTTATTTCCTAGTCGTTCCACTAAGAGGAGAATAAGATTGATTGTTTTTAGTTGCTTGGCAAGAGATAAAATCTTTCTCTCCTCTTCCACATAAATGCCCAGTAAACCTTTCCTTCCCCACAGCAGCTGCATATATTCTATCTATATTCCCTGAGGAGTTATACACATGCAACCTCTTTCCCTTCACCTACTTTCTTTTCCTCCTTTCTCACATTCTCTCTGATTTCTCCACTATGTATACCATGTGCTATTTTATGGGAACATTTCTAAGAAGTTAAAGTCAAATTATAAGAGGCAGAGCTGTACTTTAAAATGTGACAATGCTTTCTTCAAAGACTTTTATATGTAGTATGTTCTCAGGTATCTGCTGATTTAAATTAAAGGAAGTTCTTTAGTACCTTACCATTTGCCCTGAATTGCACTCTGACCTGTTAAAGTACTGGAAGGACCTCTGGACCATTAAGTATATAAGTACATAAAGTACCTAATATGTGCTAAGCACTCAGGTATTAAGAGTCATGAGTTTGGATCAGCTAGGTGATGCAGTGGATAGAGCACCAGCCGTGAAGTCAGGAAGACCTGAGTTCAAATCTGGCTTCAGACACTTAACACTTCCTAGCTGTGCCTGTTCAAGTCACTTAATCCCAATTGTCTCAGCAAAAAAAAAAAAAAAAAAAAAAAAAGTCTTGAGTTCCAATTTTTTTCCTTTTTGATCTGATTTTTCTTGTGCAGTATGATAATTGTAGAAATATGTATCAAAGAATTGCACATGTTTAACATATATTGAATTACTTGCCATTTAAGGGAGGGGATGGAGAAAAAGGGGGAATTCAGAACACAGGGTTTTACAAGGTCAATGTTGAAAAATTATCTATGCATATGTTTTAAAAATAAAAAGCTTTAATAAAATAAAAGAAAAAGAAAGAAAAAAAATCTTGAGTTTCCATCCAGCAACTGAACAGTCCTTTATGTGAAACTTTCCCTCAATTAGGGGATGAGCTCCTTAGAGCTACAGACTGCCTCACTGTTCTATTTGTAATCCTAACATGTAGCATAATGTCTTAAAAAATAATAATCATTCATTCCTCCCAAACCAGAATACTTTCATGCCTCCATCCAGGAAACTGGTTTTTTGGGTTTTTTTTTAAAGGACAGGAGTTGAATCTGTGTTTAAAACTGGGGAAGGTGTTTGGAGTCAATCAGTCAGTAATGATGATAGTGATTAATACACACACATGCATTATGCTGCAATGATTGCTATCTTTTAGGAGAGTGAGGGAGGAAAAAAAAGATAACTATCTCTCAGCTTTTCAATAACTTTCAAAGATAATGATTCTAGACAAGCCAGGTCTCAAGAAGTCAGATACTGATTTTCAAACATGAATTTTCCAGTGTTAGAATTTCGATTTTAGAGCCTTAGGCACTTTTACCAAGAGGAAGCACCAGAGAATTTGAATATGGACTTCCCTAAGGTGGGAGGTATTTCAAATAAGACACCAGATGTAAAGATCTTTTTAAACTATCCCATACAGACTCTCCCCACCAAAGAACTCCAGTTTTGAGAGGGACTGCTATCTTTAGTTGGGAGTTAGTCAGCAAATAACCTTGTGTGTATGGTTGATGGTGGGAGAGAAGATATATCAAGCTGCAAAGTTCTCTGAAGTTTGGAACTGTCCAAGTCCCTATTGTGTATGTGATCCAAAGTCTAGCTCAGTGACTGAGGGGTCAAATAATCCTTTTACTAAAAACATATCCTAGTACTCCCAACTATGAGCAGTTCTCAAAGTGATTAAAAAGCAGTGCAAGAAAGAATCATTAAAGCTAGCAAGAAAATAAAAAGCATTTAGCAAAGAGACTCTCAGAGGTCAGAGAACCCTTCCCCAAAGTCATAATTTTTTTTTAAATTGCTTTTATTCCCTTTTTGCCCAAAGGGTCTATAGTAGAGTTTCAGTCAATACATTTGGGGACAAAAATAACCCAAATTGTACCAGTTCTGCATCACAACTAGCTTCTCCCTGCACCCCCCCCTCCCTCCCCATTCCTCCCCCAATCTCCCAGTCCAGGCTAAAGTAGCTGGAGTGTGGAGGATTAACTCCCCAGCTACACAATGAAACCAGATAGCTGGCTGATTGCCTGAGATTTCTGTTCAAGGAATTCCAACAGGTCTCTGATTGGCTAGATTGTGATGCAAACTAAGCCTAAGGATGGGTAGGGAAGAAGAGGCAACTGGGGAGGAAGGGAAAGAAGCACTATTGGCTCTAGGCTGTGGCAGGATACCCCTTCTTTAGGATGAGGAATTAGAGCAGAAGGATGTTTCAATAGGAACATATTGTCTGGTTCAAAACCACTGAAAATGATCTTTAAACTCTTGTAACACCCCTGGCTCCAATTCTATCCTTTTACTCCTGTTCTTCCTGTACATCATCTGCCTTCATCAATGAGCAGGGGATGCTTGAACAAGCTTCAAACTGGCAGAGCATTCATGTAGAAGGGATAGAAGGATTTGGGATCCTCTAAGTGCCAGTTTGGGGAAGGGAGTAGAAGTGTGGATTTTTCAAGCTACAATGATCCTCTGTACTCCTGGCATATACCCCTCCGTTGCCTAGCTCAGTACTGTGATGGCCAGATATAAACCTTGGAACAAAACTTCTGCCTCTAAGGAAAGAGGGGGAAATATGGACTTTTCTCCTGTGTGCCAAGAGTAACTTGTTAGATCATTACAGAAAGGGCACTTAAGTCTGTCATTAATTCTTGGTGTTAAATGACCTTCACAGATCATCCCTTGCATCCCTCTGACTCCAGGTAATACCTGATGTAAATCCTTTCCAAAAGATGAGGTTTCATTCTATTTTTCTTCTAATTCCAGATATATATTTGGTTTGATGTTTGATGTTAGTTTTATGTTAAGAAATGCTATCTGACAGTCCAAATTCCCTGGGCTGAAATGTGAATCAGTTTATTCTTCATCATCAGGAATTCTTCCTTGAGATGAATATTATTACTAAAATTAATATCCACTTTGGTTCAAGCTCAAAATAAAATCCTTTGATTTCTGGGATCTTCTTTTCTTAATAGATCTCGAAATTGGACCCATCTCTAATGAAGTTATATATCCATCCCTTAATTACTGAGAAACTGATTATTCTCTCTGTACATTCTCTAAATCTCTACCAAGAGTTTGTAAATCTTGGAGGTCTGTCACCACGGATGGGAAAAATTCACATATGTATTTCAGTATGATTAATTTATTTTGTAATCCAACAAACTTTCTTTTATGCATGAGAAAGAGCCTATAGGATTCACCAGATTGACAAATGAGTTTATGACAGAGAAAAGACTAAGAACCTTATTCTAGGTTCTCAAACTTTCAGATTTTTAATTATGATGATAAACATAATTTGGGTATGAAACAATCATTTTCAAATTGTGAATAACTCAGACAAAAGATTCAAAGAGGAAGCTAAAATCAAGAATTAAAATTACATTTCAGAATAAAGTATAGATTTTAATTGTCCAAATTTTATATAATTTCTAGTATAGATCATCAAAAGTTGGTTAGTTATAGGTTGCAGGGGTACAAATAAGGAAGATCATATTCATTAAAGTCTATCATTTGAAAACTAAAGCCAATCACAGGACTTATTTTTAAATAAAAATTTTGTAAAACTTGTCTGTATAAATTTAACTTAAATGTCTAACTGGCAAAATTCTTAGCCATAAAACACTGAATTGACCTTTTTGGTTAAAGTTAAAAATCAAAATCAATCAGCATCTCCTCCTACTCCCATCCTCCATTTCCTATATTTTCTGATAAGGTTCTCTATTTAGTTTGTGAGGTCCATCAAAATATCGTATCTTTCACACCCCCAAACCTGCTGTCATCTGCTATAAAGTAAATGCATCCAGCCAAGAAACAATAGTATCCCAAGCCACAGTTGAGTGATATCAGTATGGCTGTCAAGATAACTGAGTGGGGCTGGGGCTGGGGCTGGGGCTAGGGCTGGGGAACAGGTAGCTGAGAAAAGTGAAGAGCAAAGTAAGCAAAAACAAACAATAAACATCTATGGCAAAACACATGTCAGCTTCCTAAGAAATGGGGTAGGGGGTCCACCCTCAAATCTTTGTTATAAGATACATACTCCATGAAATACAATTAAGAGAGGGTGGTGGTAAATCCATTTAAGTTCCAATGCTATTTCCAATGTGGTTAGTCAGAGAAAGCACAATATTGGAGAGATAGGATGAAATCAGCTGAGCACTAATTATACAGGTTCTTTTCTCTCTGACCTGTCTCTTCACTCCTATTACTTCCATACTTAAATCCAAGAATGTGAAAGTCCATTCCTTTTTATGTCTCCCTAATCATTTTCATTTTATACCCTTTCCCCTTTCTCTTGGAACTTCTACAGAGTGTTGAATGGCGCAACAAGCAATAAGATCACGACCTCCTTTAGGAGGAATGGCCCAGTATACCTTAACTGGCATTATAAAGGACTTCAGCAACTAATTGGCCCAACATATACATAAAAATGAATTTCCTCTACAAGATATCCAACAGGTATTTGCCCTCTACTTGAAGAGCTGCAGGAAGGGGGAAGTCACTACCTCCCAATGTTGTTGTCCAAAGACAGCAATAATTATTAGGAAATTTGCTCTTACACATGGCTTGAATTTGGGTACTTAAAATTCTCAACAACTTCCACTTGTGTTTTTCTCCAGAGTTTAGCAAAATAAATTTTATCACTCTGTCCAAGTGGCAGCCCTTTGAATCCTTGAAGATGGCTATCATGCTCTGTGCCTCCCTCACCTAAGTCTTCTATTCTTTGGGCAAAACATCCCCAAATCTTCATCTAATATGTAATTAAGGTTCTTCTCAACCCTGGATTTCCTTTTCTAGTTTATCCAAATCTCTCTTTCAACTCCAATGTTCTCCAAATCAGTTTCTTTATTCCATATCAGATAAAGAATGTTCAAGAAACTGTACTTGAGATTTGGCCTATCAGGATAAAAATAAAATTGCCTATTTTTCCAAATAAAAGGATTCCATCAAAACCCTGGTAGAGTTACCACCGTATTTCCTACCTGATCTCTTAGCCTTTCTTGATGACCCATGATGGCTGTAGCATGGTGAGGGTATTTCTGTTTCAGATGTTCCAGGAAAGCTTCTCTCTTCCTGTCCATTTCAGATGTTTGCATTCCCAGGATCTCTTTGGAACTACGGGGCCCACCTACAGTGTGTCTCCTTGGGATATTTCGGGAAGACTTAGAAACTGAGAGGTGACTGTTTCCATTAGCAAGGCGGTCCTTGTTTCGGAGACATCCTGCATCTTCAGATGATGTCACATGAAGATTGCTTTTCCCCTGATCTGAAAAGTGAAAGAATACAGTATTTTTGAAAACCTCTCCTTAATCATATTTGAGGTTCTATGAGAGCGGTTATTGTAACATTGGTAAAAAGGGCATGTGTGTGTGTGTGTGTGTGTGTGTGTGTGTGTGTGTGTGTGTGTGTGTAAACCCAGAAACTTAAATCTATTAAATTATAGTGACCAAGAAGTTTGATCTGCTGAAAGGTTAAAAACATAGACCTCCCCCTCTTCTTTGCAGAAGTGAGAGACTATGGACACAGAATACTGCAGACTATGACTTGTTTATTTTGAACTGCTTTTGTCCTCTTTCTTTTTAAAAACCTCTTTCCCAAATACAGCTTGATGGGAGGTGGGAAAGATCTGGAAATTAAAGTAGTGTGAAAACAAATCAACAACTTAAAAAAAAAGAGAGAAATTTGAGCTAAGATTTTAATCTCTTTTGAAAATGGTAAAGGAAAAAAATTCAGATAAAATATTCAAACATTACACATTAGAAACCTCTAAATCCAATTGAAGGCCCTATTATTTGTGATTTTTTTCACTCTTGGGATTGTTCAAAACCAGGATACCTTCTTTGACTGTTTATACCACTCTGGCTCTCTGATCTTCCCCCAAAAAGGGAGTCTATAGCACCCCAAATATTCCTCTAATGATTTCAACTGGATTTTTGATTGAAAATTTAATATTGACAACAGAATTACTTGTGAAGTCCTCATAATCAGGTGATAAATCCTAAAACATTTGATTCATTATTGGGGTCAAAAAATAATGGCTGTCCCACATAAAAGCAAGAGTCTCAGTGGATCATGATCTACTTGAAAAATTATATTTCCTTCTTATTAGTATAAACAAAGCAAAAATGAGAACACCATTAAATTTAATGATTAGAGAGATGTAGGGGGAAAGCATCTGGGCAAAATTCAATTGAACTGAAAGCTACAAGAAAATGACAGTGAAAAGGAAAACGACTCGATGGATACTTCAGAATGAATTTGGAAATCCTGGAGAATCATCATGGCACAGTGGAAAGAATGTTGCCTCTGAAGTCAGAGGACGTTGATTGGAATCCCTTTCTCTCATTTACTGCTACCTGTGTAACTTTAAAGGCAATTGATTAAACTTTTCTGAGTCTATTTTCTCATCTGAAAAATAGGTAGTCTTTGATTAAGTGATCACTGAATCTATGAGTTATCTTTAATAGAAGGAACATAAGATTTTGCTTTTGTTCAGTTGTGTCCAGCTCTTCATGATCTTATGAACCATATCACAGCAATACTGTTCACTGGGTTTTCTTGGCAAAAATACTGAAGTAGTTTGGCATTTCCTTCTCCAGTGGATTAAGGCAAACAGAGATTAAGTGACCTACCTTCCCCTTTGTAGTCCATCCACTGTGCCACCTAGCTGGCCTAATGTTTGCACATATTAGGTTCTTAATATTAAGCATTTACTGAATACAAGCTATTTTTCTGGCATTGCAGGGGTAAAATGGGGGAATACAAATGTAGTTAAGGGAGACAAGACTAGCTTTATTTTGGGACCATATTTGTGATGGCATTGGAAACTACCAGTTTTCCAGGGAGAATCTAAAAGATACACACAGAACCACACCACTGGCACAAAAAAGAAGTAAAATTTTCTAATTCTGAGGCTATTTTCTCCCCCACACTGCCTCTAACAGATAGCTTTTATGCACAAAATATTAAGTATATTATTAGGTCATTATAAAATAAAGTCCCATAAAAGGCTAAGCAGGAATTTTTTTTTCTGCTCTTGGGGATCAGAAAAAGCATCTTGAAAGGAGAGGAATTGGAATGAATAGAATATGGCTTGAAAAAATGGTTTACCAATATTTAGATAATTAAAATACAACAAAACTTTAGTGGGCATAATATAATCTTTCTTTGATAATTAAGAAAATGCTTTCCAGACTCTTGCAGAGTAGAATTCTGCATGAGTGAATATCACTTCTTACTCTGTCATATTACAGTAATTTTTGTTATACCACATGAAATGCAAATAATTGCTTACATCTTCATTGCACTTTAAAGTCTGCCAAAGTGCTTTACATATACTGTTTTCATTTGATCTTCAAGACAATAACTTTTGACAGATGAGCAAATTGAAGTTAAAAGAAGAAAGGAAGGGAAGGAAACAATCATTTATTAAGTGCTTACTATGTGCCAGGTACTGTGCTAAGTATTTCACAATAATCTCATTTGCATGAACAGGCAGATTTTGGAAAAACTTGGAAAGACTTGTATGAATTGGTGCAAAGTGAATCAAGCAGAACCAGGAAAATATTGTACACAGCATCAGCAATATTATATGATGATCAACTATGAATAACTCAGCTCTTCTCAGAAGCACAACAATTCAAGATTAAGTACAAAGAATTCACAAAGAAAAATGCTATCCATATCCAGATAAAGAACTGATGGACTCTAAATGAGATCAAAGCATAATTGTTATTCACTTACCTTTATTCTTTCTCATGGTCTTTTTTTTTTCTTTTGATCTATTTCTCCTTTTACAACTCTAATATGGAAATATGTTTTATATGATAGCACCTGTATAAACTATATCAAATTGCTGATCACTTTCAAGGAAGGAGAAAAATTTCAAACTCAAAATCTTGTAAAAATGAATGCTGATATTTATAAAGGACTTTATACTTTTATACCTGGGGCCATTACAATGAAGGACAGATCAGCAGAGAAGCATATGGTTCTTTTCTCTTATCCCTCTTCCTAGTAAATAGGAGCAGCTTCTATTTTTTTTTTTACTGACCCGTTGCATGGAAGATCCCACTGCTGGTATTGATTAAATTCATTTCTTATTCTCTTTCTAGGAATACTTGGATATCTTGCATTTTTAACTTCATTGTTACTGTCATGTAATAGATTTTTATTGATAGATATTTCTTTTAAGTATATCTTTGCCATTATTATATCTCTTATTTTCTGATTAAAAAATAAATGCTGAAAATTTTCTGGACATGTAACTTGGGGAAAAAATAAAATGCTATTTAATAAAAGAAATAATAAATTAATCTCAATTCCCCCTAAATATTATCTCATTTGGTCCCCAAAACCATGGGAGGGAGGTGAGGCTATTGTTTTTCCCACTTTAAGGTTGAAAAGACCATGACAAAATAGTAGTCATGTGACTTGCCCAGGTCAAACAGCTAATCGGTATCTCAGGGCATTCTGATTATTGGCCCAATAACATTGAAATTTGCTTTTCAAAAATAAATCATTAAAAATTAAATGAATCATCGACATGAATATGTTTTTCTCTCTCTCATTAAAGTAGAGAACAGGAAAAGGATTCTTTCTAGAGACTTTTGCTTATGTGGATCCAGATAAAGAGGGAACTGTACCCTAACATCTGTGCTCAGAAGACATGTGTTGCAGAAGAAACACATTTAAACGATCTTAAAGAAATGTCATCAAATCTATTATGATCCCCTTACTTTGCTCAGAAAAGTCAATCTGGGAGGAAAGAACTAATGACAGGTACTCCTCAGTTACCCAGAAAAATATATTTGAATTTCAAAATGATTTTTCCTGAGCTGCTGACTTGCTACTTCACAGATGTAGGCTCTGGAAACACATCCAGCTGATCCTTCCATTTTCTATTACTTTACTAATTATAACACTTTCAGCCCCGACTAGCCTAAGGAAACCGGTGTGACCAAATAAGTGAATTTTGTAAACTTTTGGTAGCTGTAATAGACATGGCTGAGGGGGATGGGGAAGCCTTAGAACTATTGGATTAAATGAGGATTATAGATCTAGAGTAGATTTTGTTTATTTAGGGCACTCCTTTCCATTATCAGGCAATCAGATAGTGGTTAGCAAACCTGTGCTCTCCTATCTAACAGACAAGGGTAGAACAGATGGGGGATAAACTAAGGAAGGCTGTATATTGTCATGAGACATCACTTAAATCCAATTCACTTGCATGTCATGGTATCACCACCCTGATGTCATGGTCTGCTTCGAAAATGAAGGACAAATGACAAAAATAACAACAATAATACTAATATTAACAACGATAGAAATAATAATAGCTGTATCAATATAGGTTAACTTTTACATTTGATATCACTTGCTCCTCACAACAGCCCTGGAAAATGGTGTTGAGTCATTTTTTTTTCAATTGTTTCTGACTGTGATCCACGTAGGGTTTTCTTGGTAAAGAAACTCGAGTGGTTTGCTATTTCCTTCTCCAGCTTTTTTTTTTTTTTTTACACATGAGGAAACTGAGGCAAACAAGGTTAAGTGACCTAAAGTCACCACAGCTACTAAGTTTCTGAGGTCAAATTTAAATTTAGGAATGAGTCTGCCTGACACTAGGACCAGCATTTTATTCACTGTATCACCAAGTTGCCCCATCCCCATTTTACTAATGAGGAAATCGAATCTGGGGAAAATTAAGTGCAGTGCCTGAATCACAAAGCTAGGAAGTCTCAGGCAGTATTTGAATCAGGTCCTCATTAAGTCTCAATCCAACATTCTGTCCACTACTCCAACCAGCTGCCAAGGCCTCATCACATGCAAGAAACAGTGCTAGCCATCTGGAGACAAAAAAAACAAAACTGTTTGGGTTCTCCTGGCACTTTTTCTAGGGGGAAGTGGAATACAACATGCACAGTTATGGAAATAAAAGCATACACAAAGCACAATGAAGCAGGTGATTCTATCTATAGTTGAGATCTGTTGATTAAATGGCATTCTCCCTCCCAGAAGTTCCCCACTCTGATGAAATACATTTTAAAATGCTTATTTATTATGAACTTAACAACCACGAACATTTCCAATCACCAATTCTTCAAGTACTTGAGGTCTCCTCCATAGATTTACAAGAGCTATTTATTTATTCCCCTGAAATGAAGACAGAACAAGAAGAGTAATCACTGAGAGTAAATATATTTTATCTCAGAGAAACTGGAAAAGGAGGAGGAAGGATTCTTCACTTTCCTTGTAAATACTCTCATCTTTCCTTCCAGTTGGCCTGTCCTTATCCCTTAACACTTCTCACTGGAAAGGTCACTTCTACTGTCATCTTTCTAATTCTTCTTGCTTATGGATTTTCTGGAAATACATTTATTCATTTACAGGACCAGGATTAAAAGAAAAAAAATGCAATTTCACTCCTATGTAATGGTCAGACAGGGATTGTAACCTATAACTCAGAAAACTGAAGTTTTCCTTACTCATCTTTCCTTTGTTTCAACATGCCCCACCTCTCCAAGGGCCCCCCCTGGTATCAGATACCTGTTCCACCCAGAAAAGAGCTGCTTCTTTCCATAATAAGCTCTTTGAACACACATCCCAGTAATATAATACTCTTCCTCAAAGGGGCCAAGCTCAGCTACAAGAGTGGCCACAGGAAAAGTCTCCCATGCCCGAGGGGAGAATGACATTTACAACTGCTGCTACTAGGGCATAAATGTAGTCTTTCAATAAGGTCTTTCAGAAATAACCAGGGATAGAAACAAAAAGGAGAAGAGAGTGGGTGGAGGACCTGGGAGAATACAGTTCAAGGACCTCCCAGGCTCATTGTTTCACAAATCATAATAGTTCTATTGAATAATGATTATAGCCAGGGGCCCTGGGGTAAAGACCTCCCTCACCAAGAGTAGAAAAGGGAACCAGAATATTCCCTGCCCTACTTCAGCAGTATTATTTATTAAAAATATTTATACATTGAAGTCTTCTGAGATCCTGCAAGTCTAAGTCAAACCAAATCCTAAAACCTCAGTGTGAAACTGAATGACTTCCTCTTCTGGCTTACTTCTTTCAGTTCTTCTGGATAACTCCCTCCATGGATGGCAGTGGACAAAGCAACTATAGAAACATATTCCTTAATCTTCCAAAGGGTAAATCTAATCAACAAGTATTTATGAAGTACCTACTATTTGACAAATAGAAGTGTATTAAGGTCTGAAGATAAAAACAAAAAAGATTCTCCCCCTCAGTCTAATGAGGGTGACCCCATTTAAACATTAAATACAAACAGGATAAAAATACTTCAGCAAAATGAAGGCACTAGATACAAATGGGGATGGGGAAATACTTCTTTCAAAAGGTAGATTTTTAGCTCAGATTTGAAGATAGCCAGGAGGCAAAGATGGGAAGGGAGAAAATTCCAGTCAAAGTGAAGAGATGGAAGATGGACTGGTCTCTACAAGAAACATCAAGACAAGTATCACAAAATTGTAGATCACGTAGAGGGGAATAATGCGGAAGATCGGAAAGTTAGGAAGAGGCCTAGTTATTCAGATACTGAGTTTCAAAGGGCTTCTTCAAGGAGATATGAGGGGCAGTGGGTCATAATCCACTAGATTATGTAATTCATAATCACAGTATCATTGTTTAGATCTAGAAGGAACCTTCCAAGTTATCAAGACCAATTTCTCCCTCACCACAGTGCCCCAGTTTTACAAATGATAAAACTTGAATCCCACAGAAATATGGTGATTTATCTGACTTCATATAGCTTGTAGGTATTTGTAGTAGGATTTGATCCAAACTCCAAAACCAGTCCTCTCTCTGCCATATGACATGCTGCCTCTATATCTTTATTAGAGAATTTGGGTATAAATTTTGGTTGTCACTAGTTTAGTTTGGGCAAGTTATTTTAACTCTCTAAGTATCAATTTCCTCATTAGAACTAGATATTCTTTAAAGTTTCTTCCTCTAGCTTAACAGAAAAAGTAAAGAAACAATGATAATGATAGGTAGCATTTTAAGATTTGTAAAGTATCTTACATGTGGTTATCTCATTTCAATCTTATAACTCTGTAAAGCAGATCCAATTATTATCCCCATTTTACAGACGGAGAAACTGAAGCTGAGATAGCCCAGAGTCACATAGCTAAAAACCTTTCTCTAGAACCAAGGTTCTATTCACCTAGCTGCCTCAAATATCAACAAGGAAGAGAATTAATCCTTCCACATGTGACTTTCCCCATCACACTTTTGATATCACAGATTGGTTTATGAACTTAAATGGGAATTCTTTGGGAGTTTTATGGAAGCCACAGATTACACAGAGCCTATGACTCAATACATAACCCAAATTTTACAAGATAAACACCTGATAAAAGATAAGGAGAAAAAAACCTCAGAATTCTCCAATACAAAAGATGGATCAACACATCTAACACCACATACCAAGATAAGATCTAAATGGGTTCATGATCTGGATATAAAGAGTGATTTTGTAAACAAGTTAGAGGAACATAATATAGTTTACCTCTCAGACCTGTGGAGATGGAATAAATTTATGTCCAAAGAAGAACTGGAACTTTTAATTGAAAACCAGATAGATAACTTTGACTATATTAAGTTAAAAAGTTTTTGTACAAACAAAATCAATGCAGACAAGATTAGGAGGGAAGCAATAAATTGGGAAATCATCTTTACATTTAAGGGTTCTGATAAAGGTCTCATCTCTAAAATATATAGAGAATTGTCTCATATTTATAAAAATTCAAGCCATTCTCCAATCAATAAATGGTCAAAGGATATGAACAGACAATTTTCAGAGGATGAAATTAAAACTATTTATAGTCATATGAAAAGGTGCTCCAAATCACTATTGATCAGAGAAATGCAAATCAAGACAACCCTGAGATACCACTTCACACCTGTCAGATTGGCTAAAATGACAGGAAAAGTTAATGATGAATGTTGGAGGGGTTGTGGGAGGGCTGGGACACTGATGCATTGTTGGTGGAGCTGTGAACGGATACAGCCATTCTGGAGAACAATTTGGAGCTATGCTCAAAAAGTTATCAAACTGTGCATACCCTTTGACCCAGCAGCATTTCTATTGGGCTTATATCCCAAAGAAATCATAAAGGAAGGAAAAGGCCCCACATGTGCAAGAATGTTTGTGGCAGCCCTTTTTGTAGTGGCTAGAAACTGGAAATTGAATAGATGCCCTTCAATTGGAGAATGGCTGAATAAATTATGGTATATGAATGTTATGGAATATTATTGTTCTGTAAGAAATGACCAGCAAGATGATTTCAGAGAGGCCTGGAGAGACTTACATGAACTGATGCTGAGTGAAATGACCAGAACCAGGAGATCATTATACACGGCAACAACAGTACTATATGACGATCAATTCTGATGGACATGGCTCTCTTCAACAATGAAATGTTTCAAACCACCTCCAATTGTTCACTGAAGAAAGACATATACACCCAGAGAGAGGGATGCGAAATGTGGACCACAACATAACATTCTCATACTCCTTGATTGATGTTTGCTTACATTGTGTTTCCTTTATCTGATATATCGTTTGTGTAGATAAGATTTTTCTTGCACACCAATGATAAGTTTGGAAATATGTATACATATATTCGATTTGCCAATATTTTAACATAATTAACATGTAGTGGATATCCTGCCATCTAGGGGAGGGGTGGGGAGTTGAGGGGAAAAATTTGTAACGGAAAGCTATGTAAGGGATATTGTTGAAGAATTACCCACACATATGTTATGCAAATAAAATAAAAATTAAAAAAAAAAAGATGGGTCAAAACATTTCACATGAAATTTGTGGGGGGGAGGTGCATCCCTTTTCCACTCCACAATGTGGAAGGGATAACTATAAAATATTTCAAAAAGATGTTAACCAATTTCATTTAATTCAGTTTATTCATTCAGTCCCATTCAGTGTCCATGGGAATATAAAATACCTTAAGAATGGGGATCATTTTGATTTTGGCTCTGAAACTCCTAGCATAGGCTTCCTATACAGCAGGTGTTTAATAAATATCTTGATGCATTTACTATATGGCTCAATTCTTCAAATAGGTGATTTCTTAAGTGGGAATGGCCCCTCATTGAATTAAGTGAAAAGATACTTCCCTGAAAGTCAGGTGGTCAGAATACCAATCTTGGCTCTGCCCCTAATTTCTTGCTTAAAGAGCAAGGTGCTGGACCTATGCAAACAGGAATAGCCTTTTGGTTAAAGAGGAGTCTGAATGGATGGGCTCTCCAAAGACTTTCCAGCCTTCACATTCTCTCTTACCATTCTCCAGTGAAGGTGGCAACCCTTCTTCAAATGTGAGTCGTAGCCAAATATTTATTACCCCAGTTAGTGACCTTTGAGATTTATTTGAAATAGTAAAAAATGGCATCTTTTATTGGTAAAGGGAGTTTTCTCATCTGGAAATTCCCTAGGACAACAAAATTATAATTATAGGCCCCATCCCTAGCCCACCAAACCTTTAGCAAGATTTTTTGTGTGTGATAAACCCTTCTGCTAGTCTGCTAAAGCCTATGGATGAACCCCTTCTCCGCATTAAGCTTCTAAACTATGAAAAGAGATTCATAGAATGACAATGGAAACCAAAGGTTGGTGAAAACAAATATGTCATTCCCCCAAACTGAGGTCACACCCTCTCTGAAATCCATCCTTGTACCTATGTTAAGAACGTTTGTTTTAATGTAATAAACAGCTCAGGGCTTATCAACATTGATGTTCTGATGACAGACACACCATCTGTCCCTAGTCCCTCAAAGTCTCACCAACTTCATAGGAAAACAGCATTCATGCTCTATTGGCCTAGACTTTGAGAAACTCTGGTCACTTTCACACAATAAAAATAATTCAACCTGATGTCTTGCCTCAAGACTAACAAATTACTTTGCCTGTGACCTATGTGTAGAAAGTATAAGTATTATATAGTATTATATTCCCCCCCCCCCCGTCCCCCTGTGTTTGTCTTTCTGTGTGTATCTTGTGTCTTTCTGTTACTCTCCTATCTCTGTTGTCTCTCTATGTCACTGTCTCTCTCTCCTCTGTCTCTATCTCTATCTCCTTTAATAGTTAAGGAAAGTGACATACAGAGAGGGTAATATCCCATCCATAGGTGCATAGCACATTGGCTATAGAATTTGTACCTGGGTCTCCTGACTTTTAACGCTAGTGCTCTTTTCATTTTGCCAGTGCTAAGAATACAGCCTTATTTCTATATCAACAGCTCCCCCTGGTCCTGACTTCTTCCCTTGGATGGAGACTTTTGGCCAAAGATAGAGAAAATATCCAGGCTGACTTACAACTAACTGATTTTTACTTTTTTTCTTTTTTTAACATGCAAGTATTAGGACTATTTATATTGACCATAAAAGAGAATACTTATTCTGTGTAGTAAATTGAATGTTAGACTTGGAGTCCAAAAGATCTGATCCTGCCTTCTTAGTTTGATGGCTATGGTAAACTGCTTCATCCCTCTAGACCTCTCTTTTCTCATCTGTAAAAATGGGGATAATAATATACATAGCACTTGGTTTACTTATCTCACATGATATATACATAAATGTATATTATATACACATATATACATTTATGTATATATCATGTGAGCTAAGATATATATATATATACACACACAAACACACACAAATACCAAGTGCTTTGCAAACTTTAAAATGCTATCCACATAGCAGTTATTATCATTACTATCATGTATAAACTACAAATGCAGAGTTATTCATGGGTTATACTACTCGCACCTAAAAAAAAAAAAAAAGATATACAAAAGATAAAAGAGCAGCTGACACACTTTTGTGAGTAATCCTCAAAGCTTACTATTCCCTTCTTGGATACCCATATATAGACCAGATCATGCTTTCAGAGGAACAAAAATACAAAGTAATTAAAAGGTTTGTGTTTTTGAGGCTGACATTTTGCAAACAGCATTGAGAGAGTCTATGAGGGGCTATCAGATTTAAATAAACAATACAGATAGATGCGGGTGATATAGACACCAGATGATGGTAGGCACCAAAACTTGGGGTTCAATCATGTAAAGAATTCACAATGACTATTCTCTTTGGCAATGAAGGGATACAATGGACACCAAGAATGGCAAACATGAAATGTGTTCTCCCAACATAGAAAGACAAGTTCCTCAGTGGAACTCACAATTACCCAGTAGAGGTTGGGGCATGTGCTTAGTTGGCAAGCTCAATCTTGAAAGGGGCTCAGCACCCTAGCTAGCTATAAGAATTGGGTTAAAAAGCATAGTGGAGGTAGGAGAAATACTACATGGCATGAGGGAAGGGTTAGGAGAAAGATACCATGAAACAGAATGCCATGGCGGGCAGACTAAAAGGAGTGCAGTAGCCATGGGATAGCCCATAAGTACATTTTAAAGGGAAAATTTAACCTCGGGGACATGACTGGGATTTTTGACAGGACATGGCAAAGTAAAACTGCTCCAACAGAGGGTGGATCTCAGGGGTTTGACATAACTTGGATTTCTGACTGGAGGACCTCCTCAGAGAGTGGGGCCATGAAGCTAAACTGATCTTAATCAGTGCCTTCTCCCTGCTTGCCTCAGGGACCAATTCCTTAAGTTTCTCTCCTTCCAATATATCATTCAGGACCTCATCATAAATGATAGATTGGTAGAGATGGAAGGGACCTTAGAAATCATTTAGTCAACCCCCCTCATTTCTTTTTTTCATTGGAATGAGATAATATTAAGATTTGATCAAATAAGTAACAGGAAGACATTGCAAGAGCTTTAGCTTCCACCAACAGCTACAAATCCCCTGAATTTCTATCCTTCATTGCCCTAAACAGCCTTGTTGCTGTTTGATTGTTTCATGTGCTCAGGATGACATGAATATCAGGTGCTTCCAGCCTTTTCTATCTCCCAAAGCCTATTCCAAACTCATGTTTATTGCTTCCATGCTACTATTTGGTTACCATTTTGCTTTTTCCATTGAGCAGCCCTCATTGTTGAGTTGTTTCTTTTGCCTAGCCAATCTGACAGGCTGGTAGGTGGCATTGTGAATAAAGTATCTGGTCTGGAGTCAAGAAAACTCATCTTCCTGAGTTCAAATCTGGCCTCAGACACTTACTAACTATGTGATCTCAAGCAAGTCACTTGACCCAGTTGGCTAGGTTTCCACTACTTTTGCCAAGAAACAAAGAGTTGGAAATGACTGAACAGCCACAACAGACAATCTAGAATTTACTTTATTAATTTTAAAAATTAATTTCACAATAATTTCTCTCTCCCTCCCACCAGCTTCCTACTTCAATTAAAAACAAAACAAAACAAAAAACCTTCACAACACATAGAGTTCAGCAAAACAATGCCCTACATTGACCAAATCCAAAAATAAACATCTTATTTTGCATTTCATGTCCATCACCTGTATGCAAGGAGATTTTATCTGACGTCTTCTGGGGAATCAGGAAAACTCTCTCATTTTAAACATAAGGAAACAGAGGTTCAAAAAAAAGTGTAGGATTTTTACTAAAGTTATTATGCTTAGTTAGTGACTGAGCTGGGAAGATAATTCAGGTCTCTGGATTCCAGATCTGGTTGATTTACTTTTAATTTCAACACACACACACAGCCTCCAGCAAATGAAAGGGTCTTCCTGGCAAAAGAATGGGATTTTGACAACTCCAGTCCTTTCATTCACCTCCCATCCCCAAGGGCATAACAATTACCTGGGATTAGAATAAAACCAGACTGGGTGTTTGGATACTCTTTTCAATCTGGCCTCTGGGGGTCCCCCAGCCCACATTCCTGACAGCTTACTTTGAGGCAGTGGAGGAGTAGGTGAGAAGGAAATAGAGACCAATTTCTTTGGGACATCCATTATGTGTCCATGTCAAGTACCAGCCTGGTCATCCCCAGTCCTGCTCTCCAAAGGTCTTCTATTTTCTATGATAACCAAGTGTAACCAGACTTAGGTATCTTGGAGAGGAGATTTCTCTACCAGCCTGGGTATATATCTATATCTATATATTTACAGATATGTATAAATATATAGATATGTATGTATGTATGTGTATGTATATATGTATATACACCCACATATATATTTAAACACCAATACTAAAACTGGAGCAGATGTCCTAGAGCATCTGCAGGTCCCTCTAGCAACCCTGAGGGACTCAGTAGGGACTTTAAACACGGCATGGGAGGGTATCTCCCAACCCACCTATGAAGTCAGCAAGAATCCCTACAATTGACAGCTCCCTCCTTGCCCATGGCACAATGACCAGATGCTGATAAAATCTCAGGTGTTTCCAGATGATTAGAGATAACTTGCCATTCTGTTTGCTCCTTATTCATAGTGACCAGCCAGACTGGCTCCTGCAATATATTCTCATCCTATTCTGGGGCTGCAATTCTTCAGCTGAAGATTCAGTCCACTAATCAAGTTTTCTATAACCATATTTTTTTTTTTTAAGCAACTTATCTAGAAATCCCAGTGTCTTGGGGCTTCTCCACATACTTTTTCTCAGACTATGTTTTTGACTTTGGGAATAATCATTTGCAAGCATCTTTAAGATACAGATCTGACTCTAGACTGGGAGACCACTGCAATTCCTCCCAATCCCAATCCCTACAAATCTAAGACGCAGACCTCCATGGCTTCCCAAGCCTAAATCCTTTCCAATTTCCCCCCAGAGGTTTCCCCTCCATTCTAATTACATTTTCTTCTGTGGGGTTTTAGTTTTGCATTTTCCTGGTAGATGAGTCATTGATGACTTCCCCTTTTACATACCAGATGAAAACATACCTTTTCCCAAGTGGATAATCCCGACCCCCACGCTGATTGCTATGCCATGGAACACATATTTCTGTTGTTAAATGGCCTCTGAATGAACTTCAGGAGGAGGTGGGGCTCAGACTTAAGCGTTTTCAGAGCGTGCCATCTACACCGTACTCAGGGACCCTACAAGACATCAGTCACAAGGTAGCAGACGCAAAATGTTGCTGAAGCGGCCATTCATTTCCAGCCCCATTTTTACAACGTCCTTGGAACTGTACGCTTCTGGGAATTCCCACCGGGGATGGGTGGGAGAAATAGACATGTCCCTCTGATAGGTGATTTAGGAAGGGAGTCACCCCAGAAGCCTGTTCCCAATCCTACCTTACCCTATCTCTCCCCCACGCCCCCTCCAACTTTGCTTAGCTAGCCAATTCTTCAATTTCCATTCAAGCTTTGAGCTTTCATCCCAGGGACAACTTCACTGGAGCAAATGCTCCAAAGCCAACCTGAGATACAAAGCTAAAACAACAAGAGAAACCCACGCTGATTAAACTGCTCGGCGGCGGGGCAGCAGCAGCAGCAACTACAAAATAAATAAACTTGCCTGGTGAAATTTACAACTCAGTCTCGCCGCTAAGCCTTGAATGGGGGACCCCTTGGCAGCCTCGCAGTGAGCTTCATTCACATAAAGGGTTACATTACAGCCAGGGAGCCCAAATTCTGTCTGAAAACTCCAGCTCACGGTACAGATCTTTCCCATAGGGAGCCGCGCTCATAATATGCTAGCTGAGTATGTCACGAAATGTGACATCAGTTCACCAAGTTTTCTGCTTTGGGGAGTCGAGGAAAAAAAAAAAAAAGGTTCCTTAAGATAAATCCAAAGCAAGAAGTTAAAGGACTTCTGAACAGCCACATGCACCAGAGAAATCATGTTCCTTTTCCTCCCGTTCTCTCTTGCCATGCACCCTGTCTCGAGTTTTAAAAAGCAGCAGCGAGGGACACGCTTAAATGTAACTCCATCTTTGAATGATTCTGTTACTTACCCTTCATCTGTCTGCTGTCTGCTGAGCAGGGAAGGCAGAGCTCAAATTTCGGGCTTTCATTTTCCTCCATTGTCCCAGCCTCCGGAGCACGCTCCGCTCCCCCGCTCCTAACTTTAAAAACTGCAGTTCTGAGCCCAGCCAGAAAGGGGTCTGGGAAGGGGGGCTGGAGGGCTGGGAAACCCCACCCTCAACTGGTCTCTACTATAGGGCAAAGTCTCCAGCGAAAACAAACTGCATTCCAGACGCCGGGACTATCCCCCGCTCCCTGGGACCCGTCCTCTTGGAATGGTGGGCAGTACTTTGGGAGGCTGGAGCAGGACCAGCCCCCAAGCTGCTTGCTCACACTCAGGGCCCCAACAGGTGATGATGGGCTTCCTACGCAGGACTTCAGGCCGCCTGTTTTCCAGGGCTCCCAACTCCAGAGGCATTGCAGCCAACAGGCGCTATTAGGCAAGGAAGCATTTCACACATGATTACAGCCGTGTAGCTTGGTGGGAATCCAGACTTCTTTTAATCTCAAAATATGGGACAGGATCTTTCACCCAATACATAAGGACACCTAGTTTTTAAATATCCC
>JAJPUD010000094.1:551147-577963 GCA_023553655.1 Myrmecobius fasciatus | reverse complement strand
ATGAAATAGTTTGCATGGAGTTTCCAGAAAGCCACTTCCAGCTACTATTAACTTGCCAGGGCCTAATTAATATCTAGAAGTATAAAGTGTAATTTGGACCACTTTAATGGAATCAACTTCAGTCATTTAATCTGGACTTGGAAGGAAGACCCAAACAATTACTTGAACCACAAACTGGAAGAGTAAACTGACCCTTTGAATCTTGACTTAATTAAAAATAACAACTGAAAAAACAATTAAACACATTGTTCTTTGGATCTGTTGGATTACATTGAACTCACATTGAAAAAAAAAAAAAAAGACCAACAAATATTTATTTTGTTTTTGACTCAGTCCTTGAAAACCTGGCATAGTTCCCAGGAATTAAAAACAGGAGGTATAATGTCCACCCAGAGAAGATGGGAAAGGCAATCTAGATCATATTAACTCTGCTATTTCAGACAGCTAAACAAGAACACAATCACTAACAATGTAATAAATTAGTCAACAGAGTCCTGATGATTTTAAGATACAGAGTTAATAGTGGTAGATGGGCTATTCCTCCTTGGGCAGGGGGAGGGGGGCGCGAGAAATCCTTTGACCCACTTTCCAATCTGTTTAGAAGATATTTTAACTTGATGTAGCCCAAGATTAGGTACACCACAATGGTTGGCCCAACTTCCTGCCTGTGACCTTGAATCACCTGTGCTTTGGAAATGTTGAGGACATATTCTTCTCATTTGTGGCAAAAAGATTCGGAAGCCTCCAAAGAACAGAGGATATGGACAAAAAGGAAGTTAACCCTGCCAGACATTCCCCAAAGACATTGGGAAGGGAAGAAGGTTAATGATGGGGAAGAAGGAGGGGACCTTTTATGGTCACTTTTCTTAATAACCAGAAGGAATGTGATGAACCTTTGGGAAAACCAATATATGCAGTTGGGTTTACACAGTAAATAATTCAAGGGCTTAATAATTGTGCAGAGATTTTACCACATGATCTTTACATAAAGAAGATCTGATCTCAGATCTCTTTTTTTTTTCCATCAATAATGAGAACAAACACCTTCTTTCAGCAGATGCTTTCTGTTGAAATGCTTTCAAGCATTTTGTCTTTAGGCTTTCTTAGAGCCCAGGTACTGGCAAGAAATGCTCCTCATTCATTATTTGTTTACAACCTCTTCTCAGGGCCCCAGACCTCAAAAAATGCTGATCTTTGTCTAGGTCATTGGATGGTCTCTGCCAGATGTCCTTCTTCCTGATTTGACTCCTAAATGACTGGCTTTGGTCTGATCCGTCCTTACCTGTCATTTGATAGAATGCAGAGACCCTAGCCAGAAAGAGATAGGAGCAGCCTCAGCTTTGGCCTGAAGCCTCTCACAGAAACTTGGTAGAAGCAAACTCATTTGTGTGTAGTCATATTGGTGATTTACTGAAGTCATTTGGAAAGCAAAGAAACTACTCTTAGATGTTATATGAATCCCTAGGGGGCTGAGGCAAGTAGAATCTTTTGCCAGGTCTGAGCTTTTGTTAAAGTAGTAGTTCTCAAAGTTTTTGATCTTAGGCCCCTTTACATTCGAAGACCCCCACCAAAGAGTTTTTGTTTATGTAAGTTATATCTATCAATATAAACCACATTCAAAAGTCAGTATTATGATGAAAAGTTTAGATCTTCTAGATGTCCTGGAAAGATCTTAGTGACTCCCAGAGGTCCCCAGACCACCCTTTGAGAATAGCTGAAAGTTAGGCAAATATACTCCATGGGATATTGCCTTCCCCTCCCCCACAGTCAACTCAAACAACAGCCTAAGTAGACATTCCACTCCCCAAGAGCAAAACTTTTAGTGGAATGCCACAGAAGACAAAGAAAGAAAAGTAAAGAAGAAATACATGGAGACAAGGGATAAGAATCAAAAACCATGAAAACTGGGCATATTTTTATTATGATAATAAATATGTAATAAATATATTTTATTTATATATTATACATAATAATATGTATTATGTTAAAATATATAATATATAGTACTCATATATCATATACATATATATAAATATTATATATTGGTTTTATATATCTATATAAATATAATAAATATATAATAAATAATTTTTTATAAAATTTAAAAAACAATTCTTAGCAGATCTGAGTACTTCCTGCTCTCTTATATGTCTTGGTGGAGATGGGGAAGGGGAAAATGTAATATTTTTAAACTACCAAGTAAATAAACCTATACAGAATTCTAGAATCTCAGAAATAGCAAGAACCTAAAGAACCTAAGGTGTTCTACAATATCCCCAGTAAATGAACATCTGGCCTTCCCTTGAAGATATTTAGTAGGGGAGGGAGAGCCCATTCTTTGATTCTACAGAAGGGCACCATCATACTTCCGTCTAGCCACCCCAAATTTCTAAACTCTGAGTCATCCTATTCGCTTTCTTTATCCAACACTCCAAGGATCACTGACTGTCTCCCCATTTGTCCCACTGGTGCCTATTTCAACATTTACCCTTCCTCAGACTTGATTTCTAAGGTCCCTGGTAGGTTAAACTCTAGGTGGCTGGTTGGATAGAGCACAGCTGCCCAGAATCAGGATGACTCATCTTCCTGAGTTCAAATCCAGCCTCAGACACTTATTAGTTGTCTGACCCTGGACAAGTCACTTCTCCCAGTTTGCCTCAATTTCCTCATCTGTTATAATTTAGAACTGCATGAAATTGTGGAACACCTGCCTCAGAGTTAAGAAGTCTCGGGTTAGAGATGGGGTGTTTGACCCTGGGCAGATTACTTCACTTCAGTATTTTAGCCAACTCTTTAAAACTGTTGAGTTATAGTGAAAGTGCTGACTTATTGGGAGAAGTTTCTTCACTAAGGAATGCCCTGTATTAGTGAAATCAGAGGTCCAGAACTTACTCCTGTGATCTTAGTCTCAAAATAAGACAAAGACCATTTAATCCAGACTTAACATCATATTATTCACCATGATAAAATAAGGTTTATTCAAAGTTTGGAGATGTTCTTAATTTAAAGGTAAAGAAAGAGACAGTATTACTTTTATGTTTGTAGTTGTTCTGATAGTGAACCAACCCTACATTCCTGGTATAAATCCTGGTCATAGTGTATAATGTTTGTGTTATTGCTGTGGTCTCCCTGCTAGTATTTAAAATTTTTGTATCAGTATTCAAGTATTAATAGAAAAGTGATTCCTATTAAAAACTGTAAGCAAATGCCTGCTAGACATTACTCTGTGACAAAGTACTAGAAAAACGAGCAATTTAAATAAAATATTAAAGAGAAATTGGAGGGGCAAACATTGGAAAGGAAAAAAAAATTTCCTCATCTGTAAAATGAGCTGGTGAAAGAAACAACAGAGTTAAGGGACTTGTCCAGAGTCACATGGCTAGTAAGGGTCTAATGCTGGATTTGAACTTGGGGAGATACTGCCATAACATGCAAGTGGATTGGATTTAAGTGAGGGAACGCTGGGTAAGGTCACCAGGGTCACTTTCTTCTCCAGAGTCATCTGAGTCCGGTGGCAAAATATAGATCAGGCTGACTAGAGATGGCCCTGATTTGATGGGCATTTAAAACTTCACAAGCTGGTCCCTTCTTACCTTCCCACTCTTGTTATGCTTTCTTCCTTTCCATTCACAATTTGATTCTATTATACTAGCCTACTTCCATCTCCAGGTCCTTGAACTGGGCTATGCACAGTCCCATTTCTGCAAAGTTCTCCCTTCTCACTGTCGCCTCTTAGTTTTCCTGGATTATTTGAGGATTCTACTCAAATTCCACTTTATACAGGAGTCCTTACCTAGTCCTTCGCTGCTGGTGCCTTCCCCTCTCAGATTACCTTCTATCTCCCCTGTATATATTTTATATGTGCCTAATTATTCACCTATTATCTCTCCCCAGCTTTTCAAGAGCAGAAACTTTTTGCCTTTCTTTGTCTCCCCAGTGCTTAGCACAGTATCTGGCAGAGTGCCTGGTACATTAATGTTTGATGATTGACTGATGGAAGGACTCATTCTTGTTGGCCAACTGGTAGCCTCCTATTTTACTTAATTATTCTTACTAACCAGGTGGTATGCTCTAGTGTTTTTACACTGCTTAAGAACTACCACTCAGTTCTATTAGCATCCTTTAAAATTTTCTTAAGACTGGAACTCTGGATCAAAGCATTACTTGCTTATCCTATTTAAAACTCTCTTTCCAAGATCCTTCCTAATTCTAAATCCATGATCTTATATATATATATATATATATATTTTCCCCTGAGGCATTTGAGGTTAAGTGACTTGCCTAGGGTCACATAGCTAGGTATCTGAGTCAGGTCTTCCTGACTTTGGAGCCAGTGCTCTATCTACTGTACCATCTAGCTACCACTAAATCTATGATCTTTTGAGTTCCATGAAAACACTGTTCTGTCTCTATTGCTTGTTTGTGGATATGTAAACATTTGAAAGAACTGTTATATGCACTCTATGTATAGTGAATTTTTGTTTATTTTAATTAATTTATTTAATATATTTAATTTAATTTGAGTATTGTTTAATTGCTTTTATAGCCCAATATATCTACTACTGTACTTTGGAATTTGCTGAGAAAGGCACAAGAGAATTTAGATGAACTTGAAATCTGATTTTCTCCCAATGCCAAAGAAGTTACAATATCGACACCAGAGAAAATATGAGCATGGGATGGGGTAAGGAAGGGAAGGACAGCCTTTAAATTCTATTTCTGTTGTCCAAGGAAGGAAAAAGTCTGTTTTGTTGACAGTTGTTGCCAATTCATCCTTCTAAACAAGCTCATACAAAAGAAGTTTCACAGAACTGAGAAAGGCAAATATCGAGAGGATTGCATTAATAGAACAAATTGGGATTATGCAGTCATAGAGCTAAATGATGACTGAAATGATCACTGTTACTGGTTTTGATGGTGCAATTTAAATTGATAACCACTATGATGAGCATTGGTCACCCAGAATATAATTGCTCTCTAGGCTTGTTTAATTAAAGGTCAGTAGAAATAGTATTCATTCCTTGAAGACAATTGTTTTTTAAGAAGGGCAGATCAATGTGAATCATTCATCACTAACATTTATATAATGCTTACTATGGACCACAATGGACAGAATGCCAGGCTTATCAGGAGTCAGGAAGACTCATCTTCCTGAGTTCAAACCCAGAATTAGACACTTACTAGCCATGTGACTCTGGGCAAGTCCCTTAACTCTGTTTGCTTTGGTTTCCTCATTTGTAAAATGAGCTAGATAAGGAAATGGCAAACCACTCCACCAAGAAAACTCCAGGGGTCATGAAGAGTTGGATATAACTGAAACAACTGAAAGAACAATAAACAAATACTATGTGCCAGGCTTTTACAATTATAATCTCATTTGCTCCTTGAAATAACACTGCAAGATAAATGCTATTATTACTCTCATTTTATAGATGAGGAAATTGAGGCAAACAAAGGGTAAGTGGTTTGTTCAAGGTGACATAGCTAGAGTGTCTGAGTTTGGATTAGAACCTGATTTTTCTTGACTCCAGGCCAGCACTTCCTCCATTGTACCATCTAGCTGGTGGGAATGAACTCATAAATACTTCAAGGTCTGACTTTAAATCTGGTGAAGAATAAAATGGCTTGACTTAAAGACTTCTTTGATGTCAGGACATAAAGGGAATAATTAGTGCTAGATGAATTCCATAAAACTTAATTTGACATAATTTTATATAAAAAGACCTTAGTTGGTGCTGAAATTAAAAAAAAAAAGTTTCAACTCAATAATGTTTGACATATCCCATATTCAGATTCCTATACATCATCTAAGAACTCAAGAATCAGGAAAACTTCCACCCTTGGAAGAATAAGGTGGCTAAATAGATTATCCCAGCATGGTGAGTCTGAAGGATAGGAAGAACAATTATAGCTTTGTTGGGTAAGTACTATATATGCCTCAGTTTTATTATCTTCAAAATGAGGCAAAAACCAGTATTTTCCCCTTACTTTCCACATATAGAGCCTATCAAAAATAACTAAAAGTAGGGGCAACTAGATGGCACAATAGATAGAACACTGGTCCTGGAGTCATCAGGACCTCAATTCCAGTTTGGAGTCAGATAAGTCCTAGCTGTGTGACCTTGGGCAAGTCACTTTACCTGAACTGCCTTACAAAAAGAAAAAAAATAATGGTGGAAGTGTTTTTTGTTTGGTTTTTGTCCTTTTTGGGTTAAAGTGCAGGTAGGCAGCACAACAGACAGAATGCTTGACCCACAATCAGGAAGATTTAAGTTCAATGAAGCATCAGATACTTGCTAGCTGTATAACCCTGGGCATGTCACTCAAGGATTATCTGTCTCATCTGTCTTCATCTGCAAAATGGGGATAATAAAGCATCTACTTCTCAGAGTTGCTATGAGAATGAAATAAAATAATATCTGTAAAGAATTTGGCAAACCTTATTTATTTATTTTTTATTTTATTATTATTATTATTATTATTATTATTTTTGCTGAGGCAATTGGGGTTAAGTGACTTGCCCAGAGTCACACAGCTAGGAAGTGTTAAGTGTCTGAGACCAGGTTTTTTTTTTTTTTTTTTTTTTTTTGTTTTGTTTTTTTTTAATTAAAGCTTTTTATTTGCAAAACATGCATGGGTAATTTTTCAACATTGACCCTTGCAAAACCTTCTGTTCCAAATTTTTCTCTCTTTCCCCCCATCCCCATGAAAATGCTATGTTGAGGTCCCACAGGCCTCTCCCTGGGTATATATGGCTTTCTTCATCACGGTACAATTGGAACTGGTTTGAAACATCTCATTATTTAAGAGAGCCATGTCCACCAGAATAGATCATCGTATAGTCTTGTGGTTTGAAACATTTCATTGTTGAAGAGAGCTATGTCCATCAGATCTGATCATCATGTAGTCTTGTTGTTGCTGTGTTCTCCTGGTTCTGCTCATTTCACTAAGCATCAGTTCATGCAAGTCTCTCCAGGCTTCTCTGAAATCATCCTGCTGGTCATTTCTTATAGAACAATAATATTCCATAACATTCATATACCATAATTTATTCATCATTCAGTCATTCATAATTTATTCATCATTCAGTCATTCTCTAGCTTATGGGCATCCTTTCGGTTTCCAGTTTCTAGCCACTACAAAAAGGGCTGCCACAAACATTTTTGCACATGTGGGGCCCTTTCCCTCCTTTAAGATCTCTTTGGGATATAGGTCCAGTAGAAATACTGCTGAGTGAGACCAGTTGAACTCAGGTCCTTCTGACTTCACGGCTGGCACTTGGCAAACCTTAAAGTGCTACATGGGCAGCTAGGTGACACAGTAAATAGAATGCTGGCCCTGGAATTGAGTTCAAATGAAAATTATAACCACTTCCACAATTCTGCAGGAAAAAAAATGCCAATTATATTACTGATTTAAGTTAAGTGAGTGGAATTGTCCTCCTTACCTAGGAATTTGAGAAATTTCCTCCATTCCTCAAGGAGGTCTTAATAACCAATCTTTTCCACAGAAGTATTCCCCATTAACTAGAAATATGATGGTAAATGTAGACCCCGTTGATTCCTTTCTTCCCTTATTCAGTTATAAGACTGATCTCTCTCCTCCCCCTACCGAAATGACTAATGTTTATGCAGCTGGTACACTACATTCAGGCTTACAATACATTGACTTTTAAATATTTTATTCATTTTCTCCTGATCTTGTCATCTCATGTGCTGCCTCAAGTGGTACAGGTCACAATCGATCAGTTGCCTTTTCATCCAGTGTGTGACTCTTATCCACATCCGTTCATAAATCTCCCAGAAGATTTATCCAGCACATTGGAGGGTCTGCTTCGGCTCCTTTACTTTCTAAAGATACCACCACATATTCAAAGTGTCCATCTGTCATCCCTCACTCTTAATATTGCTTATCATTTTTCTGGTCATTATTGCTGTTCAGTCATTTTTCAGGATTGTCTGAGTCTGGGGTTCTCTTGGCAAAGACATTGGGATATTTGCCATTTCCTTTTCCATCTCATTTTACAGCTGAGGAAACTAAGGTAAACAGGGTTAAGTGACTTGCCCAGGGTCCCACAGCTAATAAGTGTGACTCAGGAAAATGAGTCTTTCTTTTGTCCATAAGAGTATTGTGAAATAAGTATCTCCAGGCCAGGTACTCAATCTACTTCCAGTAAAGTCTTTTAAGCCACTTCTTGCATGCCAGTTTTAGTTGGTCATGCTAGCATATTTATACCTTCCATGTGTCACTTCGGGTCACTCGTGATATACTTACTATTTCTCCATATGTAAAATGGGGCTAATAAAATGTGTGCCATTTATATCACAAACTTGTCAGAATTCTATAACACCACATGTGCAAGATGCTTTGTAGCAGTAAAGTGCTGTAGAATATGAGCTGCTACTATTAACATTATTTTCAGTGTCTCTGTTGATTACCATGGTCATCAGTCGCCATGGGTGTCTATATTAAATCGAAAGATATAGCATAGCAACAAGTTTATCAGCCTAATATAAACATTTGAGATTACCATCTGTAGAACACATCATCTGGAAAATGGCAGACGGCAATTTTTCCTGGTCACCACATATTGAGTCTGGATTCCCGTCAGTGACTTTGAAGTGAAAATTCCAGCTTGCTTATTATGCCTTATGCTGCTGGCTTCCAACAGCTTTTGGTGACTAAGGTAAGCAAATGCTTGCAAAGCCCGGGAGGGCCCAATGTGAAGTCCATTCCAATGTGATACCATATGTAGGAAAATCACTATTTTATAACCCCACTTAGAATTTGAATGCTGCTGCCATCATCATCCTCATCATTCATTTATATTTACTGAAGGCCCACCTGCATAGGATCATGGTTCATGGGCTTTTAAAAGTGACTGATTTGCTTTGGAAACTCCATTTGTGTTCTTTTCTCACAGGCAAGAGATTTGAGACTAGCTCCTTCTATTACTTTCCGTTTCTCAGTCTTAGACTCCATTTCCTTTCCCTTCTGACCCAAACCAAAGCAAACCAAACACACAAGCTGGAGTGAGAAGAAATAAGGAGGCCTTTTCTAAAATCATAATAATTTTAGAGCTGGAAAAGATCTTCAAAGATGATCTTAGAAATTATCTGGTTCAACCCTTTCATTTGACAGATAATATGAAAATCTAATCACTTGCCTAGGTCACATAGTCAGTGGCAGGGCCAAGACCAGAATCCTGTTTGCTTGATACTCTGGCTATTGTTCTTGTCAACAGAATGGTTAGTAACCTTTAATTATACTGGCCCACCATAGAAGAAATGCAAATTTCTTATTTTCTAATTCTTCCCTTCCTTTTTTCCACTTTTTCCACCTCACTAAAGTCCCATGAGAAAAATGCCTAGGGGTAAGGCTCAGGATCAGTACTAGGGAAACATTCCTATTCTTTCACATCTCATGTAAATAACTGGATTAGGGGAATTACTGGATTTTTGGAATTTTTATGAATGTCCTAGAAAAGTAATCAATCAAAAATATTTCAAGTATCTACTTTGTGCCTAATATAGCTGCAAACAGTGCATTTATTATGTACCTTCTATGTGCCAGGCAATGTGCTAATATTTGTGATAATATTTTCAAATATTATCTATTTCTTTTGATCCTCACAATAATCCTGGGTGACAGGTACTATTATTACCCCCATTTCACAGTTGAGGAAACAGGCAGACAAAGGTTAAGAGTCACATAGCCAGTAAGTGGCTGAGGCTGGATTTGAATTCAGATCTTCCTGACCCCAAACCTCTGTCCTGTGTACCACCTACCTGCCTGGTTCTATCCTTTCACTTCTAGAAGCTATATTTTTGTTGGAGAGTAAGCTAATTTTTGTGACAGGGGCTCTGACACAATATCAAGGACCTGGGTACCTTTCAGGAAATGTCTTACATTTCTGATCAATTATCCCTATTCGGGCATATAATTGAGAGACTTACTATATGTCATCACTCAGCGTCACTAGTGACTCCCCTTAGAAACACACAATGTATCATGGTCCAGGAAGAAAAAAAAAGGCTAACTTATGGTCTGAAGGAAACAAATGCAACTGTCAGAGCTCATTAATGTGCCAGTGATGATAGGGAGCCTTTCCCCAGACAACTGTGTGGCCTTAGTCATTTCCTGAAGCTCCTAACTGGTGGCAACCATTCTCAATCTCTTACTCTGGTAGCTCTCAGTCAAAAATGGCATCTCTTCTCTCTTGTGGACATTTGTAGCACTTGACATCTGCCCCTCTTCCTTCTGCTTCTCACAACTCCTGGCATCACCAAGGGCATTGCCAACTGCTTTGCCAAAAGGAAAGACAACTTGTCTTGATTCCCAGTGGCTGTGATTTGGAACATCCTGCTATGGTAGCCAACATAGGTCAAAATGCCTCCACTTTCATGTCTCTCTCAGTTTTTGCAGGCCTCTGGCTTCAAAAAAAAAAAATTTCATTGAGCAAGAAAGAACACTTTGCCCATTTATCTACCTCTTCCTATTTTTGAAGGAGGCTTGGTTACTGACACATGGTTGGGTTAACATGAGATCCTAGTTCACCGGCCTCTTTCTTCCAGCTCTCTGGTGCTGTGGCCAGAATTAGCCTTTCTATCAAACCTAGAAGCATTTCCAGACCATTTTCAATTCTCTCTAAACATCCCTCTGGTATAAAGTAGGCAGACATATGAATTATTTGGAGTTCCTTTCCATTATGTCTAAGGTAGAAAGATAAGTAAAAAAATTCACACCTACCCCAATATTGATCAACCCTGAGAAGAGGAAAATTCCCAGTCCTTGCAACATAAATAACTCATGTATCTGTCGTATTTTAAAGGTTTACACAGCCATTTCTCCACAAGAGCATTGAGACATAAGTAGTGTATGTATTATTATTAGCCCAATTTTATAGAATAGTTACTATGGAACTCCAACATTTGCTTTTTAAATATGAAAATAAATCCAAGAGAGGGGTGTTGAATGTTTTAAGACCAAGGAAATAGCTTTTCTTGTCTACTCTCCCAGGATATTTTCTTAGTCCCGCAACTAGGGCACAGAGGCTGATCACGGGACCTTTTCTCTGGCCCAGTTTCCAGATCTCAAAGATCCCCAGAACACACTTTCCTCCCATCCATGATTTGGGCACCGAATTTACTGGGCATGAAATTGACATTAGATTGATCGTCTCGGCAGAGCAGTAAGGAGTAATGTGACACCAGTTTTTCAAATAAACAGTGGCTACAAGTTGACCGAAATTTCAGCCCTAACTAGGGTATTTAGGTTTTCTCCCGGAGGTACTGAGCCTCAGTGAGTAATAACAAGCCAAACTTATTTTAAGGGGAACCAGGAAAGAGAAAATAGAAGGGATCAATGTAACTCATCACCTCCTCTCTAACCACAACAAACAGCAACAATAGCAACAAACACAAGCTCAAAGGCATATTCTGCTGACAGGGTGTCAGCAGCAGCATATACAAAGACAACCCCCAAGGATGTTGTGTTTTAAAAATACTGACATCAAAGTGAAGCTTCCCACCTTCCAGCTGCAGAGTGCAGTCTGGACCCACAGGATTTCATCTCACTACTGCCACCACCAGGATGCATTTGCTTTTCTGGAGATAACAAACCAGATCTGACTTAAGAGTTCTTACACAGACAAGAAAATTGAGCATTTGCAACTTCACAAATTAAGGATTTACAGAAATTGTATTTTCTTCCTTTTTTCCTCAGACTGATTCTCACAGACGTGTTGAGGGGCAAAATCGACCACTGTTTCTTACAAACAGCAGTAACAATAAAAGTAGCAATAACTTCTCTTCCTTGCAAACATCAGTAACAATAAAAAGAACAACAGTAACAATAACTTCTATTCCATGCAGATAGCCACAACAATAAAAATAACAACAGTAACAATCATCATGCTTAAAAAAAAACTAGCACCACCCAAAATTTTTTTTCCCTAAAATTGTGTTCTATATAAAATCTATTGCAGAAAAAAATGAGAATATAACAATTACCAAAGCACATTTCTATAGTACTTTCAGGTCTACAAAGTTCTTTCCTCAAAAGAAACAGAGCAAAAACTGGCCATGTAGTCAGAGGAGCTGGTTCAAAGCCTGCTTTTCCTACTGACTATATGTGTGATCTTAGGCAAATTGACTAACTTCCCTGGGCCTCAGTTTCCACTTGTGTGAAATGATGGAATTGGAACAAATAACTTCTGAGGTCCAGATCTGTGATTTCTATGAAAGGTAGATAATGAAAACATCATCCTCATTTTATAGATGAACAATTGAAACAATAATAAATCAAGGGCTGAGTTGAGAAAGTGACTACCTAGATTTGTTGCATTTTTCAGTTAAGCCAAAGAGGAATTTTATGTTTATGTTTTATGTTTGGACCACAGTTTGAAATTCTTCTTTTCTCAGAGCAAAAGACAGGTTGGTTTTGAAACCATTCTCTTTTGTATTCCATCCCAAGGCATATTTGTATTATCTGTTTCCTTCTATTTCTCACCTTTGTCTGCTTAGACTTCCTGGGATGAAGGCTTCAAACTGAGTCCCCAGCCAGCTCCAGTATAATGCTAGAATACAGACCTAATGTGAGAAATTCTATAGCCTGGCTGAAGCTCCAGAGGTTGGTAAGGAAGACTTACTTTCAGAAACTTTTATGGATAGGCCAGGATGATAAGAGGTAGATCTCTCTTGGTGCTCATAGTGACACCCAGGAGTATCTAGTAACAGACTGGTTTAATACAGTCCTGACAAACAACACAAGGCGATTAGGAGATTTTCATGAAAGCTATCAGGTTGTTTAGACATGGTTTTCAAAAGCCATATGACTTAAGCTAGTTCCTGTCCAAAAGACTCTTTCTTAACAATATTGACAAAATACCACTTTTGGGGAGGGGGGAAGTTTTCACTTGGAAGCTGTATTTCAAAGGTTTTACGGATTTCAAAATCTTAAATTACAGAGGAGTGAGAAGGATGAGGCTGTATGTTTACTTGGGAATAAGAAAGATATCAGCAAAAAAAAAAGAAAAGAAAAGAAAGAAAGGGGCAGCTAGGTGGTACAGTGGATAGAGCACCAGCCCTGAAGTCAGGAGGACCTGAGTTCAAATCTGGTCTCAGACACTTAACATGCCCTAGCTGTGTGACCCTGGGCAAATCACTTAACCCCAATTGCCTCAGCAAAAAGCAAAAAAAAAAAAAAAGAAAAGAAAAGAAAAGGGAATAAGAAAGATATTTTAAACGCAAAAGGAAAAGAGAATATGCCTGAAAATTATGTGGTATGATTCTAATTAGGGTTTGGTGGCTGGGCTAGTAGATAGAGCCAGGAAGACCTACCTCAAATCCTACCTCAGACACTTACAAGCTGTGTGATCCTGGGCAAATGACTTAAACCACTATTTGCCTCAGTTTCTTCATTTATAAAACCAGGAGTTTGGGCTTGATATACTCTAAGGTCCCTTCCAATTCTAAATCTATGATCCTAGGACCTCAAAATAGAAATTTTATCTTTAGTGTAAGGTTGAGGTAGAGTACAGGGCAACATACTCCCTCCTCCCAAGAAACATCCATAATATGGTGCTAAAATGATCCCAGTTTCAGGAGAGTTCCTATCTTTGTAAAGATTTAACTTTTTCAAGGGATTTAACACTTAGGTAAGGAGACTCATGAATTAAAATTTAGCCTTCCTTAGCTGCCTTCCTCATCCTTTACTCCTTCCTCCTTCAATTACTTTGTATTTAGTTGCTATATATTCTGTGCTTATTTGTCCATATCCATGTTGTTTCTCCTTAATAAAATGTAAGTTTCTTAAGGGCAAGAACAATTTCATTTTTGTTTTTGTATCACCAGTACCTCATGCATTAGAAAGCTAGCAGTAGAAGGTGATCAAAAAATATGTATTAAATTGAATTGAATTGAAAGAGCTGCTAATTAATGGCTACTACTTTGAGAATTGGTGGTCTGCACTAACTCTGTTTCTAATGCTCAATTATATCTCATCACTACTTTAAAGAACTAGTCTATTTCCTCCTTTCCCCAAGTATTCTCTGTGTATTCATTTTATCCTTTCTCTATTACTGTTGTCAGTACCACTAATTCCTATTCACTCAAATTCAAAACCTAAGCTCTCCTAAACCTCTCACTTTCTCTTTCCTTACCCCCATCTATTGCCAAGTTAGTTGATTTTATGTTTGTAACCTCCCTCTCATATGCCTCCTTCTTTCCTTTGACCCTTATCACTACCCTGCTGTAGTCCTTATCACCTCATGTTTGGAATACTGCAATATTCTGATGGTTGATCTGTCTGCCAAAAGTTTCTCCCCTTTCCAATCCATTCTCCACTCAGCTGTCCAAGTGATATTCCTTAAGGGGAGGTCTGACCTTGACTTTCCCCCATTCCCAACTCAATAAATTCTAGGGATTCCATAACACATTCAGGACCAAATATAAATCCCCGTTTGACTTTTATTTATTTATTTATTTATTTTTGCTGAGGCAATTGAGGTTAAGTGACTTGCCCAGGGTCACTCAGCTAGGAACATTTGAACTCAGGTCCTCCTGACTTCAGGGGTGATGCTCTATGCACTGAACCACCTAGCTCCTCCCTCTCTCTTCCCCCTCCTGGTTTAACTTTTAAAGCCATTCATAACTCAATCCTTTCTTCTTATATCTTACACTTCCTCTTCTTTTCCCTTTTCCCCCAAGTCCCATTACTCTGAATCCATTTACATCGACTTTCTTGAGGTTCCTCACATAAGACATCCTATCTCTTGCATCCAGGCATTTTCACTCACTTTCCCTTATGCTTAGGTAAGGAAAGCTTTCCTTCCCCAACTCCACCTCCTGGCTTCCTTTAAGTCTTAGCTAAAGTTCCATCTTTTACAGTAACCCTCTTCATTCTAGTGATTTCTTCCCAAGTACTCCTAATTTATGCTATATAGAGCTTGTTTTTTGACTGTCCTTGGCCTTTTTTTTTTTTTTTGTATTCCCAGGGTTTAGCACAATGCCCATCATTAAATGGATGCTTTGAAAAGATGCTTATTGATTGACTGATATCACTTCTCATTCAGACCTCCAGAAATTTCAGAAGGAAGGGAATGGGAATCTTGACACACTGTCTTTTAAAGTTCACCAGCCTCTACCTTACCTATTCCCTGAAGTTAGGGCTCACAAACAATATGTGGAATTTGTTTCAAATTGTAATTAATCTAGAGGAATACCAAAAGGATGGTTAAGCTCAACCAATTAGAAAGACGAAAGGCACAGAATCTGAACTAAATCAAAAGATATCAAAGCAGATATTGGAAACTTCTTTAATAGGTAGGATTCTGTACACAATCAAGTCTTGGTTTTAGATGTGTTGTTCACATTCTAGAAACCTCTTTTGGATGACTTCCAATCAAACTAGCAAGACAGTTGGACTTACTCCCTATTTACGTTGACTATAAAATTAATCCCTCATGTCATACCTCTTTAGTTATAAACATCAATCCCACATTTTTTACACCTGCAACAATAGAATGAAACAGAATGAGGTTCAGTGATTCAGATGATCTCTTTCTTTCAATCACCCCCCAGATAACAGGATGTTCTATGGGAAATCACGGTTAATACTTCATTTGACAATTTCCCCTTATACCAGTCTAGGAAAAGAGACAACACTGAGCTTGGGGAATTTTGAAGAAACTTGGGATGGTTTGCATGAATAATTTGAATTACAGGAAATACAATAATTAAAAATGCCCAAAAATGAAATGGGCTATTTCAAAGGGTGATGAGTTTTCTCTCTCAATCAAAGTATTCCAGCAGAGGCTAGATGAACACTTGTCAAGTATATTACACTGACAGCTCCTTTTAGGTATGGCTTGAATTAGATGGCCCTAGTAGTCCCTTTCAGCTCTTTAATTTTGTAATTCTCTTAGTCTAGAACTATGACATTGTTAAGGAAATTATTATAGACATTTTGGTTTATTTAAGATAGCCATTGGGAAAGGTTTTAGATATTTCCTTAGCTGACTCAGAGTTCAGCTACTCTAACCTGTGCCTGAATAGAAATCCTTTAAAATATATGCTTGGAAAGTGGTCAATGAGTCCTGCCTGAAAACCTTCATTGAAAGGAGGTGGGGAAGAACATGCCCCCTGGAGACAACCCATTCCACTTTTGAGTTAAGATGCTTTTTTCTTATGTTTAGCTAAACTCTTCTCTGAATGTTCTACCATAATCTTGTCTACTGGGATCAAAGAGAACAAGTACAATTATCTTTTCAAATGACATCTATTAAAACCGTTAAAGAAAGTTATTGTGTTCTCCATCCTTCCCCTCCTTTTGATTTTTCCAATATTGTTGAGGGTATCCCTATCTTCCCAGTTACCCAGGCTCTCAACCTAGTTTTCAAGTGAGGCCTTAGATAAATGGTCAATCCTTATGATTGAGTAATTTTCAAACGGGGAAATACAAATAATTAATAATCACTTGGAAAAATACTAAACCTCAAATAATCTGAGATGTAAATTAAAACAACTTTGGAATCCAACTTACATCTCTATTATACACACAATTAAATTCAGCTGTCAGGTTGTGGAGAATTTATTCATTGTTAGTAGTATCACAAATCTGTAAATGTTTTTGGAAATTAATCTGGCAGGATACAATAAATGTTGCAAGAATAATTATACCCTTTGAACCAAGAATTATAATGTTGAAAATATATTCTGAAAAGTGTTGTAAAAAAAACAAACAAAACCCAGCCAAACAAAAAGATTGAACTGGTGAAAGTTTTTTTCATAGCAGCCTTATATGTAATTGGAAAAAAACAAATATGACTAAAATATTAAAAAAACCTAAATGTTCAATAATAGGGAAATGGCTAAATAAAATGTTGCCTACTCACATAATAGAGTTATAAGAAAAGTATAAAGAATATGAAGAACTCTAGAAAAACCTTTATGAAATAATGGAGCATGCTGTAGAGAATGTTACTGTCTTTAGAATCAGGAAGATCCGAGTTCAAATTCTGCTCTCTTTATTAGCTTACTAGCTACACTTATTAGCTGTAGTGCTCCTAGATAAATCACTTAAGTATGCTTCAGTTTCCTCATCTGTAAGATGAAAGAGTTTGAATTTGATGGTCCTTACGGGCCCTCCCATCTCTGAATCTATGATCCTAATTCAAAACAAATAAAAAGAAATGGAAAAAAATCAGGAAAAAAATGAATGACCATATTTTAAAAATTAAGAATTCTGATTGCAATTTAGAAGAGAACAAAAAGTTATATTTTATACATTGAACTTAAATTTTAAAGAGTCATTGTACCATTCAATTATTTATTGATATCCCATATAAGTTTATCATACAGATGGAAAGAAAGGGCTAAAATTGTGCTTTTCTTGACATAGGAAACTCTCTGGTAAGGAAATTCTGCCAATGCAAATCAGCACCTTCTTGTAATTTAGAGTCTCAGAGAATTACCTCTAGCCCTGAAAGGTCAAATAATTTGCTCCATATTACATGTCAGAAATAGGTCTTGAACTCAGATCTTCCTGGTTCTGCGGCTACCTCTTCAACTGTAATACTACATTGCTCTTACAACACATAATTTAAAAACAATATCTTTGCTGAATGTTCAGGTAGCTACTATTTGAAGATTTTCAGCAAGGAAGAGCTTATTGAATCACCAATCTATCATACTCTTAGATAGCTTTAATTTTTAGAAATTTATTTTTTATACTGAGTCAAAATGTGCCCTTTCAACTGCTACTTCTGATATCAGGAATCAAGCAAAAATAAATCTTGTTGCTCTTTCATATAACAATTGAAGACAGCAATTATGTTCTCTTTTTACCTCCTCTCTCTGCACCCCAGACATATTTTCTCTTTTCTAGGCTAACCATTGTCATTGATTTTCCTTGCAGAGAATACTCTGTCTTATATGCTCTCCTCATTGTGGCTGCACTCTTCATGATGTGTTTTAGCATAGACAATGGGATGAATGGCAACCCTCTTTAGGAGGTGAGAGCAATATTTTCCTCCTTCCCTAATTCTTAGAAAATGGATTTGTACTAATTTCCTGCAACTAGAATAATAATATGCAATAGTCTTGACAATTTATCAAGTAGAAAACAACTAAGAAAGACTTTGAATAAGATTTACCCTATGTTATTAAGGCCACTAATATAGTTTGCAACAAGACTGCTTAAATATTGTGCCTGAGTCAGACCCAATCTTTTCTGGTAGAAATGTTCATACTCCTACCCTTGGAACTTTCAGCTATCTTTCAAAAGAAAAGAAGAGGGGCCTTTGCAGACCCTGAAACTTCACTTTGTGTTGATGTTAAACTTTACTTAAGTCAATAGTAGGAACCCAAGAGAATTCTCCAGAAGATTCTGGCTAATTTAGCACTTCTATCACTTGATAAATGTCTTACTCCCCAGGCATAAACCATTTTCTAATAGCAGATGCAGAGACACATAGCACACTGGGGAATTAAACATCCACCTCTTGGATTACACATGATTTTGTGATGGGGCAGAATACGGAATATGGGGGAAAAATAAAATCATATCTGCTTACTTTCATCCTATAATATTGGTTTGGGGATGAACTTGAGCAAGTTTGCCATTCTGTCATAGGAGTTATCTGTTTGTATAAGAGGAAGAAATATCCTCTAACTCCAATGCACTTTTATGAGTAATAGGTTGTCTCTGAACAATCCATACTTCTGACAAAACAGAATACATGGGATAATGTGTTTTTGGTATGGATAACATTTTTAGGATCTCTGGAAGCTCTGCTATGGAATTTTTGTGAAGATTAACTTGGTTGAATACAAATAAAGTGCATTATTGTGGAAAGATCACTGGATCTGGAGTCAAGAGGATCTGGTTTAATCCCAGGTCTGCTTTTTACTTACTACTATAGTTTGATATAGTGGAAAGACTTATAAAGATCTGGGTTCAAATTCTATCTTAGTCGTTTACTAGGTATAGAACCTTGGTGTGTATCTAGTTATATACATGTTGACTCTCTTATTAGAATGTTATCTTTTTGAGGGTATGAGCTGTATTTGCCCTTCTTTCTGTCCCAAGTATTTGGCATAAAATAAACAACAAATGTCTGTGAACTGATTAATTGACTTTGCCTCTCTGTGTATCTGTTCATATGTAAATTTGGATGATAAAAACATTTATCTCACAGAATTGTGCACATAGAATTAGATAAATGCCATATAAGTATTGTTACTATTATATCATTCCTTGTTAACTCAGTAGAGGCAGGAAGCTACAGTTCAGATCCCGCCTCTGACATATACATAATGACTATTTCACTTGTTGCTCTAGGCAATTCTCTAATACTCTTAATTGCTCATAGGTACCCAGTTGGATGAGGCCTTTTATCAGGAGCTCCCTAAACCAATGAGACCACAAGCTTAGAAAAAAAAGGAAGACCCTCCATCATTCAGGATATACCAATGTGGAGCAAATGATGAGGACTTCCTGGCAGAAGGATAGTGATTGAACTTGTTATTTCTTTGGTGAAAGGAATGCTACATCAGAGCTGGTCAGCTACCATCTTTGCTATAACTCAAAGTCCTAAAGAACCATCTTTAACACCAAGAGGATAAGTGATTTGTCCAGAGCCCCAGAGCCAGAAGGTATCCAAGGCAGTACTTGAACTTGAGTCTTGCTGATTTTTAGTCCTGTTCTTCATCCATTATGAGTATAGATATAGAAGGATAAAATACAAAAGAATGGAAGGCCATTGTACTATGAATGAGATCAAAAAGGGGATGGAAAAGATCCATTGGCCTGAGAACATTTTCCCCATGCCTTACTTTTTATTTTTTCCCACTGATTAAAAGGTAAGGAAAACCTCATTTCATGATAGTTGAGAAATTCTAGCTCTAAAGAACACCACCACTATGGCTAAACTGCATCCATACAATTTTTCAAGGCCCAAGACAGATGAAAACGCGACACTAGGTCAGAAAGAGAAAATAATGAGGATATTTTATTATATTTCCACATCTTAATGTTATGAACAATTCTAGCCCCATTTTAATATGACACACTGGTTTACTATATGTGCAATATGAGTATTATGTGCCAAATTAAGAACAGTATCCAAGAAGAAATTTAATAGCTATTTCTGAGTGGACAAGTTGTATACCAGTGGGTTCAAGTTATATAGTAAGGATGTGGTGGCATAAATAAAACACAGATGAAAATTCATTATAAGTATTGATCACTTCTCAATTCAGGTAAGATACTAAAAGACTTAGATATAATGGTGCATTCAATCTGTCTTAGATGTGGTTCCCAGAGCTCAGGCAAATGGTTTGGTTTGATCCTCAATAATAATAGCATGATTATCTGAATAATGAATGGCTTCCTATTTTTTGTTGTATTGTATTTATTTTTTTTGTCAGCCATGTTTAATGCAAGGTAGACTCTCATTCTTAAGTATACAGTTCTCAGAGAAAGTCAACACTTCATGATGGCTAAAAGGAATCCTTTGCTGATTTCCCCAGCTGCTACTGCCTCCCTGCTGAAATTATCTTGCATTTTCTTTTTATAAATTTGGAACCAACTTATATGTGTACATATTGTGTCCCCAATAGAATAAAGCTCCCTGAGAGAAAGGATTCTTTCATTTTTGTTTTTTTATCTTTAGTGAATTATGCACAATCAGTGATGAATAAATGTTCATTGATTAATAGAGTTGGCTTTTGAGTCAAATTCAAGTCTCGCCTCTGAGCATATGATCCATGTGAGTCTGGAAAGTGACAGCCTTTGCCCAGACAGATCTCTTAGACTAAACATTACTGACCAGCTGCCTATTTGCATTGCATTGGTACAGTGGGTTTCATCTCCCTGGATAAAATCACAGGCATGGATCAGAAAATGAACTTTTAATATCTTACCTGATTTATCTTTGCCTCATATAGATCTGAAAAATATTCAGAATAGTTGATTATTTGAGGAAGAAGAGGCAAGGAACACTTGGTCTTGAAGTCTAATTTTTCTCTTTACACTGGAAGCTCTAGTTAAGTTCTTCATTAGAATGTAAGATTCTTATAGTCTAATGCAGCTTGTTGGTACAGTGGATAGAACACCAGCCCTGAAGTCAGGAGGACCTGAGTTCAAATGTGGTCTCAGACACTTAATAATTCCTAGCTATAATCCTGGGCAAGTCCCTTGACCCCAATTGCCTCAGGAAAAAAAAAAAGTAAGGTTCTTGAGACCAGAGAACTTTTTTTTTTTTTTTAAATGTGCCTGGCATAAATGCTTGTTGATTAATTGGTAGGAGGAAGTATGATACAGAATACTGGCTATGACCTCAAAAGAACATAGTTCAAATCCTACTTTTGGTAGGCAACTTGGGTTACCAAGTGGCTTTGGGGGGATTGGCTTTAATAAAAAATCCTTTTCCCCTCTTTAACTTTACTATGAGCTCTTCAAATGTAGGGATCGTGCTTTCTATTTCTTTCAGATAAAGGATTCTTAAGCTGGGATGCAGGAATCCTCCACCACCAAAGGATCTGTTGAGAAAATTCAGGGACTCCATTAATTTGGATAGGAAAAAATCCCACAATTTTATTTTTGTTTTCTTTGTAACCCCATGGATCTTATTAATTTAAATAGATTACTTGGAGAAGGGACAACAAACTTCACTAGATTGTAAAAAGAGACCTTGATTTTAATTAGGAGGTTAAAAATCTCTTAGATCTTTACAATGCAAAGGAGAGAGAAAGGGAGAGAAGGGGAGAATGAGGAAGAGAAAAAGATACAGAGACAGAGATTGAGAAACAGAGAATGAGAGACAGAAAGACACACAGACACAAACATTCAGAGAGACCAAGAGACCAGACAGAGACATAACACAATACATACATACACATACAAACACACACACACAGAAAGAGAGACAGAGACAGATTCAGAGAGACAGAGACAGAGAGAGACAGAAACAGAGAAAGAGAGACACTCAGGGTATGGAAACTAGGGAAAATTCTAACCCTGGAATTTTTATTGAAAGAATATTGAGATGAAATAAACACCAGCAGAGAGTAGCCTTGAAAGGGAAGAGAAGTCAAAACCAGACAGCCTGAGATGCTTCTTGGAAGGAACATGGTTCGTTGCGCCCCTATCAATTCCAGGCCTTTTTAAGTCCACCAGTAGAAATTAGCACCTCCTTGCCCACTGGCTGCTTCTCTGGACCATTGCCCAGATGTCTCTCTGTACTCTGAAGTATGGCCTTCCCTTATGAACATGGGCTGGTTCAGTCCCATTCAAGCCTCTCAAACAGTAGCTGCTCAATAGAGGGGGCCCTTAAAAACCCAGAGGCTCTTTTTCTCCTTTATGTTCTACTTCCAACTTCCCATGGTGCTCTGGGTCTCTAGATCTCACACAACATAACTCAGTCACTCATCTCTGCCTTCCCAGCCCCACTCCGTATATTTCGGAAGCCTGTGCATTTGTCCACTCTCATTTCTGCATATCTCTGAGTTGTTTCATTTTTAGGAGAGCCTTTTATCAGGGTATCCTTTAAAATCTCAAAGGCATTTATCCACTAGAGGGCAAGAAAGTCAAAAGCCTGCTTCTCCTTGCTAAGATGGAAGCTTCCTGAGGAGGAAAAGAACATCAAATCAGGATTTCAGAGATGGAATGGATTGCTTGGGCAGTTGCTCTCATGCCCAAGTACTCTTCCCACCATTTCCTGTTGCTGTTTTTCTCCTGTTTTCTAAGACTAATCTACCACAGAAGCTTTATTTATTTATTTTGCTGAGGCAATTGGGGTTAAGTGACTTGCTCAGGGTCACACAGCTAGGAAGTGTCTGAGACCAGATTTGAACTCAGGTCCTCCTGACTTCAGGGCTGGTGCTCTAACCACTGCGCCACCTAGCTGCCCCCACAGATACTTCTTTACTAAAAGCCTAAGGCACTGGATAGCCAGGGACTTCTTTCAGGTTCTGGAAAGGCTTGGATGGCTTCTCACAATACCATTGGCATCCACTTGCCCATTTAGTACTCCCAGGTGGAAAAGAATAGCCCTCTGAAGTGATTACCACTTAAGAAGGCAGCAATCCTACTCTGTCTGCACCAGCATTTGCTGAGTGAATAGTCAGATGTCTTGCATTTGGCAAGGTGGCCCAGTACTTCAGTTTCCTCTCCCTTTTGGCACAATCCTCAAATGGCCTTCACTGGCATATTTTGTCTTTTATTGGCTCATCCCTATTTCTCCTCTCCACCTGTTTAGTTTTTTTCCTTCACTCCTTCCCCTCGCTCAACAAGAGCTCTATTGATCTGAAAAAAATATTTTAAAATGTTAAAGAAAAATATTTCTACTTTTCAGATAAATCAAGATGGTTTTATCTGTTTTCATAGATCCTTGAGCTCTTAAGCATAAATATTCCAAAAAAAATATTTTGTATATCACCTCCCTTTCTAAATATATTATTTTCCTCCCATTAACTAATAAGCTATCCCTTATTAAAATAATTTTTTAAAAGTAGGGGAAAGAAAAAAAACCCTAACTAATCCATCAATGAGATGTTATACTAGGCAATTCAGACACATTCAATACACACACATGCACATACAATCTCACAAAGGATTATAGATCTAGATTTAACTTTTGACCCTGGAAGTTCAAATCCTTTACCTATCTTTCAGGTGGAGAAACTGAGGCCCCCCAAAATTGAGTGACTGGTCCAAGTTACATAGGTAGAAAATATCACAAGTAGAATTTAAATTCAGGTTTCCCTGGGGGACAAGCTAGGACAATTTCCATTGTATATGGGACCTTTCTATCATTGACTTCCCTAGGGTATATGCTCAGCAGTGGGATCACTAGGTCAAAGCATCTGGTTACTGTAATAATTCTCTTAGCATAATTCCAAATTGCTTAGTAAAGCTTTTCTGAATTCTTCATATTCATCATTTCTCACAGTATTGAAGTATTCCTTTATATTCATATACCACTGTTTCTTTGTCAGCTTCTCAATAGGCACCTAGTTTGTTTCTGATTCTTTGCTATTATAAAAAAGTGCTCCTATGAAATATTTGGTGTATAAGGCATATATATTTCCTTTCTGGCTTCATCTACTTTTCTTAAGGAGAGACCTTCAAATCTGAGACTGTTCTTCCATCTTCATATCAGTGAGGATCACCTGGGGGAACTGGGCTAATTCCCCTGCTTCATGCCCTGCACAGTCAACCCTGGCCAGATGGTCACTTGGCAGGAGGCACCCAGGCTGCAAAGCAGCCACTACTAAGGAAGATCAATTTGTTATCCCATTGTCATCCCCACTCTCATTAAGCTCTTGGCAGCAGGGCCTCCCTTATAAACAGGGATAAATGCTCTTGGGTATAAACCAAATGGTTTTGTTTATGATAAATAGAACTGGTTTTTATGGCTGAGCATTTGTTCGGGAATAACAACTAAAAGCAAGAAGAGTAAAAATTCATTTACTGCAAGGCAGAATTGACTTGAAAGAGTGGTAGCCTCAGGATCATAGAATGTCAGTGCTGGGGGTACCCAAGAGATTATGATGATGATGATGATGATGATATGATTAGAACTAGCGTTGATATACTGATTTAAAGTTCGCAAAACACTTTACAAATATCTCATTTTATTTTTACAACAACCTTGGGAGGTATATGCTATTATTATCCTCACTTTACAGATGAAGAAACTGAGGCATCCTGAGTTTAGATGATAATCTAGCCCAACTTTTACAGATAAAGAAACTAAGGTCAAGACTATTCCCTTTCCTTTCAAATTGAAATAGTCCAGAAGTCTGAGCTAGTGTACTTTCACATTCTGAAATTTATACCCTATTCCATTCACCAATCCACTTTCCCTCCCTTTCCAATTGCTGTCAAGATATTTTAACTTCTAACCTGCATTATTTTATAGTGCCACCTTATTTGACTCCTTAGCTCCAGTCTCTCTGTAGCCCTCCTACTTCCTTTACTCAATCAGATTGCATTCACCAGATGCACAGCTCTGATCATGTCATTTCCCTACTTCAAAATCTATAACAGCTTCTTAGTTAACTACCAAATAAAATCCAAATATCTTAGATTAGCATTTAAGGTTCTCCACCATCTGATATCAGTCTACTTAGCCAGTCTGTCTTTCTTTAAATTCTGAACTTTAAAAATGTCAAATAAAATGGATCTTTCTATATGCAAAGTAGACCAGAAAATGATAACTTTACGTAAAAGTGTGATTCTCTAATATGCTCAATTTAATTTTCCTTATAACTACATAATAAATCTAACATCCAACTTTCAAAGCTGTCCTACTTTTCTGTGTCTCCTTTTGAACTTGTTTTGTTTTCCTCTATGCATTAAAAAATGTTTTGGATGACGTGTATTTGTCTTGCTTTTTTTTTTTTTTAATTAACCTCATCCCCTCCCATCTCTCCCTACTCCAATTGGAAAAAAAAAAAGGAAAACCAAATACCTGTAAGAAATTAAAAAAATATGCCTAATCAAGCAAAACAAATTCCCATACATTGACAGGGTCCAAAAATACACGTCTCATTCTGTGCCTTGAGTTTGTGATCTATTAGACATTAAGTAGAATACTTCATCGATCCTCTGAAATCATGGTTGATCATTGTATTGATCATAATTCTTAAGTCTTTCTTAGTTTATAAAGCCTATTCCTGGCTCAGCTTATTTTGCTCTGCATGCATTCATACAAATCTTTCTAAGATTCTCTAAAATTTCCTCTTCATTTTTTTAGAGCATAATAATATTACATTATAATCATGTACTGTAATTTGTTCAATCATTTCCAAGTTGATGGGAAGCCCCTGGTTTCTAGTTGTGTTCTATAGCACAGAGTTATTATGCATATTTTTGAGTTTATGGGTCCTCTCCCACCTTTCTTTGATCTCTTTGAGGGCACAGTAGCTTACCTATTGAGTCCTATCTTCTTCCCTTCATGTGTTAGCTAAATTTGTCTACTGAGTTTTTCATGAAAACATGTCACTAGGTTTCCTGCAAATGTATCTTTATTTCTCCCATCTGGAATGCCTTTGTTCCTCCTTTTCCCACCTCATTCTCTGTTAAAATTCTATCTCCATTTGTCTCAAATGTATCTATCCTTCAAGATCCTAGCCAAATACTACCATTTTTCCCTCATGAAGCTTTCCTAGATTCTACCACGTGAGACCACATATCTATTCCCAGTTATGTCACTGGAACTTGGTTTAAAACATCTCACTTGATTCCAAATACAAAATGGAGAGAGTATCAATGATCTCCTGGGAAAATGAAATCATCATTCCTGCTCAATAAGTGTTTACTGAGTGATGTAACTCTGTATTATGCTTCCAGGATAAAAAGAGACCATTTTTCTTGTCCTCAGGGGGCTTATAGTATAATGAGGATTATAGAACCAGACAAGTATTATAGTGTCACATGACCATTCCCCACAAGTGCATAAATGATAGAACTTCAGAGGAATGAGAACCCCTCATGATCCAGTAGTGATTGGTGACATCTGTCTTGTTTCTGTTTCTATCAACAATACTTTACACACAGTAGGCATTTAAGAAGTATTTGCTGAACTCAATTAAGCTTGGATGTATCTGAAATGCCAAGTCTTTTGTTTATCTCTTCATGTTATTTTCTCTCTCTTTCTTCCTGCCAATTCATTACCACTTATTTTTTATTCAATAATCCACAGGATTTAGACGTATCATTTAGTAGAAGAAACATAATGAAAGGAAATAGACAACAACAGCCAAACATTGCCTTCCTGGATGAAAGGGGGAAAAATTGCTTTTAAGTAC
>JAJPUD010000094.1:395270-551047 GCA_023553655.1 Myrmecobius fasciatus | reverse complement strand
TCTCATCTAATATTGACATGGCCTGAGCTATTAGGAACACTCAGATTAGGCTGCAAATTCCCAATTCATTGTTTTCCTGGAGGTGAAGAAAATTAAGTAATTGTTTTTTGCCCAAATAATTCATCCACAATTTAGGAAGTTCTACCTTAATGCTGTGGGTAGACACACAAAACCTGATTGCCATTTTAGTGCCATAGTCATTTTCACTTTCATTAAGGTTTTGGCAGCAGGATCTCCATTAAAAACAGGGGCCAGTGCTCTTGGGTATTGACCTAATGGTTTTGCTTATGATAAATAAACTTGGTTGTTTTCTTTTCATCAGAACCTAAAGGCAGAGGCCCCACCTCTCATTCCAGTCTTCACTGCCTGTGGTGAAGCTAATCTCTCCCATCTCTCATTAGAGCATTAACAGCCTGAAGGAGGTAACGATATTTCTCAGGTGCCAAATGCCCTTAGTCTAGAAAAGAGAGCTCCACAGACCTCAGAAGGTTTCTGGACTGAATTTTCAAATTATTTTAAAACCCAACAGTTTGACCTCACACTTAGTCTATCATAATCAATGTTCCACATTTTTATGATAAATAATCCTTTTGTGCTCTAAATCTGGACTATAGGAAAGATGGTGATGGCTGGTTACAGACTAAGAATTTCTTGGAATTTATGATTTCATTCATGTAATTTCATTGATTTAAAGCCCAGATAAGGCAATTCCCTTCACTGATAGAAGTTGGGACTTTTTCTGCAACAGAATCCTTTTTAAAAATTCAATTTAATTTTATTTACAGTTCTAAATTATTTCTTTCCCTTTTGCCCATCTTGCTTTAAGAAAAAAAGAAAATCAAAACCTTATACATGTATTGTTGTTGTTGTTTGTCCTTCATTCTTGAAGAGAACCATGACATTAGGGAGATGATACTATGACATGTAAATGGATTGGATTTAAGTGAGGGAGAACTGTGCAAACTCATCTGCCTCATTTTCCCCTCCACCCGCCATCTGGGTCCAATGGTAAGATATTGATCAAGACAATTGGATATGGTCTTGGATGAAATAGGAGACCTTGTATAGGCATGTATAATCAAGCAAAACAAATTCTTGCATTAGCCATGTTACCTACCCCTCTTCTCCCAAAACCTCAGTCTATGCTCTGAGTCCAAAACCTCTCTATTTGGAAGTAGACAGCATGTTTCAACATGAGTTCTCAGAAACTGGGGTTGGTCATTGATTAACACAGTCAAAGAATTGCCTAGAGCAGTGGTATCAAACCCAAATGGAAATAGGGGCCACTAATTCCTTTATATGGTCAGCAGGGTGATGTAGTGAACAGAGTGCTGAGCTTAGAGTCAAGAGGACTTCAGTTCAAATCTAGCCTCAGACACTTATTAGCTGTGTGATCTGGAGCAAATCTCTTTTTTTCTTTTTTTAAATTTTATTTGCATAACATATGTGTGGGTAATTCTTCAACATTAACCCTTACATAGCTTTCTGTTACAAATTTTCCCCCCCAACTCCCCATCCCTCCCCTAGATGGCAGGATATCCACTACATGTTAATTATGTTAATATTGGCAAATCGAATATATGTATACATATTTCCAAACTTATCATTGTTGTACAAGAAAAATCTTATCTACACAAAAGATATATCAGATAAAGGAAACATAATGTAAGCAAACAGTAATCAAGGAGTATGAGAATGTTATGTTGTGGTCCACATTTCACATCCCTCTTAGAGCAAATCTCTTAACCCTGTTTACCTCAGTCTCCTAATCTGTACAATGAGCTGGAGAAGGAAATGGCAAACCGTGTGCTAACAAAACCCTAATTTAGATCACAAAAAATTTCATAGATTAAACAGTGATTCATTAGTAACATCTCTGTAGGCTGCATATTAATATAGTTTTGAAATGTCTTCTTATATTTTTATTTATTTCATTAAATATTAATTATATTTCAATCTGACTCTGGCAGATTATTGAGCAGGTCCACAGCCTTGTGTTTGACACCTCTGATTTAGAACACTGAGAAATTAAGTGATTTGTGTCAGAGATAGCACTAGAGCCCAAATAGCCTGCTTTCTATGCCATTTCTTTATATGCTCGGTCATACTGCAGTACATAGGAATGATATAGCTCAAACAAAGAATATCAATGGCAAGAAACAAGCAAACAAACACTTTTTTAGATCGGACTTAAAATCAAGGGACATAGAGGAAAATTTTGCCATTGACAAAGTTACTTATATAGAAAACTGACATGTAATCAGCTGCAATCCTAAATGGACATTTACTTACCTAGGTGGATATGTTGAGAGGGAGGAGACAGTATAATTCAAGGGAAAATTCCCTGGATTTTGATTCAGAAGAATTAGGTTCAAATAATTGCTTCTGCCAATTACTAGCTCTCTGATCTTGAGCAAGTCTAAAAAGATCTTTATCTGACTCAGTTTCTTCAACTGTCAAATGAGGTGATGACATATTTATAGCAGCACTTCTAGTGGTAGCAAAAAACTGGAAACCAAGTGTCTGAACTGTGTCAACTGTTTGAACAATTGTGAAATGTGAATATAATGGAATATTTTGAAGTCTTAACAGCAGTGAATATGAGGAATTTAGAGAAATATGGGAAGACTTTTGTGAACTGATATAGAATGGAGTAAACTGAAACAGAACAGTATTCATAATGACTGTCATAAGTTATTGTCTATATGTGAATGACTATATGTAACGAAAAATAAAATACCAAAACAAAGCTTGAATAATTATAATAATTAATTTTGGTTCCAGAGAAGAGATGAGGAAGTAGCTTTGTCCTTTCTAGAGACAGATGAAAGAATGGGAGTGTACAATATACTACACACTGTAGTCACTGGGTAGGCTAGTTTTGTTTCACTGCTTTTCCTTGCTAAAAGGAAGAGTTTATTTTTTTGAGATGGGGAGCATTTATAGAAAGACTGTAATATACAAATAAAAGTAACTAATAAAACATCTTTTTAAATTAAAAAGGTTTGGACTAGATGACTTTTATGGTCCCATCAATGAAGCTCACTGCAAAAAGGGGAACAGAAGCTATTCAAGAAAATCAAGAATGTTAACTGAAAAATAACTGTTAGAAGTAAAGTGGAGGGCACAATTCTGTATTTGTATACACAAATTTCCAGAGATTTAAAAGATTGCCATGAATACTGTCCTAACAATTGTAAACATCCTTTTTGCTTACGGTCACATAAAAAAGCACAGAACTAAATGAGGACATTATAATTCCCTCTTTCCCATTAACTCATGCTGCCTTGGGTGCATAGTTAGGAGTCTTTTGCATGATATTATTAAATCTCTCTAGAATGAGAACTATAGGCTAGGGACAGTGCAAATGGGAAGCATTCAATTCTGTTTGAAATCCTCTGTATTCAATCACTCTTGGGAAAAATAAATAAGGTTTCAATGGTTAGTTTATTATATTGACCTTTGACCTGATGCTGAATTTCCTTGACAGGAATTATGAGACCATAAATGTCTCCTTGAACCTGAGAGCTTCTCTCTTCTGTTTATTAGAGTTTCTCCAACCTTAGCAAATTGATAGATGTAAATGTGAGGCTTTATACAATGTCAACCCCAGGACAATGACTGGGTTGTGTGAAAAGAAGGACTTAAGGAGAAAATGGCTGTAATAATAAAAAAGGAGATAACATAGAAGAGTGAAATAATTTCTGGCTTGTGGCCAGAGGGGGTCTACCTATAGTTTTTTTTAAAGGGACTAGGAATATATAATAATAATCATTGTTATTAATAAAAATGATAATCACAGATAACATTTATATTGGGTTTTAAGGTTTACAAAATACTTTTCACATTTTTTCATTTGATCCTAACAACAACCCTGTGAGGTAGTTGTTGTTTTTTTTTTAATTCCTCTTTTATAGATGAGGAAGCAGAGATAAAAGGACTTGTCCAAGAATATGTAGCTAGTTAGTGTCTGAAGTAAAATTTGAACTCAGGTCTTGCTGTCTCTTGTTCGAATGCTCTACCACACTAGGACCTAACTGTCTCAGGATCTGAAACTGCAGGGTTAGAAAGAAGGATGGAATATCTCAAAGATTGAGTCAAAAAGATCAGACCTCCAACCAGGCAATGAAACAGGCAATGAAATCTATTTGATGTTGAATGGACTTTGCCATTGTTATAGAACAAAGATTGTGGCAGAGACAGTAGTAGCTTTCCAATCAAAGGGACTTTGAAAGAAACTACTAAATGGTTGATTTAGCCAGTGACTTGCCCACAGTCACACAGCTTGGAAATATTTAAAGGAGAAGTTAAATGCAATTCTTTCTAATTCCAAATTCAGTACTCAATTCATTATATCTAACTGAGAATTCCCCCAAGGAGCCGGGTTTCCAAGCCTCTTCCTCCACTTACCAAAGTGCCAGACACACAGTACTTACTTTTTAAACAACATAATAATATAATAGCTCTTCAGTTTCCTTATCTGTAAAATCAGTGAGTTATACTCAGTGGCCTTTGAAGTCCTTTCCTGATTTACATCAACAATGATATAAATTCTCCATTAAATTGTTTTTTTTCTGACCACTTTGTGGTCAGAAAAAGTGATACAAGGACAAAATTCCCCCCCCCCTCCAGTCCCCACCCTTCCCCTAGAGGGCAGGAAGTCCACTACATGTTAATTATGTTAAAATACTTGACAGATTGAATATATTTATGCATATTTCCACACATCTTGCTGTGCAAGAAAAATTGTATCTACAAGAAAAAAAAATCTGAGAAAGGAAACACAATGCAAGCAAACATCAATAGAGAGCATGAAAATGTTATGTTGTGGTCCACATTTCCTATCCCTCTCTTTGGGTGTATATGGCTTTTTTCACTGAACAATTGGAACTGGTTTGAAACATTTCATTGTTGAAGAGAGCCATGTCCATCAGAATTGATCATCATATAGTATTGTTGTTGCCGTGTACAATGATCTCCTAGTTCTGCTCATTTCACTCAGCATCAGTTCATGCAAGTCTCTCCAGGCCTCTCTGAAATCATCCTGCTGGTCGTTTCTTACAGAAGAATAATATTCCATAACATTCATATACCATAATTTATTCAACCATTTTCCCACTGATGGGCATCCATCCAACTTCCAGTTAAAAAGGGCTGCCATAAACATTCTTGTACATGTCCTCCACTTACTTTTAATATTTCTACTTGAAACTACTGAATGATGCTGAGGGTAGGGTTAGGGAGTTATAAAACTTGTCTGACTGGGTCTACTCCAAGTTTATTTTTTCTCATCTCAAATGTCAGTCTATAACCATTTTTATTAAGTACCTATTATGTACCAGGTACTGTGCTTGGGGAGAAAATCTGAAAAAGATAGGCAGTCCCAGCCCTCACTGATACCAAGCAATCTTTTGATTCACTATCATATTCCTTACAGCAGCATCCACCATCATTTCAAACTTATCATGTCCAAAATAGAACTCATTATCTTTTCCATTAAACCTGCTGTTCCTCAAGACTTTCTTATTTCTACTGAGGATACCACTTTCTCACTGAGGCTTGCCATCTCAAAGTCATTCTCTTTCCTCTCTCTTCCCTTTTACATGCAACAAGTTACCAATTCTTGTCAATTCCATGTCTACATCCTTTACATCCAACCCTTCTCTCTACTGACATTGCTATTGCCCTAGTTTACCCTTCACTTTTCATCAGGATAATACCTTCCTCAGGGTTTCCTTGCTTTCAATCTCCCCTGTTCTAACCTATTCTCGATCCAGCAATCAAAATAAGTTTTTAAGGCATGTGTCTGACCATATCATTCTCTTACTCCAAAATTTTTAATGAGGCCCCATTGCTTCCAGGATGAAAGACAAATTCTTCAGCATGCTATCTAAGACTCTCTACAATCTGGATCTACTTTATTCTTTTAGAATGACTTCATATTATTCTCCTTTACAAATTCTAAGTTCCAACTGAACTAGCCTAGTAACTCTTCTTTACATCTGGCTTCCCACCTTATCCCTTTCCTATGGTCCCAGAATGCACTTCCTCTTCACCTCCTCCCTTTTGAACCCTAAGTTTTCTTAAGACAGCTCAGGTAGCACTGCCCCATCTTCCACCCCAAAGGAAGCTCTTTGAGAGTAGGGATGTTTTTGATTTTGTCATATCCACAGGCATTAATGTCTTGCATATAGTATGCGTTTAATAAATGTCTGTTGAGTTGAATTTGAATGAATGTTGAATTGAAGTTTTTTCTCTTGTGCCAACATCTTGCAGCCTCATCCTTAACATGCTTCTGGGCTTTTTGAGGTATTTTTAGGCTGAGCTGTTTGGTCTCAGTCTGAGTATATCACCACCCCCATGCAGTCATATACAAGACTACATGGATTAATTACTCTCTTCCCACACCAGAGCTGCAGGAATGTCTGGGTCTTCACAAAATCTGAAGGAATGTCTAGAAAATATATACTTCTGTACCAAACTCCTGGGGAGATACAGACTAAAAATCAAATCCTATCAATACACACCGTAGATCACCTGTTGAAGAACTACCCCCAGCTAAAGGTGAGCCAAAATCATCATCATAATAAAAAATTGACATTCAGTTAGCATGATCACTGGGAGCACTTTATACATATTATATCATTTGAGCCTTCCAACAGCTGTATGAGGTAGATACTCCATTTTTATAGGAAACTAATCTCAGATCACACAACTAAGAAGTATGAGAACCCAGTTCTTCATTGCTCCAAATCCAGAACTCTCTTTATTAAAACTCAAAGTCACTCATAGTGATTGCTCTATATTGGTAAAATATCTGGGATTGTTGCAGAGCCAGTGTATGTGTATACACATTGATGTGTACTTATCTCTAAAAATGGATATCAAATTATTCTACAAAAAATTAAATGAGTTGGCAAGATGACACTGGATTAGACGGGTCAGTAGGAAAGAGTATGTTATTGTTCAGCTATTTTAATCATATCTAACTCTTCATCATCCCATTTGGGTGTTTTTTTGCAAACATACTGAAGTAGTTTGCTATTTCTTTCTCCAGTTCATTTTACAGATGAAGAAACTGAGGCAAACAAGTTAAGTGACTTGCCTAGGATGACAAATCTCCCTGACTTCAGCCCCAACATTCTGTCCAGTATGGCATCTAGCTGGCAAGAAAAGGTTATATCTCTTATTAAAACAGTAAAATAGGAAGTAGCTTTTCTCTATATATTGTGTTTTCTTCCTACCCATTTAGTTTTCTAAGCAATTCATTATTGGGATATGTTATTGAGCTATTAACTATAATACCTGCAGTTGCTCATAGTATTTAATAACTTTGGAATCTTCCTATTCTTGACACTCTATATTAATTTTCACAGAGGTTGAAGTTGGAAAGGATTCTGGGTGCTCTACTCAATGTAAAAAACTCTTATTCAGTATCTTCTGTGTGTTTAAGGCTTTGTGCTGGACACTAGGGATGTGAAGACAAAAATGAAACAGATGGTGCCCTCAAGGAGCTTTCATTCTCTTGGAGGGTCAAAAAGTATGCATATAAGCATATTATATTACTACAGAAAGTGTTTCAACTCTTCTTCCAACTAAATCCAACAAAAAACAATGAATGGAAAATAAAGAAGCTTGGGCTCTATGTCTAAGTTTGCCACAGATTAACAATGAAGTAGAGGAAAGAGGATTACACTTTCGGGGTTCATATCCAACTCTGTTACCTGTAGGACCTTGGACAGCACTCCACATCTCAGAGAGTCTCAACTACAAAGGAAGGGGGTGGGAGGCCGACATTATTTTAAAGATCCTTTTCAATTGCTTTAAAATTATGTTCCTATGAATTTAGTTTTGTGACCTCACTTTTTTTCTTTTTAAGGCAATTGGGATTAAGTGACTTGCTCAGGGTCACACAGCTAATGTTAAATGTTTGAGGTCATATTTGAATTCAGGTCCTCTTAACTCCAGGGTCATTGCTCTATCCACTGTGCCATCTAGCTGTCCCTAATCACTTTACTTTCTAGGTCTTATTTTCCTTTCATTTATAAAATAACAAGGATTAGAATGGATAATCTTCAAGATCCCCTCCAGCTCTGAATTGCATTCCTCCATTCAGCCTTTTCAGACTAGCCCCAGGGGGCTTCAGTCAGTCCAGGAATTAGTCCTGCTCTTCATCCTTCCCATTATCATTTATATATATATTTTTTTGCATGACAGAAAGCATATCCTTAAAAAATCATGATTGATTTGGAGGTGCATTTAACTTGCTGAGGTTGGAAGCACTGCCCTATAATTAGGTCCAGATGGATAGAGGAATTCCTTCAACATGCTAATCAGGTATTTGGTGGACTGGGGGCTGGTGATATGGTAATCCCTTTTAGAGCTCTTATCTGGGTCAGAAGACACAAGATGTTGGGGAGCAGAGCTGTGAAACACTTGGGAGCCTGTAGTATGACACTGCAAACTTGTAGAAGAGCTTAAAAAACAAGATGTGCTGATCTATCACAGGCTGGGGGAATTCAGCTTGCTTAAGTCATGAGAGTATGAGCAAAAGAAAGATCACTTAGAAACTTAGGGAACCCAGTTATGTTGACCAAAATGAATGGTTCAGTTAAAGGAAACTGAAGAAGAGGTTGAGTGTCCATAACCAGAAGAAATGACACTCTAGGGTTTGTTATGGATAAAGTTCAGGGTGAGGCTGGCTGTCCTGGCAGTTCATGTGACTGAAGAAAAATTATGTTTTCATGGAAAGTACATTGAATTGGGTACTAGAAGGTCTAGGTTCAGTCCAAAACAAACCTAGGCAAATCACATTATCCTTGTATTCCTCATTTTCCCTAAAACCTGAAGCTTAGACTGGATGAATTAACCTGCAGTTAATCTTTACAGATTTCTGTGGGCCATTTTCAATCAAGAGGAAGAGGTCATAACTTACTAGTATTCTATGCAGCAAACACAATCCCATTTGATTATCAGTTACATTTTCCAGGAGGAACCAGACTCCAAAAACTGACCTGAATGCATGTGGGCTAAGGTTTTCAATGACCACTAAATGCTGTGTGGTGTTATAAGGGGTGTTATCATGGTAAGGAGATGGGACAGAAATGAATAAAAGGGAAAGCAAGCTGAGAAAGGAGTGAGTCCACGTCATAGTACTGACCAATCCAATTCAACAAGCACTTATTAACCACCTGTTAGGCGCCAGAGAAACAAATAGAAAATAGTTCTTGACTTTCATGGGCTTAATTAACAGTCTATTGGCTGAGCTACAAAGAGGCCGTGAGTCTGAAGAACTGTAGGAACCATCCCTGTCTACCAGTTGTATATAGAGACTGTGGAGAAATGTAGCCAACAGTGATTACCTAAACCTATGAGTACTACATGTTGGGCAGGACAGAAGTGGGCAGATCATCAAGTAGATACTGATTTAAGAGGTGTCACAAGGCCAGATTTGGTGAAGAAGTGCATTTTATTTTTAAATACATTAAAAAACCCTTTGTTTTAATATCACCATGTTTTTCTACTCTCTCTTCCTGTAGTCTCATAACAAAAAAAAAATTTTAAAGAGGAAGAAAAAAGATTATACCAAATCTAACCAATATACCTCCTAATCTAATATTTTAGGAATCATTCCACACATGTGGACCTCTTATCTCTGCAATGGAGTCAGAGGAGTGACCTAAGTAAATTTTGAATTTTATCACTTTCTGATTGGGTGAACCAGCATGGACCAAGAGAGGTGGTTTGCTATAGAACTGCCCATGAAAATGAATTCAAGTCTGGAATAGATTAGTAATGCCTGGTACATGAGTGATTTCATAGTAAATTATTATCATGCAGAGTGTTCTCAAATCAATCCATCCATCAATCAACAGTAAAAAGGGCTCCTTAAGTTGGAAAGTATTGGATTGGGTGCTGCCTAAATTCCTTTCTACGTCTAAAATTCTCAGACTCTATGAGTCTCTATGAGATACATTTAGAACTAAAATCAAGATGATTTTGAGAGCTGTCGGTTATCTTGGCCAAGTCATAACCTCCCTGAACCTCAGGTTTTTTGAGGTTAATAATGTTTTTGTACTTCTTGCTTCACAGGGTTAATGTGAAGGCAATGTGGCTTAAGTTATAAAGTGTTTTATAAATATGAAATATGAAGGCACTTTTACTTACTACCTAAATCAAGTCCTTAGGTCCTGAACTCTACCCAAAATATGAGAATGGTTTTGTTGGTAATCAATTATTTCTGAAATCTGTTTTGCTTTATAACTCATACACACATATATGCACAATATAGATATAGATATAGATACATATATTTGTTTTGCTAAGTCCTACACATTGCAATATTCTTTTCCCATTGTATGGCAATCCTACTTTTTTTTCCTTGCCCCATTTAATGGTATGATTCTCTCACAGATCTGTGACCTCTTTATGGCTATGACTGACACCTGGTATCCGACACTCATCAGACAAACTGTATAAATGATACGAATTGGAAAAAATATTAAGGGCAAAAAAAAGAATAAATGATAGCTCAGAATTTGATCTTCCTTGTTAGTGCTACTTTCACTACTCTTTAAATCCTGGGTTCTGCTTGTCTTCTTTAATCAGAGGGACCTACCACCTGCTCTTCACTGCCTTATGTCACCTGTCCCAACTAGGACTCCCTTCCTATCTAGCCTTTGTAATGTTGCTAAAATTGCCTAGTCATTATAACTGAACACTATTCAATTCCTTCCTTCCTTCCTTCCTTCCTTCCTTCCTTCCTTCCTTCCTTCCTCCCTCTTTCTTTCCTTCTCTTCTTTCTTCTTCTTGTTCTCCTTCTCTTTCTCCTTCTTTCTCCTTCTTTTCATTTACATTGTTCTAGTCATGATATGGGCTGCTAGGGGGTTCAGTAGATAGAGTGTTGGGCTTGAGTCCAAAAGACTTATCTTTCTGAGTTCAAATCTAGATTACATATTTATCAGTTGTGTTAAATTGAGTTAAGCCCTTAACTCTGTTTATCTCTGTTTCCTTATCTATAAAATGAATGGGAGAAGGAAATGGCAAACCACTCCAGTATCTTTGCCAAGAAAACCCCAAAAGGTGTCTCAAAGAATTGGATGTGACTGAAATGACTGAGTAACAAGTCACTATAAATATCATCTTTTTGATTCTAATTATTTCATTGTCAAGTTCATATATATCCCCCCTCCTTGAATTCTTCAGATTCACCATTGGCTACTTATGCAATAATACATTCCACCAATGCAGTTATCACATGAATATTTAGCTATTTCCCAATTAATGAGTGTCTACTTTGTTTCTAGTTTTTAGCTACCTCAAAAAGTGGAACATTCATTTTCATAGGATCATAAATCTAGAACTACAAGGGACCACTGAACTCATCATGTTCAACTTCCTCCCATTCAGTTGATGAGGAAATTGAAGCTTAGATGACTTGCTCAATAGCACACAGGTGATAGAAAACAGGGCAGAGGTTTGAAGTCAGGTCCTCTAATGTCAAGTTCAACACTTTCTACTATATTACATGCTTCTATCTAATAAATACCTGTTACTTAGTACCTTGTTTTGCATCCGGAAGTACTCAGTCAATGGAGTGACATCTCTGAAGATTGCTATATAAATGTGAACTCATTTGAAATGTGGGAGGAAAGTTTTAGTTTGTCATCAACATCACCTCATGAAATCAATTTCCATAATGTACACAAAAGAAAAAGCCAACTCAAATGAACATCTGTTGTAACAGCTGTCCATAAAAGCAAATTGAGGTACAACAGCTACATAAGAGGCAAAAAAAAGGAAATAATTTCACATTTTACTTTGATAGGATTTAGAACTCCACCCATTTGTTACTAAGTGACTTGACCAGTGATCAGGACATTTCAAGTTCTTCATCTGAAATTTATCCTTGTAATAAAAAGAACATTAACATCCCAAATACTTTGGACAGTCTCAGAACACTAAGAATGAAGTATATCCATTTCTAACCACTGTTTGTCTGGTTTAAAACTTAAATTGCATTTTTATGGGATCACTTTAGTTGGCTAAAGGAGTCATTCTAAAACAGTAAAGAATAGATTTTAACAGAATTATTCTATTTAGCTAGAAGAAGATAATAGTCCCATTTTACTCTGCGCTGGTCAGAACCCATGTCTAGTTCTGGGTACTGTGCTTTAAGGTAGAAATGAACAAACTAAAGATTAGTAAAGGATGGTAGGGATCTGAGAACCATTTTATACAGGATCAGAGTACTTCAGGCAGATTTTGTATATAAGACTTTCTGTTTCCAGGCAGCTAGGTGCTGTAGAATGGATAGAACCTGAGACTTTAATTAGGAAGGTCCGAATTCAAATCTAGCACATATGATCCCAGGACAAGTGATTTAAGTCACTCATCTACATAACAGAGAAAAATAATAGCTTCTACCTCCCAGGGCTGTTGTGAGAATGAAATGAGAAAATATTTGTAAAGTACTTAACATAGTACCTGACACATACTAGGTAATATAAATACTTATTCCCTTTCCCTTCATTCCCCCAAAGCATAAAACTCAGCTCTTCTCAAGTTTACATGCTATTGTTATTATTATTATTATTATTATTCTAGTTGGGCAAACATAAATGTCAACATTTAATCAATAAAAGATTTAAGCAATTGTTCAAGACTATAGATGTTATAATCTTTTTAGATGTTATAAACTGATGCTAAGTGAATTGAGTAGAGAGAACAATGTACACAGTAACAACAGCATTATAAGATGATCAACTGTGATGGCCTTGGCTCTTTTCAACAATGAGATGATTCAAGGCAATTCCAATAGACTTGGGATGGAAAGTGACATTTGTATGCAGAGAGAGAACTATGGAGACCAAATGTGGATCAAAGCATAGGATTTTCATCATTTGTTATTGTTGTTTGTATGCTTGCTTTTTCTCATTTTTCCCCTTTTGATCTGATTTTTCTTGTACAGCATGACAAATATGGAAATATGTTTAGAAGAACTGCACATGTTTAATCTATATCAGATTGCTTGCTGTCTTGGGGAAGGAGGAAAGAGAGAAAAATTTGAAAAAATGGAGTAAATGGTGTATGTTGAAAACTGTGCATGTATTTGGAAAAATAAAATACTATTAAAAACTAGAGATGTTATATAACATGACTAATTAATAATGAATCACTCAAAAATAAATAATTTATAGGAGGAAGATATCACATCAGGCTTTCCTTTGATCAGGAACTAGCATATAAATTATCACATAGGGTGACTAGGATTTCAGTAGGTGGACATGAGAAGGGATGGTCATTCCAGGTAGGCAGAATATGAGTAGAAAGGTTAGAACAAAAAGCTTGAAATCAGGAAAATACAAGATATTCAGAAAACAGGAAGCAAATTCGTCAGCCTGGAATGAAATTTTAAGAATCAAATAGGCTATCTCATGTGGTACCTTTGTTGTTTGTTACTCAAGTAGACCTGGAAGAGTGGCAATAAGCAGTATGGACCAGTAGAGAATCATAAGGAGTAGAGATAGAAAGTTAGAGGATTGTAGGGATGTCCTCTGGATATCAAAGAAATGGAGCAAAGCACCAATGATTTCAAAGTCCTTATGTCTATGCTCTTACTATGTAAAGGGCAAGGGCCTTGTGATGGGTACGTTATTTTATGACTAAACCCCATTTTATCCTCCACATCTTCATCTGACTTTTTTCCCCCTTTGTCATTACTGATTTTTTTGGATTTCAATCCCTGATCTTACCTGCCTCTTTACCAAGTTCAGGTATGTATGAAGGCCCAGAAGATTCTCACAGCATAAAATCTTTGTTTCTTGTGAAAACATTTTTTCACAGGCTAGTTTTTATGTAGCATTCTGAGGTTTACAATGAGAGTGCCTATAACCCTCAGTTAAATTTACTTGTCAAAGATTTGCTTTCTCAACAAGGACAAATATTAACAGCCATAAAGCAAAATGACTTCAATTCATATCATATAAACATCAACTGAATGTACAAACGACACTTTCCCTAGAAATAGAAGATGTTAGGGAAACATAATATCTGTCCAAGATTTTGAAGGGCTATGTTGTTAAGTGTAATGGGACAAAGATGTAAATAGGGATGTTGTTTTGTTGTTCTTTAGTCATTTTAATCAAGTCTTGCTCATTTGTGACCCCATTTGGGGTTTCTTTGGCAAAGATACTGTGATAATTTGTCATTTTCTTCTACAATTCATTTTACAGATGAGGAAATTAAGTTAAATGACTTGCCCACGATCACATTGTTAGTAAGTGTCTGAAACTGGATTTGAACTCATGAAGTTGAGTCTTCCAGATTCCAAGCCCAGTGCTCTATCTGCTGTACCACCTAGCTGTCCTAAAGTAAATAATCAATGGATCAAGTAGAACTCTTTGCATTAGAATTGGCTACATACTCATTCTGACTGGCTTACTTTCTCCAATCTGTGCTTACACTAACATCAGGTCTGGATTCTCATTGAAGGACTACCATTTTGTGATTATAACTCAGGGTTCTGAGGATAACGTTATTACCTTCATCACTGTAGTTCTTTTTTTTTTTTTTTGCTTTTTGTTGAGGCAATTGGGGTTAAGTGACTTGCCCAGCCAGGATCACACAGCTAGGAAGTGTCTGAGACCAGATTTGAACTCAGGTCCTCCTGACTTCAGGGCTGGTGCTCTATCCACTACGCCACCTAGCTGCCCCATCACTGTAGTTCTTGAGCATCAATTAGCCTGTTTCCCATCAACACATAATCAGTCATTCATGATGATGTTTAATATTAACTCTTAGATGTTTACTTAACAAATAAGGTAAAAGCAGTAATAACTACACCATAGTTTCTCAGTGTAAGGCAAATGAGTGGATAATCAATATATTACAAGTCATATTTTCTCATTACTGAATATAGTATCCATGGAGAAGAGTGTTTCTATATACTTATAGAAATCTAACAAGGAGATACAAGAGGGAGAAAAATTGATGTGCTCATGGCAATTCACAACAAGAAGATCAAATCAGGAAATACTTTAAGAAATTAATTCAGGTTATTCAATGAAAGGTAAAATATTGAAACTGAAACTTAAATACTTTGACCAATGAATGAGAAGACAGGAGTCACTGGAAAAGACCTTGATGAAAGTAAAGATTGAAGGAAAAGGAATAGCAGAGGAGGAGATAGATAATGTCATAGAAACAATGAACATGAGCTTGGACAGACTTTGAGAGACAGTAGAGGACAGAAGGGTTTTGGTGTGTTATGGTCCACAGGGTCACAAAGTGTCAGATATGACTGAACAATAACAACTATCTCCCCCATAAGATTGCAAGCTCCTTGATAGTAATAACTATTCTTTTGCCCTTTTTTTTGGGGGGTATTCTCAGCATTTAGCACATCAACCAATAAAATATTTATGGTATATTACTTTACATGAGGAAAAATTTTCTAATAATTAGAACCATTTCAAAGTGCAATAGGCTGCCGTGGCAGGTAATGGGCTCAAGGAAAGATTGATATTTTAAAGAAAAGATTCTTTTTTAGGTTTAGATGGCTCCTGAATTTGAACTCTGAAATTCTGTGACCATGTAGAGCAGCAAAGATGGTGAAGAATCTTGAGTTCATGACATTAGGATAGGATAGAAAGTATAGGAGATATTTAGCCTGAAGAAGAGAAAACACAAGAAGAACATTTTAGTTTTCTAGAAATATTTAAAGAACTTTCACCTAGGTTTTTTTCTTTTTGTCCCCAGAGGATAGAACAAAAAGTAGTGGATAGAAGTTAACAAAGAGAGATTATAAAGAAAAGCTTCCTAACAATTATACCTATCCAAAATTTTGAGGGCAAATTCTGAAGATAATTGGTTCTTTCTCTCTGAGGATGTTCAAGTAAAGTACTCACTTGTTGGGTCTGTGAGTTTCCTTTTCAGAAGTGGATTAATTTAATAAGTAAAGAGTGGTAAAAGAAGGAAAGTCTAGGCAGAGGAAGCATCAAAGTGTGAAAATATAGTGTATGACTTGGGGCAAGGAGTAGTTATTTGGGTGAAACAGAATGTGTGGAAGGCTGCAATATTTGATAAGCCTGGAAAAGTTGGATTTCAGAAGTCTATCACCAAAAGGTCTTTGTTTTAACTTTTAACTTGGTAGCCAACTGGTAGACACAATGAAGATTATCTAGCAAAAGAGCAGTATAAAGAAGATTAATTTGCATAAATGAAGGATATAGAGATAGTATACCATGGAGGAGAGAATACTGATACTGTAGTCAGAGGTGTTGGATTCAAATCCTGTCTCTAATGTTTAATATCTTTTTGATATTGGGTAAGTCACTTAACCCCACTGGGTCTCAATTTCCCTATTTGTAAAATAAGAAAATTCAACTAAATGATTGATCCCTGAGGTTCTTTTCAGTCCTAGAGGTGTGATGCTATGAGTCAATATTTTGTGTAAGTAGAAGAAAGAAAATAGGAAGAATAATTAGGAGGTTATTATAATAGTCTAGGCAAGTAACAATCAGGGTTTGTACTGGGTAATGGTTATGGTATGAATGAATAAAAGAGATGTTTCGGAAATAGAATCAATATGATTTGATAACTAAGAATATGGAAGATGAGGTAGAGAAAACATTCAAATACGAGAATGATCATTTTGTTGGATGTTGAATCAATTTATCCACTGAACTGGACAGTTGAACTATATGATCTCAAAGGTCTCTTCCAATTTTTAAAATTCAATGATTTTAAAAGGTGTATAGTTGCATATAAACCTGGAAAGGTGGTTTAGCACCCCCTTGTGGGCTACCTATAAAACATGGCATTCAATGTTTCCTGTTGGCTCCACAGACAAATGACTACTCTTAGTTCTCACAATTCTAGGATATGTTGTGGCCCTGACCTCCTAAATCTGTTACTCATAAGCCCCCACCAATGAGCTTAATAGCCAGTAGACATCAATTGCTTAAAGACAAGACACTTAATAAGGCAGCTTAGTGAGAGCAATAGCTACAAATTTATTCTATCCATAAACCAAGTGTAAACTCTATCATAAATATACACATACTGCCTATAGAAGTGAGAAATAAACTTAAGAGTATAATTCTAGTGATGGGACTATATAGGGAACGCATATGGCAAAAACAGATAATAATACATTTTATGTAGTCCTTACCATGACACTGTGATAAGTGCTTTATAATTATGATCTCATTTGGTCCCTACCTTCCTATGCAGGAGGTAGATGCTATTTTTCTCTCCATTTATAATTGGGGAGATTAAGACAAACAGGTTAAGTGACTTGTCCAGGGTCATTTAGCAAAGAAGTCTTTGAGTCTGAATCTGAATTCAGGTCTTCCTGACTCCAGACCCATTTCTCTTTGTAGATGACTAGCTCATTTTTAAAAATTCAACTGGGGTTAAGTGACTTGCCCAGGGTCACACACACACAGCTAGGGAATGTTAAGTGTCTGAGACCAGATTTGAACTCAGGTCTTCCTGACTTCAGGGCTGGTGCTCTATCCATTGTGCCACTTAGCTGCCCTGGCAGGTGTAGTTTTTTAAGAGCCTACAGGTGTATGGGCACAATTTATTCAACCAATGGCCAGTTGCCATTTTAATTTCAATAACTGAACTGCTTCATATTTTATAAAAGGATGCCAGATATAGACATGGTATTATACTTCTTAGTATATTTATTATTATTAACTATTTTATTAACTCTATTATTTTATTAATAATACTATATTAACTACTTCTTATTCTTTATGATTATGGCAATTAGTTGGGGCTAGGGAACCAAATCCATCTGCCTACTCCTTGCCTGTTAGAGTACACTGGGATGAGACTGTGGTTAACTTTGAACAATTTTGAGAGGCAAGATTTCACAGGTCAAAATAATAACGCATCTGATGGCTCAGGTACTGGGTTCAAATTTCATCTTTGCCACTTACTCTGCCACCGGATCTTGAGCAAATTGCTTAATTGAACCTCAGTTTCCACATCTGTGAAATGAGGGAATTGGATTCAATGGCCTAAGAAATTTCTTTCAGCTCCATAGCTAGTTTGTTATGATCTCACTAATACTAAACTTAGAAATGACTGACTCTTCACTTAAAGAGAAAATCAAAACTCCTTTGTAACACTGCTGGATGTTTCAAAGGAAACCTCTGTCTTTACAATTTACTCTATTTTCCTAGAAGTGAAAGTGCAAGGAGATGTTTAAATCTTAAAAGACTCTGCCACAGTTTAACCTTCACATACATTGTAAATGGAAAAGGGGCTTTGGTGCCCCAGGTTAAGGAGAGAGGATCAATGAATGCACCACATCAAGGAGCATTTAGCTCCAAACCATCTCATAGATCGTGATGGTAAATTTCAAAGGAAATATAGGAACTAAAATATAAATCTAGCTTTGAACTCAATGAACAGTTACATAAGGATGGCTCTTCTTTTTTATTACTTCATTTCATGTCTGCTTCAGCTCTGCTGGAGCCATAGATTATGCAGGATATGTGGGGCAAGACCAACTTTAAAAACAAAATGAGATTTCAACACAAAAAGTTCCTTTGCCAGTGAAGATTGGCTCCTTCTCTGCAACTTATCATCTTCCAGAGTTGTTTCTGGGACACTAGGAACACTTAACCTTGTGCTCTTCATAATGCTCTAAGATTCTGTGTTGCAGAGAATGTGCTGTAATTGGTAGGAATTTCCTTATCTGGAAGTTCTTTATACAAGTAAAATTCAGAGATTCTGTCTCTTCCACTAAGTAAGGAAGGGAGGGAGGGAGGAAAGAAAGAAAGAAGGAAGGAAAGAAGGAAAGAAAGAAGGAAGGAAGGAAGGAAGGAAGGAAGGAAGGAAGGAAGGAAAGGAAGAAGGGAACAATAATAGTAATAATAGCTATATTGGAGGTTTGTTCAATGCTTTCAATATACTCTCATATTTGATTCTCACAACAACTATATGAGGTGGATGCTATTATTATCCTCATTTTGCAGTTAAAGAAAATGAAGATGAGTTTAAATAATTTGCCCAGGGTCACACAGCAAGTATTTATTTAAAGGCAGATTTAAAACCAGCTTTGTTCCAATCCAGCCTAGATTTTGCATATTTAATATGAAATGTAAATGCAAATGGAATTTACATGGAATAAAATTAGTCAGTCAATAAGTGTTTATTAAACACCAACTATGTGCCAGGCACTATGCTACGTGCTAGGGAAACAAAGAAAAGCAAAAGATAGTCCCTGTCCTCAAACAGCTTATCATCTAATGGGAGAGACAGCTTGCAAAATATTATATACTAGTAGCTATATTAAGGATAAATAGGAAATAATCCACAAGGGGAAGACATCAGAATGTCAAAGGATTGCCAAAGGCTTCCCATAGAAGGTGGGATTTTATTTGGAATTTGAAGAAAGCCAGGGAAGCCAGAAGGTGGAATTGAGGAAGGAGAATTTTCCACACATGGAGGAAAGCCAGAGAAAATGTCAGGTCAGGAGATGGAGCTTCTTCTTTAGGGAGGGGGGTGTGGTGCAAATAAATTATATTTGGGAGGAGCTGCCATAGAGACAACATGGCATTGTGTCTAGAGAGCCAGCCTCAAAGACAAGAAGATCTGGGTTCAAGTTTCCCCTTTGCAACATGCTGTGTGATCCTAGGCAAGTCACTTAACCTAGTGTTCTTGATAATGCTCTAAGACTTTAAACTACAAAGAATGTGCTGTATTGATAGACATTTCCTTATCTGGAAGTTCTTCATACAAATAAAATTCACCGATTCTGTCTCTTTCCCTAAGAAAAGAAGAAAGGGAAGAAGGAAGATAGAAAGGAAAGAGGGAAGGAAGGATACAAGGGAAGAAGGAAGGAAGGAAGGAAGAAAGGAAAGAAGAAAGGAAAGGAGGGAGGGATAGAGAGAGGAAGGAAGAAAGGGAAGAAAGAAGAAAGGAAGGAAGGAAAAAAGAATGAAGGAAGAAAAGAGGGAAGGAAGATAGGGAGAGCAAAAGGAAGGAAGGAAAGAAGGAATAAAGGGAGGGAGGAAAGAAGGATAGAAGAAAAGGAAAAGATGGAAAGCAGTGAAGAAGAAAATATCTCAAGGCAAAGGTTCCAAGCAAAAGCCCAGCCTGAGATATCAACCCCAATTATATGGTAGGGTAGACCTTTGAACCCAGCTTGTTTCTTAACTTGTATACTTGAGAAATACTGAATGACCAAAATTCCAAACTTCCTGATTATGGAAGAACAATAAACTAACTTTTTTCCCCCCCTGAGGAAATTGGGGTTAAGTAACTTGCCTAGGATTACACAGCCAGGGATTGTTAAGTGTTTGAGATCAAATTTGAACTCAGGTCCTCCTGACTTCAGGGCTGGTGCTCTATCCACTGCGCGACCTACCTGCTCCACAATAGGTTAACTCTTAAAGAGGATGTGGGTATTGTTTTTCTACATTAGCTTGGCAGGCCTACCAGTGAAATTTAAGTAAGAATTAGGTATAATGGAAGATGTACAACTACAACAATTTTGAGCTGCACACAAAGCCTCTGCTTTATGTATTTTCTATTTCCTTTAAGTCTCCCTTCATTTGCCTTTCTCCAATGAAGATAATTTTAAATCCCAGCAGCTTATCAGTGTTACTTACTGAAGGCAAAATAGTGAAGGAATTTATATCTGATATTTAGGGGGGAAAAACTCAAAACCTGGCAATGTCTGTATACACATTAGATAAAGGCTCCGGAAAACAGATGCTACTTCTTGCAATCAGCCAAGATCTTCTAATATTCTGACAACTTGTTAATCAACCGACATATGGCACCACTTTAACAAACACAATATTCAGCCTTTGCTTGTACATCGTGTTTTCTAACAGAAGCAATGATCCTGATTCATCAGTGCTGTATTCATTGGGAATCAAGGGAACCTAGCCTTCTCCTCCACCTTCAGTCTGTTTAATTACTCAGCAAAATAAAGAGTGAATAGAGTAGCTGATTTAGGTTTTTGGGATTCTATCCCTCTGCCCACTGAGTTACATTATTTAAGATGAAGACCTTATAGACATTTGAAAATATAGTAAAAAAAAAGTCTAACCCCACTAGGGCATAACTCATCTTATCTAGATTTAGATATCACGAATCCAAAACACGACAGCTTCAACACTGTAGAAATATGGGGCAAAATGGTTAGTCCCTACAGCAATAATTCAGCTAGATGGCTCCATGGTGCAGAGAGAGCCAGGTCTGGAATCAAGAAGCTTCATCTTCCTGAGTTCGAATCTGGCCTCAGATACTAATAACTATGAAACCCTGGACAAGTCACTTTACCTTGTTTGTCTCAGTTTCCTCTTCTGTAAAGTGAGCTGAAGAAGAAAAAAAAGTATTTTTTCAAGAAAACTCCAAATGGGTTCATGAAGTATATGACTAAAACAATTCAACAAAAACCTTGAAGCTTACGTTGATATAAAAGCATATTTGATAAAAAAAACACCTGTTTTCCAAGGTAATTCAAAGTAAATAGGAAATCTTACAAAACATTTTACTAATTTAAATCTGGGTAGGGCAAACCTGATAAAATGGCACCAGTAGCATATTAATGGTAACAGGGAGGCCAGTCTTTATTAACTAACACTTAGAAAGTCCACACCAGAGAACGCCTTGAGGAACTTCTTCTCTGAAGTCCTGCTGTACTAATTGGTGACTTTTCTTTTTTCCTGAATAGCCCTACTCATATTTCACTTCATCCCCTACTCTCTAGCCATCTCCTTTACAGCTGTACTGCTTCATGCATTTCCTTATCCCTACCCTACTCCAATTTCCAATACTCAGTATCCCAAAGAATAATGAACTGAATGATGATCAAATGAATTCTGCTTTTGTTTTTGGATGGGATGGGTCAATTTATTCCCCCAAGGCTTCACTAATCATTCCTGTATCTTTTTGAAGCAATTTGCTCCTCTATAGCAACCACTTTCCTATGCATGTTGTCTCCCCTTTAGGTTGTGAGCTTCTTGAAAATGGAGACAATATATAGTCTTGTAGTTGTAGCCCTACCACTTAGCATATATTATTGTTGTTTAGTCATTTCCAGTCATATCTGACTCTTTGTGACCTTATTTCGGGTTTTCTTGGCAAAGATACTGAAGTGGTTTGCTGTTTCCTTCTCTATCTCATTTTACAGGTGGGGAAACTGAGGCAAAGTGTTAAGTACCTTGCCCAGGGTCACACAGCTAGTAAGTACCAGAGGCCAGATTTGAACTTGGAGAGTTATCTTCCTGACTCCAGGCCCAGTACCCTATCCACTGTGCTACCTACCTTCCTGAATGGCATATAGAAAGTGCTTAATAAATGCTTTTCCATTCATTCTAATTCTTATTGTATACTAGGCACTGGAGATGCAAAAGTAAAATAAAGCAGTCTCTACTCCATAAGTGTATCATTCAACATGCATTTATTAAGCACCTACAATGTGCCAGGACCTGTGCTAGGTGTTGGGGTTATAAAGACTAAATTAAGCTAAGTAAAGTGAAATGAACCAAGAGAATATATTACACAGTAACAATAAGATGGATCAACTGTGATGGACTTGGCTCTTTTCAACAATGAGGTGATTCAGGACAATTCCAATAGACTTGGGATGGAGAAGAGTCGTCTGCATCCAGGACTGTGGGAATTGAATGTGAATCACAACATAGTATTTTCACCTTTGTTATTGTTGTTCGCTTTTTTTCTTTTTTCTGATTTTTTTGTGCATGATAAATATGGAAATATGTTTAGAAGAATTGCACATGTTTAACCTATATTGAATTGCTTGCTGTCTAGGGGAAGAAGGAGGGGGGAAGAGAAGGGGAAAAATTTGGAACACAAGGTTTTGCAAGGGTGAATGTTGAAAACTATATTTGTATGTATTTTGAAAATAAAAAGTTATTATTAATTTTTTTCGAAGACTAAATCAAAAGTCCCTACCTTCAAGGAGCTTACATCAACCAATGGTATAGAAATAAACATAATGCAAAATAATCTGAGGAAGGAAAGAACAATAGGTGAGGTATGAGAGTGTTGGGAAGATCAGATTGGTGTTAAACTAAGTCAAAAGTTACAGAGAATGAGGTCAGAGAGGCATCTTAAAGATCACTAACTATCTTAAGGTAGAAGGAGGAGGAGAAAAGGAGGAGATCTTAAAGATCTTAAAAATCACTGGCTGTTTTTTTTTTATAAAAGCTTTTTATTTTCAAAACATATGTATGGATAATTTTTCAACATTGACCCTTGCAAAACCTTGTGTTACAAATTTTTCCCTCACTTCCTGCCACTCCCTCCCCTAGATGACAAGTAATTCAATATATGTAAAACATGTACAATTCTTCTATACATACTTCCATATTTATCATATTGCACCAAAAAAAATTAGATCAAAAAGGAAAAAAAATGGGAAAAAAACAAAATGCAGGCAAACAATAACAAAAAGAGTGAAAATGTTATGTTGTGATCCACATTCAGTTCCCCCAGTCTCCTCTCTGGGTATAGAGGCTCTCATCATCCCAAGATCATTGGAACTGGAATCAATCATCTTATGTTGAAAAGAGCCACATCCATCAGAACTGATCATTGTATAATATTGCTGGTGCTGAAATCACTGGCTGTCTTAAGGGAGAATGGTTTCAGAGAATGCTGGAGAAAGATACCAGAATGCAATGGGTTGTATGGGGAGTGGATGATGGCTGTAGATGTAAGGCTTTCTTTCAAGGAGACTGGCAGAAAAAGGCTGACTAAAGGATTCCATTTACCAAAACTAGATGACATCATAAGTGACTCAGCTCCAAATTACAAAATGACCATTAGAACCTTCAACTTTATGCTTGATTTGTCCAACTCAATTACTGTTTATAATCTGAAGCCTAGGCCTTGCCTAATGCTCTATTCCCTAACTCATGTGTATTTGGGGGGAGGAGGTAAAGGAGGAGTAGCAAGTAAAAGATGAGGGAGGAGAAAATCTCTTTAAGTGTCCTTGTGATATAGTATTCCAGATTCAAGAATTATTAAACCTAGAGAATTATCTTGTGCTTTCTCATCATTCATACAAACTCTCTATCCATTAAAAATTAGGGATTATTAAGCCTGCATTTAATAAAAGCAGTCTATTTCTTTTTTCTTTTTTTTGCTGAGACAATTGGGGTTAAAGTGACTTGCTCAGGGTCACACAGCTAGGAAGTATTAACTATCTGAGACAACATTTGAACTTAAGTCCTCCTGACTTCAGGGCCGGCACTCTATCCCACTGCACCATCCAGCTGCCCCAAGCAGTCTATTTCTTTAAAAGAAAATGTAGTTGAATGTTGATGCAAGCATTCTTGTCTCCAAATGTGAAGGACAATGTTTATCTCAAAAATCATGAGGATAACAGCAAAGGTAAGAGTGTGAATTAATTTCAACCAGAGCCAGGACATTCCCTGTTCTGGACCACTAGTAGTATAATCTCAAAATTATAAGAAAAACTCTTCTCATTTGTTTAGGCCCTATACAAGAGACACTACAGGCATGTTTCACTTTACACAACAGATATGTACTTGACAAGTTGGTATAAATAGAATGATACTTTAAATACATTAGGAAAGTCAGCTATTTTGGAAGTCCTGGAGTGAATCCTTTTTTAATCAAGAAATCTGTGGAGTATTTTCAAAATCATCTTGTATTTTGTTTCAAAAATTTGGAATTTTTTTTTCTTAAAGTAGATAGGATAGGATTGGATTTCCTAATGTAAAATCTGACATTCTCCTTAAATCAACTCTTCTTTCTATCAGCAGTAACTTTGGAGTGAGGAAGGTCTAGACCAACCCTTTATGTGGTATATTATTAAAACAATCCCTATAACTTTCAAACCAGTAATCACAATTCTTAAGCAATAAGCTTTTTTCATAATCTGAATCAACTTAATCTGAACATGCTCTTTTTTCTGCAATTCATCTTGGGAGCTTATTAAAGTGTTTAATCTTCATTTATACTACTAACCTAGTCACTTTTAATCTTCACAAATATTGCACAAAGATAGTGACCATCTGTTAGAAAAAAATCACTCCTGATGTTGCTGTTAATATACAATAGAATTCATCTTCCTTTTGATACTCTATTGATTTATGATAATCACAACAGACCAAATCGCCCCTTCATCTTGGATCTTTTTCTTTTTCATTCTTTCCATCTATTACTTCTTCCTGAAACCTGTCCTACCCTTGATGTCATAGCTTTTCTTCCCCTCCCAATTCCCTGTCTTCTCTCTTCCCTTTCCATTCCCTTTCCTTCCTTCATTTTCTGTTCATTGGTTGAGGGAATTGGAATACTCCATGCTCCCCATAACTCCTTTCAGGTTTTTCCCTTTCCCTTTCCCTCTGAGTTTTATGTTATTCATATTTACCATCCAATTGAAATCCTGGTAGCTTCTATCCACAGATCTTCCTCAATGAATTTGATTTCTGGTTTATAATTTTTCTCTTTCCCAACTCCTGCTGTCATATTAAGGTACTTCAGCATACATATGATTCTTCTTCAAATACCCCAATCACAATTCCTCAACCAACTTATCTCCCATAAACTACTGCTCCATTCTACCTCAATTACACACAAAGATGGTCATATTCTTGATCTTGCCATCACCCACAAATGTAAATGTTGACTGCTAATTTCACATCTCCAACTGCCTTTCATACATTTCAAACTAAATGTCATTTCCAGTAGTCATTTTAAACCCAATACATCCAAAATAGAACTTATTATCTTTCCTCCTAAACTCTTGTCCAACCCTTCAGTATTATTGTAGAGGATGACACCATCCTTTCAGGTCTCCAGGTTTGCCTCCTAGTAGTCATCCTGAACACATCATTATCGCTCACTGTCCCACCCCATTCCCATCCACAGGTGGGCAAGGCAACCACTCTCAAATATAGTCCTTTTTATCCTCTGACACTGTCACCTCCCCTGGTACAGGTCCTCATTACCTCAGACCTTGATTATTAGAATAGATTGCCAGTGGGTCTATCTGCTTCAAGTCTTTCTCCACTTCAGTTCATCTTCCATTCGGTCACTAAGGTGAATTTCCTAAAACCCCAAGTATAGCTTTGGATATATTAGGTTTAAAATGTCTACTGGAAATGACATTCGCTTTAAAATGTTTGAAAAGTATTTGGAGATATGAGATTATCAGTGAGCAGAGAGATTGGGAAAGGAAAGATAGATTCATCAACATAGAGATGGTCATTAAATCCATAGAAACTGATAATATCATCAAGTAAAATAGTATAGAAGTAAAAGAGGACTATGGACAGAACTCTGAGGGATATCTACGGGGAGGAAGTGTGATCTGGAAGAGGATCCAGAAAGGAATACTTTTCCCTTCCCCTCCCAACTCCAAAGGCTTCTTATTGCCTCTAGAAGCAAATACAAAATGCTCTGTTTGTTATTCAAGCCCTATATAACCTAGCTGCTTCCTACCTTTCTTGTTTTTTAATACCTTACACCTTGCCATTTACTATTTCATCCAGTGATGCTGGCCTTGCTCTTCCAGGAATAAGATATTCCATTTCTAGGTTCTTATTGCCCCCATGCCCCATGAAACACTTCTCCTCTTCCCCAATTACTGACCTTAAGTCCTAACTAAAATCCCATTCTACATTCTACTAAAATTTTCCTTCTACAGGGAGCCTTCCCTAACATTTCTTAACTCCAGTGCCTTCCCTCTTTTAATTATTCCCTATTTATTCTTTATATAGCTTGTTTTGTACATATTTGTTTGCATCTTATCTTCCCCATTAAATTGGGAGCTCCTTGATGTCAGGGACTACATATTGCTCCTTTTTGTATCCTCAATGCTTAACATAATGCCTGGCACATAGTAGGCACTTAATAAATGTTTATTGATTGAAATCTCATAAAAAGCCCTATATTTAAAACAAGTTCTTCAAGTTCTAGGAATTCTTCATTATTCTGAACATATACTTTGCAAAACTCTGCCACTTGAGCCAAAAAAAATTCCTTTTTTGGAAATGTTTTGTAAATATCTAATTAAGTCTTGTTTGGTCTTTGAAAATACTTGCCTATGGTAGAGAAATCTCTTCTGATGATGTCATATATTCTACCTCTGAGACCTATTTGAAGGCGTTTTAAATTGTATTCCCATTCTCTCTGTCTCTGTCTCTTTGTCTCTGTTTCTGTGTCTCTTTGTGTATCTGTCTCTCTGTCTCTGTCTTTTCTTTCTTTGTCTCTCCGGGTCTCTCTATCTCTGTCTTTTTCTCTCTGTGTCTCTCTTTCTCTTTGCTTCTTTGAGTGTCTCTGCCTCTGCCTCTACCTCTGCCTTTGCCTTTCTCTGTCTTTGTCTGCCTCTCTTTCTCTCTTCCTGTACTTCCTCCTGGTCTAAGCAATCCGTGATACACCCAAGCCTCAGTCTCCAGAGCGTTTCATGAGAGAAGTGGTCAACCAATGACCACTTTTGTCTGATTTCTGTTTTATTCTGGGAGAGTCTTTGGATACCAGTTCTTTCCAAATCCCATTTGCCTGAATCTCTAAGCCAAAAAAAGGTAGTCCCTTAACAAGGACAAATAGTGTGCTGTGAATTTAGGAGCAGGCAAGAAAGTGGCCTTTTCTTTAAAACTGAGAGAATAGATGGTTGGCTAAAACCATGTGACCACAGAGTAATCAGGTTGGTTTCATTTGTGATTCCCACCTATTTTTCTCACTTTTTGGAATCACTCATGCCCTTAGTTCTAAAACCTTTTATGACACTAGATAAAAAAGTAGGGAAAGTAAGATTAATGTGTAAGATTAAGAATATTAAAACAAAGTCTTTACAATGCCTCAGTTTGGGAAAAGAAGCATGATAATACTGAGAAATTTATTCATTTTTTCCCATATGGATTTCTTTCCTGCTTAGAGGTATTAAAACAATAAGAACTACTCCTGAGGTCTACATATCAACACAAGCCTTGTTTGTGCATTTTCAGTAGCTGGCCGGGGAATGAGTTGCTGTAATACACTTACCTGCTACTATCACATTTTGTCTGCTTCCAAACTATCCCTTAAAGCATTTTGAATTTTTAAAATTTTCTACCTGAACATTGCTCATTCATAGAATACTTAGATCCACATAGCATTTCAAAAAGACTGGGTAGTTCATTTTAGTCTTGGACCCAAAGGCATGGATTTACAAAGCTATATCACATGTGAGGTGACAAGAGAAAAGAGGGTCCAGGGACTCACCCTGGCTCTGTAGCAAGATTAGACTTGGATCAAGAAGAATAGCAATCTATTCTCAGTCTTTGGTACTCATGTCTTAAAGAGAAATGGTATTTTCCTTGGTAAACTATTTTCTGAGTAGTATGCATACTGTATAATGTCTATCATAGTGCAGTTAGTTGAACATTCTGCCTTGTGTGGCAAAATAAGTCTTCAAAAATAGGTTGAAAAGGTCATTAACCATAGATGCCTCTACTTTCTGTCCTTTCACTCCTTAACCCCTTCCAATCTAGCTTCAGACCTTACTATTCCACTGAAATCTCTCTCTCTAATGTTACCAATGATCTTTAGTTGCTGGATCCAATAGCCTTTTATCAATGGTCACTGTAGATCATGCTCTTCTCCTTGACACTCTCTTCTTTCTAGATATCCACTGTACTACTGCATACTAATTTTCTTTCTATTTGACTGTTACTTTTAAGTCTCCTTTGCTAGAGAAGAAAGGGAGGAAGAAAGGAAGGGAGGGAGGGAGGAAAGAAGAAAAGAAGGAAGAAAGGGAATAGAGAAGAGAGAAGAAATAGAGAAGAGTGGAAGGGAAGTAAGAAAGAGGATGGAAGAAAGGACAAAAAGAAAGATAAAAAAGGAGAAAGGAAGAAAAAAAGTACATAATCCTAAAGAGGGGGAAATACTTGGTTGCTATAAGAAAATGATATACATAACCAATTTAGGAAATGCCTGATTTCCTAAGCACTTTTGAAAAGCTAACTAAGCTTATTAGGAAAGCTTGTAAACAATCATCCTCCCTCTTTACCTAGGTAACATTAGTTTTTTTTTGGGAGAACTACACTGAAATTCTTTTAAAGGTAAACACGAGTGATGCTTTCTCGGTTTCAAATGGAATACCCAGAAATTAGCAATTGGCAAACAAATTAGCAATTGGCAAACAAATAAGGTACCTTTAACATACCCTCCAGAGGTGGTGTTTAATGCTCAAGATGAAAAATGACTTGTTGGACCATGGGATATTTTCCTTTGCTTGAGAAGGAAGACAAAAATTGCCCCCAAAGTAGGAGCAGATAGGGAAGTTTGGAGTACAGGGTAAAACAATGAGTTTGAGGACCATTAGATGCCCAAGATGTGAGCATATGATACTGTCTGAGAACTGCAATTGCTTCAGCAAGGGACATAAAAAGGGACAGAATATTTTCTGCTTTAAGGGAAAGGCAGGAAATCTTTTGATAAATTAGCTGGTCTGGTCTGTTTTCCCTCCTCACTTTATCATATAGAAAAGGGCTTGATTCTCCAATAATAAGCCATTTATTCCATAACATGATATGTTTGAAAAGTTAATCGGGGCAGTGCACTGTGGAGAGGCCATATATTGCTTTGTTTTCCCAGTTAAGAAATGTCTCTGGGAATGCCAAGAAGACAATTCTGCTGAGCATTTAGATATATAAATCAAACATTCCTAGAAGGCACTGAGTTCTGAATGCAGTTGGAATCAGTGGACACTGCCAGACGTAACAACCTAGTTTATACAACAGCCCAAAAGATCAGGTTTTGTTTCTCTGGGCTTCATAAGAAGATGACTTTTATATAAATTTTGGTAGCAATGGCCTGGTCCTACATCCTTATCCTTCCGGTTCTATCAACCTGACTGGGGCATCTTTTCAATACTCCTTTGTTCGTTAATTATTGATTGTATTCACGTGAATATTGTCCATTAAAGACTTTTGGTTATACCCATTTTATTGGATCTTACCCATTTTATTGACTCTGTCTGGAGGCAAACCAACATTGTTTATATTCGACAATTCCCATGACATTTGTTTGTTGACCTTTAGGATTGTTTTGTGAAGAGGTATCACTTTGTTTCAGAAGCATTTCTATGCATTTTAAATCTGTTTATTCTGTAATATGAAAATATCTATCAATTCTCTTTTTTGATGAGATGATCATCTGTCCATCTCTGGCTTTTGTTTGGATACTTTCCAGATTGGTTGTAATTCATTTTACTCTCCCCAAAATATATATTAGTACTGGTCTTGTGAAGGTGTTAATGACTACAAATATGTTCTTGCCATTGACTTCAGCATGCTACAATGCCTCAACATTCTAGTATATCTTTTGCCATTTACTTCTAAAGCTTTCTTCTGGATAACTTGGTGTTTGATGTATCTTGACTGGAGAAGATATTTTTAAGTATTACCTTCATCTCCTGATTCCATTTGATCTTTAGTCTCAAAATGAAAGCCTTTAGGGGCAGCTAGGTGGTGCAGTGGATAGAGCACCAGTCCTGAAGTCAGGAGGACCTGAATTCAAATCTGGTTTCAGACACTTAACACTTTCCAGCTTTGTGACCCTGGGCAAGTCACTTAATCCCAGTTGCCTCAGCAAAAAACCAAAAAAACAACAATAAAAATGAAAGCCTTTAATCTCTATTTTCCTCTAGAATACACTGAGTGCCATACTTCTTGCAACCAAATGACATCTTGATATTACTAGAGAAGAAGTTGTGTAATATGCTTTTGGCAGAGTTATTTAGCTTGATGTCATCTATCATCCTCATCCTCATCCTCATCATCCTAAACAAATTTAATAAACACTGACTTAAGGGTATGACCCAGTGACCACATTAAGGAAGTTACAACAGAATCATTTAATTCAATGATTTGAAAAAAAGAATTTACACAGAAAGTTGGTTTCAGTCACATTTTTTATACTACCAATTTCAGTCTACTATGTAGGCAGGCCCATTTAGGAACTCTAGGCAGATTTTAATTCCCTCTGTTTAAAAGTTTTATATTCAGAAGATAAAAGCAATATTATATAGTTAAGTCATTGGAGGAAAAAAAGATTGAGTCAAAGTGATATGGATTTTTACTAGCTGACTAAATACTAGTTGATTAGATATTTTCCCCTTCTCTTGAGAAAACAAATCTCTTGTTTGAACAATCTCATTTTCAGATAATAACAGATTACAAAATTAAAAAAAATACATTACTGAACTTTCATCCTAATTGACTGATATCTTTTTCTCCACAAAACTTTCTCTGAGAGCTATTAATAGCAATAGGAAATCCATGAAAAATATATATGCTCTTAATTATATCTTGGGCCTGTTGTCAGAAGACTTGAGTTCAAATTCTACTTCAAATACTAGCTGCGTGACCTTGGACAAATCGTTTTACTTCAGTTTCCTCACCTATAAAATGGGGATAATAATAATGCCTACTTCCCAAGGTTGCTATGAGGATCAAATGAGATAATAATTTTAAAGCACAGTGTCTGGCACATAGTAAATTATATATATATATATATGTATTTACATACATATATCTATACCTATTACATTACTTATTGTTGTTAATATTTTTACTTCGGGTTCTTCTCATGACACTTATTGTAATGTCTTCCTCCTTAGGAAGGAGATTTCCATAAGTGATCAGAATTTCCCATACACAGTTCAGGTTATTCTTATAAGAAAACTGGTTGATTTGCTTGTATCAAAGGCAAAAGGAGTGGGAAGGGAGAGGATGGCATGGTCCTTTTAGCTATAGTTTCTATACATATCAGACTAGTCATGCTGTTTTAGTGCAACACGATCCTTCTATAATTTTTAAATGATTGTTTGAAGGCTGAATCAATCCTTTGAAGTGGCAGCAAGTATTTTTTTGCAAGATTAGTTTTCACTCTAGATACATCCTTAATTTCCTTTTTTTAATATTTAGGTGAGCCAACATCAATGAGAGACTACCTTGAAATGCACAGGACCACCTGTGTGTGCCCTCATCAGAGAAGGTGCTGTGCTCTATGAGAAAAACAGAATTAAATTTGCTCAATGTTCATAGGGACCATTTGTGTCTGACCTGTGGCAGAGCATCCTGAGCTTGTATTGTTCTGATTGGCCACAGTTGGACCCACTATAACTCGATTCTAACATGGTGATGTCATTTTTGATCCTCTTCAGGAATGAAGGACAACAACCATCAATTCTGAAATGCAGATTTCTGTTTGCTTGTTTGTCCTATGGACAAAAAATAGTCTGAAAGATCATTTAGTCCAGGGCTTCTTAAACTTTTTCCACTTATGTGTTCTTGCTATTGACTTCAGCATGCTACAATACCTCAACATTCTAGTATATCTTTTGCCATTTACTTCTAAAGCTTTCTTCTGGATAACTTGGTGTTTGATGTATCTTGACTGGAGAAGATATTTTTAAGTATTACCTTCATCTCCTGGTTCCATTTGATCTTTAGTCAAATTTAGTCAAATTTAGTAGGTATATCAATATAACAAATCAAACATTTACTGATAATAAATCATATTTTGTGATTCCCATATTCAATTATGTGATTCCATATGAGGTCATGAACCAGATTCTAAGAAGCTAGAATCTAGTCCAAATCCCTCATTTACATGGTAAAAAAGAAACGCACTTCAGGGTTGGGAAATGGGAAGCAAACATCAATAGTGCCCAATGTAAGGGATCATAAGGCTAACTAGAGATGCACAGAAAAAGATCCATACAGCTAGGGAAGCTGAAGAACACCGACCTGATCTCATACTTGGAAATTAATTGGCAGTAGTAGAATTTGGATGAATAACGTATCAGGATGAATCAAAGTTTTTAGAAAATCCAAGGAAAAACAAAATATTTCAGAAATGATTTCCTTGGGTTGACTGACAGTTGCTATGGCAGTGTAGGCTCCAATGGGACACTGTGTATTTCCTTTTATTTTTATTTCTTAAAAAGGTAATGTAGTGAGAGAAAGACAATTAGATGTAATTTTTTCTCCCATGCTTAAACAACTGCTAAATACCAACATTCCCTGCATGTTCAATATTTGAGAAATTAGTGACAAAGGAAGGAAGAAAGGAAAGGAAGGAAAGAAAGAAAGAAGGAAAGAAGGACAAAAGAGAGGCAGGGAGATAAAGAAGGAGACAGGGAGGGAGGAAGGAAAAGAAGAAGGAAGAAGGAAGGAGAAAAGGAGGAGGAAGGAAGAAAGGGAAGGAAAGAAGGAAGACAAGGAAAAAAGGAGGAAGGGAGAGGAGGAAGGAAAGAAAGATGAAAGGAAGGAGAGGGAGAAAAAGAGAAAAAGAAAGAGAGGGGGAAAAAGAAAAGGAAGGAGGGAGGGAGGACAGAATGATTTAATAATGATAATAATAAGCTCTCCTTCAGGCTTATTTTCCATTTAAGTGTCAGTGGGACATCAAAGTAGAAATGCTTCCCATAAGAGGCTTTCCTAGACTGATTTGAGAAGAGTGAATGGTATTCCTCACAGTCTGGATTTAAAATTTCCTTTTCTGTTCTCCATCCTGATGACACATTTACTCTGGATCTATATATAATGTAAATATTCTGCAATAGATACACTGATCCATATCTGGAGACAATCCCAACCTCTGCAAAGAAATTGTGGCAGATAAGACATAGTATTTTAATTCCAAGTTAAGGTCATCTGAATCATCTGCCCTGGGTGACAAGCTTGAGTCTTTCCCTCAACGATTATGTCATCACTCCATCATGCTTACTGCTCACACAGGTTAAAAAGGTGGCCGCCTTCTAGCCTGGAGGTTCACTATGGCTCAACCTTGCTCAATAATGGAAGATGATGATGAAAGGCAGTACAATCCTGTCAAGGGCAGGTAATTTAACCACAGCTCTGCTAACCTTTAGCTGTAAAATCTCTTAAAAAAGATGTCACAGCAATTTGATGTTCACAAAGAGACATAGTACAGAAATATTGCTTTGGTCTGATTACCTTCAAGAAATTAAAATAAACTAAAATTTTTGTTTTGTTTTGTTGCTTTTAGGAGAACTGGAAATTTCCAGAGTCTACATTCTCCTTGATTTAGCAGGAATTCAATCTGGATTCAGCAGAAGGGGTTATATAGAACTGTCCCAAACCAAAGATGTCAGGGACCTATTTCCTGCTTTTACATCTGATCCAAACACCCACCACAGCTGAATTTTCAGAGGCTGACAGAGACTTTCCAATTTCTGAAATTCCTGTTTCTCCATATCCCATTCCCAGCACATTTTAGGCTTGTGGGTCTTTTAAAGTGGATAGTTCTGACCAAATCTTAAAATATACACTAAAAGGCTCTTGCATAGGGACTTAATTGTATTCACATCTAGCCCAAGGCCTTAATCATTGGAACCACACACTCCTCCAAATTCTAGAGATTTCTCTCATTCCTGGAAAATTTTGAGTCTTAGTATAGCTTTTATGTAATGGGGTGGTAGTGTTTAAATTAATGGATTTTTTTTTTTGCTGTCTATAAGGCCATTTTTACTTTGTGTAGTTCATTTTGGTAGGAATAAGCACAAAGTACACAGAAAAGTAGACATAAGTATTTTTCTTTCCCTTCTTCCCGTCTTTCCTTCCTTCTTCCCTCCTTTATTCCCTCCCTCCTTCCTTTCCTTCTTTCCTTCCTTTCTTCCTTTCTTCCTTCTCTCCATTTTCCTTCCTTACTTTCTTCTTTCCCTCCTTCCTCCATTCCCTCCTTACTTTCCCTTCTTCCTTCCTTTCTTCTTTTCTTGCTTCCTTCTCTCTCTCCTTCTTTCCTTCCTTTCCTTCTTCCCTTACTTTTTTCTTCCCTCTCTCCCTCCCTTCCCTTATATGCCCATCTAAAAACCTGTTTTATTAAATATCATTTATATTACATCTGTCCTTTACTTAGAAACTAGCATTGTCTATTGTCAGTTGAATCCAATCATATGTCTTAACCTGTGTTAAAAACCTCTATCAGTTAGCTGCCCTATCAAAGTTGCCCTAACTTCCAACCCATTCAGCTATTTTCCTTTCAAACTCTCCTTTAGTTTCTACTTTCTCCTTTATTTGCTAGATGCTAGAAGGGAGACTTTAGTCCTTCCTTTCTGTCTTCAGTTCATCAAACATGCCAATTTCATTGAATACCACATCATTCCTACTTCTCTATTTTGCTATGATTCTTCCTGCTTTCAAAATTTGAGTTTGGAGGACTTAGGAAAAATGGTGAAATGAGACTTTAAAAAGGAAACAAGTTCCCCATAATGCCCATTAAAATGATAAAATAATTGCTAAAAATGAAAAGAGCAGGAATTTTTAAAAGTACAACTCACCAAAAATCCAGTGAGAAAATAAAAAAAACACTCACAAAGCATATGTATGTGTGTGTATAATCATGCTGAAAAATTAGAAATCACACCAAAAAAGATAAAAAATTCTGAGATAAGATTAAATAATAACATATACTTGAAGAATCAGGAAGAAGCATTTGAAGTTAAAAAAAAGGCTCAGGAAATGATTTTTTGAATCATCAACATTAAGGTAGCATAGAGAAACTGAAACTATTACTGGGTGTATCTAAAAGCAGGGATAATATAATAGCAGAAAAAGTAGAAAAGAAAACTGAAAAAAATGGTTAAAAAATTGGAAACATTAGAGGTGGAAACGACATATTCAGAGAAGTTAAGGAGAAAAATCCATAGAAATAGCAGGGGAGAATCTTATAAATATTGTAAAAATTATCCAATCCTTATATTTTAGAAATTTATGCAAGAACAATTCCCACAACTATTGAAATTAGAAAAGAATCACAATATTCAAGGCAGGAGAACTTCAAAATTTAGTTATCTCAAGCATATTTCTGTCAAATTTCAACAATGAAGAAAAAAATTCTCTTAGTTTTTAAAATGCCTCAATCTGAATCTTCAGATTTTATTACAAATGCAAGAAGTTACTAGTGATATTGAATATTGCATATAAATTATTTTTTAATAGGGCATCTCTTCCAGAATCAGTTTTGTAGCACATCTAAGTAATGTGTTAATAAACAAAAGATAAACATAAATACTCCAAAAAGATAACACAGAATCCATGAGGGAAATGATTTACTTCAAAAGTCTTTGGACTTTACCTGGAAAAACACTGGAGATAAGCACTCAGAATAGCAGATACTTTCCCATTCTTAGACCCCATCTGGGGTTTTCTTGGCAGAAATACTAGTGGTTTTCCATTTCCTTCTCCAGTTCATTATATAGATGAGGAAACTGAGGCAAAGAGAGTTAAGTGACTTTCCCAGCTAGTAAATGTGTGAGCCTGGATTTGAACTCACAGAGATAAATCTTCCTGATTCTAAACCCAGTGCTCTTTCCATTGAGCTTCTTAGTGTTTGATAAACCCAGAATTGCCAAAAAATGGGGAAAAGAATCATTACTCAACACTAATGGTTGGGAAAGTATATGTCATTGTTTAAAAAAAAAGAAAGAAAATCGACTCATCTATACACTATTAGACATTTCTACTGATATAATTTTTAAAAGATGATTATCTCACTTATAGAAAGTATAATAAAAATACTTAATAATAAAAAATAAATTAAATTTATATAATTTATATATAATAATATAATATGTACAATTAATAATAGATAACAAATATATAATTATTTAGTGCACAATAAACAAAGAATATATTATATAATAAATAGAATAAAGATGTAAATATAACAAATATAATTTATCATATTTTATTATTAAATATAATAAATTAATTTAATAATTTGAACTTTGTTTTTATGGGACTTATGATTTCACTGGAGAGGAAGTCAGTCCATGAATCAACATATATTAAATGCCTACTATATGTCAGGTACTGTGCTAAGTCCTTGGGATACAAAGAAAGGCAAAAGATAGTCCTTTTCCTATAGAGTTCACAGTTTAATGGGGAAGACAGATATGTATAAACAAGCTTTGTACAAATAAATAAGAAATAGGAAATGATTAAGAAAGTGAAGCCAATAGAATTAAATAGAGTTTGGAAAATCTTCCTGTAAATGATGAGATTTTTGTTGGGACTTAAAGGGAGCCCAGGAAACCAGTAGTTTGTCAACAGGAGAGAGATGCATTCCAGATATGGGGGACAGTTAGAGAAAGTGCTAGGATATGAGAGATGGAGTGTCTTATTTGTGGAACAGCCAGGACATCAGTCTTAAGGAAGTTTATGTCAAGGAGTGAGTGTAAGAAGACTGGAAAAGATGGAGGGGACTGCAAAGTGAGGAGGGGGCTAGGTTGTGAAGGGCTTTCAGTGCCAAACAGAGGGTTTTCTATTTGTTCCTAAAGGCCATAGGAAACCACTAGAGTTTATTAAGTAGAGGAATGATGTGATCAGACCTCCGATTTAGGAAAATCACTTTAGTGGCTGAATGTGACTGAAGTGAGGGGAGACTGGAGGCAGGTGGATCCAGTCAACAGGTTCGTGCTAGAGTTGGATTTATGTCAGAAGAGAAGAGGGAGCAACTTTGAGAGATCCTGTGAAAGTGAAATCGAGGGACCTTGACTCCAGCTGGGAGATGGAGTGACAGATAGTGAGGAATCCAGGATGATTCCTAGGTTGTGAATTTGAGGGACTGGGAACATGGTGTACTATCGACCAATATCAGGGAACATATTGGGGGTGGGGAAGGGAAGGAAAGATAATGAGTTCAGTTTTGAACATGTTGAATTGAAGATATCTACCAAAGATCTAGTTCTAGACATCTAAAAGGAATTGGATATGCAAATTGGAGGTCAGCAATGAGATTTGGGCAGGAAGGATGGATATGAGAATCATCAGCACAGAGATGGGTATTAAATCCATAGGGGCTGACTAGATCACCAAGTCTCTCTTAGTGCTTCTCTGAAATTTATAATCTCTGAGAATTTCATGGAGGTACTGTGAGATTAGTAACTTTTCCAAGGTCTAACAACTAGTCTGGGACAAAGGCTGATTTGAAATCAGAACTTCCTTAACTTTAGGACAGGTAAATATCCATTATATCCAAAGACTTCTCTTATATAAAATTATGCAGCAATAAAAATATTCTACACATCAAAATGCAATGTGTCAAAAAAGATAGGAAAAGAAACAAATTGGGATATACTCTATAGTAAATAAACAGGGGAAAATTTAATGTACAGTATCTATCATCAACATACAAATTTGCAAGAATATCCATTTCCCAAAGGATAAATGGTCAAAAGATATGAATAAATGATTTTTAAGTGAGGAAACACAAATTGTTATTAATTGTTCAAAAATGTGTTCAAATTTACTTATAATAAGGGAAATACGTTAAAGTTAATATTTTATTTCCTCCAATTACATGTAAAATTATTTTTAATATTCATCTAAAATTTGTTGAGCCTAAAATTCTCTCCTTCTTTCCTCTATTTCTCTCCTCCATTGAGAAGGCAAATAATTTGATATAGGTTAAATATGTTTAGTCCATGAAATACATATTTAAAAAAAACCTTGAGTTTATACTCATCAAATTCTTAAAAACAACGAAAATCCATTGCTTGCCAACTGCATGGAAACCAGGACTATTATATTACTTGTTCACTGTGAATTGGTAGAATCTTTTTGGGAAAAAAATCTGATGATATATATCAAGAGTTACACTGTATCACTGATTTGTGATATAACCTAATGACATTTTTAAAAGACAAAGAGCTATTTATACAAAAATATGCACAATAGCTTAAATTATAATAGTAATATATATGTAAAGTGATTGGAAAATGAGTAAATAAGTTATGATATAGCAATATAATTGAAAATTATTATACCATAAACTGACAAATACTATAAAGAAATATCCCTTTGTGAGAATACTGTCTTTTCTTTTTTTTTAAATTGTGTTTTCAGCCCTAGCACACAGTAAGTACATAATAAGTCATCATTGAGTTGAATACAAAGGAAATAGGGAAAGAAATGGAATGGTAGAGAAGAAAAGAATCAGCATTAGAGGAACAATGCATATTTACTGTGAGTGTAAAAATCAACAATCACAACAGTTTTATGAGTATATAAATGGAATAGATTGAAAACAAAAAGTTATTTCATTAAATTTTGTATTTCTTTTGTCACAATGTAAGTTTTTATATAGTTCAGATTTTATGCTTTTATTTAGGATTTTAATTCTTATTTTCTTTCATCATTTTTACTACTTCAAATTATTTGATAAGCTTATAACACAATAAAATACGGACAACTTTCAATCAGGTCTCAATTCTTCTACAAAGCTTTTTCTAGTGGTTCTTTTTCCTGTCCAGTCTTTGATTTATATCTGCTGTGTTTATATCTTTCCCTTATTTGTATCTGCATACATATATAAATTTATTTATTTATATTTCTTTACATATATAATTTATATATCTATATTTCCATTTGTTCTCTTCAAGGGCAGGGGATTTTTGAAATTTCATATATTTGGGGCTTAATGAATGCTACTGACTGATGTGAACATCTAGCTGTCTGGCAAAATCAGAAATGATTAAGATTAGATCATGACAATACCACTTACTTCACAGTCACCTTTATTTTTTTTAGCATGTTTTCAAATCTAATATTTAACTTTAAACAAGTCAATAAGCAATTAATTGCTTACTATATGTCAGACACCATAGGGACCAAAAAAGGCCTTGATCTCAAGAAGCTTATATTTCAAAAGAGGGGATAATATGCAAATGCCGTGTACACAAAAAGATATATAGATATCTATCTATATATAGATAAGTATATGTATGTATATCCATATAATTATATGTACATATATGTATGTATATACATATATCTAGTATATGTTGTGTATGTGTGTGTGTGTGTGTGTGTGTGTGTGTGTGTGTATACTAGAGAGACTGGAAATTCACTTCACAACTTTCTGAGATAATAGAGACACACTATTCGGCAAAAACTGCTGGGAAAATTAGAAACTAGTATGGAAGAAATTAAGGCTGGACCCACACCTAACACTGCATACCAAGATAAGATCTAAATGGGTTCATGATCTAGATATAAAGAGTGATATTATAAGCAAATTAGAGGAACATAGGATAGTTTACCTCTCAGACCTGTGGAGATGGAATAAATTTATGTCCAAAGAAGAACTGGAACTCTTAATTGAACACCAGATAGATAATTTTGATTATATTAAGTTAAAAAGTTTCTGTACAAATAAAACTAATGCAGACAAGATTAGGAGGGAAGCATCAAATTGGGAAATCATCTTTACATTTAAGGGTTCTGATAAAGGCCTCATTTCTAAGATATATAGAGAATTGTCTCACATTTATAAGAACTCAAGCCACTCTCCAATTGATAAATGGTCAAAGGATATGAACAGACAATTTTCAGATGATGAAATTAAAACTATTTATAGTCATATGAAAAGGTGCTCCAAATCACTATTGATCAGAGAAATGCAAATTAAGACAACTCTGAGGTACCACTACACACCTGTCAGATTGGCTAAAATGACAGGAAAGGATAATGACAGGTGTTGGAGGGGATGTGGGAAGACTGGGACACTGATGCATTCATTATTGGTGGAACTGTGAATGGATCCAACCATTCTGGAGATCAGTTTGGAGCTATGCTCAAAAAGTTATCAAACTGTGCATACCCTTTGACCCAGCAGTGTTTCTATTGGGCTTATATCCCAAAAAAATCATAAAAGAAGGAAAGGGCCCCACAAGTGCAAGAATATTTGTGGCAGCTCTTTTGTAGTGGCTAGAAACTGGAAACTGAATGGATGCCCATCAATTGGAGAGTGGCTGAATAAATTATGGTATATGAATATTATGGAATATTATTGCTCTGTAAGAAACAACCAGCAGGACGACTTCAGAGAGGCCTGGAGAGACTTGCATGAACTGATGCTGAGTGAAGTGAGCAGAACCAGGAGATCATTATTCACGGCAACAACAATACTATATGACGATCAATTCTGATGGACATGACTCTCTGCAACAATGAAATGTTTCAAACTAGTTCCAATTGTTCACTGAAGGAAGCCATATACACCCAGAGGGATATGAAATGTGGACCACAACATATCATTTTCATGCTCTCTATTGATGTTTGCTTGCATTGTATTTCCTTTATCTGATTATTTTTTCTTGTAGATACTATTTCTCCTGCACAAAAATGATGTGTGGAAATAAGTATACATATATTTGATTTCTTAAGTATTTTAACATAATTAACATGTAGTGGATATCCTGCTATCTAGGGGAGGGGTGCGGAGTAGGGGGGAAAATTTGTAACAGAAAGCTTTGTAAGGGTTAATGTTGAAGAATTACCCATACATATGTTTTGCAAATAAAAAGTATTAATTGAAAAAAAAAACAATACATAAGGAGGCAAAGTTGAAAGTGGAACTTGAATGGAGAAAGTGTTGCTGGAGAAATAGACTTTATATACATGGCAACAAGAAGACTATGCGATGATCAATTCTGATGGACATGACTCTCTTCCAACAATGAGATGTTTCAAACCAGTACCAGTTGTTCAGTAATGAAGTAGGCCATGTACACCCAGAAAAGAGGCCTGTGGGATCTGAGTGTAGACTACTACATAGCATTTTCACACTTTCTGTTGATGTTTGCTCACATTTTGTTTTCCTTCTCAGGTTTTTTTTTTCTTTCTAGATCCAATTTTTCTTGTTCAACAAAATAACTGTATAAATATGTATACATATATTGGATTTGCCATATGTTTTAACATAGTTAACAAGTATTGGACAACCTGCTATTTAGGTGAGGGAATGGGGGGAAGGAGGGAAAAATTTGGAACAGAAAGTTGGCAAGGGTCAATGTTGAAAAATTACCCATGCATATGTTTTGCAAATAAAAAGCTTTAATAAAAAATAATAAAGAAAAAAAAGAAAAAAAATTATCATGTTAAAGTTTAAAAAAGAGAGATAATAGAGACAGTCACCATCTGGGAAGACCAAACTGGGGAAATTTTGGGTTATGGGGCAGACCTAAATGGGGTGATATAGTGGAAGCAAGAGAACTATGAGTTTCCCGGGAGAATACTAGGAAGGAAGAAGGGCTTAGAAAGGGGAAGACAAACTTCATGGTTTCACCTCTTAGCTTCCTGGCAGCCTCATGCCTCCATCCTTATCCAACCTCCATCAGGCTTGTCACGTATGTCTCCTAGTCTGCTACACTCAATGGCAGCCCATCTCTGCCAGGAGACTCTCTTCATGGGCCATTCTCACGGAGCATTGCTAATAAGAGTTTTTCATCACAACAGTGGATATCGCTATGTTGAACCCCAGAGAGGGCTGACAGGTAAGGTCACGGATCACTGACGAAATGGAAAGTGTGAATTAGTTGAAGGTCTAGGGGTGAAAAATTAATCTAGTCAATCTGTTATAAGGGTAAAGATAAAGACTAGACTTGTGATTTCATTGGAAAATCCTTCTACCACAGCTGGCCATTAACTTCTCTGCAACTTTTGGTCCCAGTGAGTTGCCTACAGTATGAAGAGGTTAAAGTGACTTGTCCAGCCAGTATATTTCAGAAGTGAGCCATACTCCCTCTTTTGTGTTGATATAGTTGTAATAATCCCCAGGCTGCTGGAGTGGAAAGGGAGGGAGAGACAAAAAAAGTCTCTTTACTTCTAGTTTAATGTCCCAGCCCCTGATTTATCATTCTTTCTCTCCCTCCAACTTCTTTTCCATCATTCCTCATCCAGCCTCCCACCACCTCTCAGATTGTGAAGAGGAAACAGTTCATTGAGGGTCTCAATATCAATGTGAAGGGATATGATTTGTAAGAGGGAAACTCCTTTATAAAGAATCCACATTCATGGGAAGTGTTTCTTGTCTAAAAGAGCCTAGGAACACACAAATAAAAGCAAAACACCTTGAACAATAATTACAAATGAACTTTAAAAGTAAGGATTTATAGACTTGTGGGGTCATGGTAATCAATGTCATTAAAGGAAAGCTTCTCAGGAAAATACAACTTTAAGATTCCAGTTGTACTCACAGTAGGGTCAGGAATTATTAAAGTTGAAGGTGTTGATGGGAGAAGAATTCATACCCATTATACATATTTAACATAGTAACTTACAAGCAATTGAAAATTGTGATTCATATATACCATATCCTGAGCTTTTATCACAAAAGGCATGAGAAGATTTTGCTCATATTAGATTGTGATTTATTTTTCAGTGGGACTTTGCAATAAGTTTGAAAGATTGAGAAAAGGGAAGAGTCGAGTTCTGATACAGCCCAGATGCATGTAGGGGCTGAGAAATGATATGAATTTCTCCATAGCTGAAGTTCTTAATCTTTTTTTTTTGAGTATGTCATGGATCCCTCTGGCAAACTGCAAAGTCTTGAACCCTGTCAGAATAATATTTTTAAATACATGAAATAAAATAAAATATAAAGGATTCTAAAGGAGACCAATTATGTTGAAATACTGATATTAAAACAATTTTTTTGAAAGTTCATGGATCCCTAGTTAAAAATGTTGTTCCATAGGACAGTACACTGAAAGAGAGCTAATCCTTTAAGCATCTTTATAACTATTTAAGGTCAATATTCCCCATATTGAGAAAAGTACCTGATATTTAACTGACATGGTTTGTTAAAAATGTACCATTAATTTTTTTTTCTTTTTTCCCCCTCTGAGGCAATAGGGGTTAAATCACATAGGTAATACTAAGTGTCAAGTATCTGAGGCTGGATTTGAACTCAAATTCGGACTTCAGGGGCAGTGCTCTATCCATTGAGACACCTAGCTGTCCTTATACTATTAATTTCTTTTTTTTTTTGTTTGTTTGTTTTTTGTTTTTTTTTTTTTTTGCTGAGGCAATTTGGGTTAAGTGACTTGCCCAGGGTCACACAGCTGTTACGTGTCTAAGACCAGATTTGAACTCAGGTCCTCCTGACTTCAGGGCTGGTGCTCTATCCACTGCGCCACCTAGCTGCCCCCAATTTCTTTTTTTTTTTAAATTTTTTCTTATACTATTAATTTCAAAGCAACATGGTGCAGAAGACAGAGTGAGAAGCTTAACTGACAGACAAACTGATTGTCACTCCCTCTCACACGTGATAGCTGCATAACTGAGAAAGTCACTTATAACTTTATGTATCTCCAGTCATCTAGGAAGATATATTCTTTCATAAAATTCAGCTTTTACTCATTTTCAAAAATCCAGAGACATGGCACCCTTGAGTATAGCATTCCCTTTTTAGTCCTCTGGAATTTTCCTTCTGTGACAACTGCTCAACTGCAACCCTTTTCTCTAAGACTTCCCATGACCCCACTCTTTGCCAAGTCCACAATATTTCTTTCAGTCCTCATTCTCTTTGTCCCCTCCAGAGCTGCTCATTTCCTAGTTCCCAAAACTTTCTCATACCTTGGAACTGTCCTACAAAATGGGTAGGAGACATTTTAAATTTTTATCAAAAAAACCCCAAACCTTTATTTTAAATTAAATATTTAATTCTGTGTCAGAGCTACAAGAAACTTGGAGAAAACAGTGTTGGGAATTCTGTGTCAGAGGCAATTTGTGAACAGAAGTCACTGCTGTGGAAGAAGTTAAGGAAAATTAAGTTCTCTGGCCCCAGCTATTGTCTCTAAAATATTTTGAATCAGTTCCCAGCTCAGGGGCCAATGAGAAGGTAAGAAATGAACTCTTTCTAAAAAAATAAGTTGGCAGAAAATTCTTTTGCAAATAGAGGACTTAGTTACTTATGCTTTCTAAGTATACAGAAATTCTTTGTGGTTGAGACAATCTGGCATAGCATGAGTTCTGAATTAGGAGTAGAAGGTTTAGTTTTTCTATATACTTAATACATAGTAAAGTACAAAAAGTAAAGACCTTTTATTATATGATTTTTGACTAATGATCTCCTTTAATCTTCCAACTTGGCTAATTTCACAGAGTTGTAAGAATCATATGACATAATGAAAAAAGAATGTTTATTAAGTTGTAAAGCACCATACAAATGAAAGGTATTACTCTTACCTATTTCTCTTCTAAAGCACACAGACAAAAGATGAAGATCTTTTAAATGTTTAGAAGGTAAGAAAATTGATTGCTTGTGAATAAGAGAAGTACAAAAATTGCTGAGAGAGGAACAGTTTAGGAGCATATCGATATCACATTAGTATGAATCCTGAAGACAAATATCTAGAAAGGACTTTTGAGTCCAAGCTAGTTTTCAAAGTTTGTTGATGAAAGAAAATAATATTTACAATAGCTAGCATTTAAAGTTCAGAAACTACTTCACAAATTATCTCATTTGGTCATCACAACAATCCTGGGAGGTAGATTGTTATTATAACTTGCCCAGGATCAGATAGCTAAGGAGTATCTGAGGCATAATTTGAACTCAATTCTTTCTGGATTACAAGTCCACTATGCTACCTAGCTGCCTTAGTGAAAAATTAGTAAGTAAAGAGATCGTAATTAAGATACCAAAAATAGTACCAGAGATATTTATTCCTCTTAGTGCTATTTTTTTTCTGTTTCAACATAATGGTTAATAATAGTAACATTTTTTTTTGAGGCAATCAGGGTTAAATGATTTGTCCAGAATTATACTGTTTGTAAGTGTCTGAGTGCAGATTTGAATTCAGGTCTTACTGATTCCAGAGCTAGTACTCGATCCACTGTGCCACCTACCTGTCTAATAGTGCTAGTTTAAAAAATATAAAATAAGAAATGAAAAATTTATGGTAAAAGAAATGAGCTCAAGCAGAGATCTGAAACATCACACAAGTATCATTGTTTGCACCTAATAGCAATATTTTGAAATTATAGAAAAGGAATTCTGGAGAAGGGGCGAATCAGACTTTTAAGTGCTGAGTCTCCAGAGCTAAAATTACAAGACACCATATCATACATCCTTGGAGGTAGGTTATTATTATATTTTATAGATGAGGGATCTTACTCTTGGATAATTAATTTCATTTTTGCTAATTGCTTTCCTCTCACACCTAGTTGGGAATTTCTCAATACAGAGAACTAAATTCTATTATTTTCTCAATTTGTTTATTCATTCATTTTTATTGATGTTTAATATTTACAAAGTTCTAATATATATATGTATACACACACACACACACACACATATATTTGCTGAGGCAATTAGGGTTAAGTGATTTGCCCAGGGTCACACAGCTAGGAAGTGTTAAGTGTCTGAGATCAAATTTGAACTCAGGTCCTCCTGACTTCAGGGCTGGTTCTCTATTCACTACACCACCTAGCTGCCCCAAAGTCCTAATATTTCTAAGCTCTTTCACCAAATTAATCTTTTCTTGTGAAGTCAACTAAGAAGTCAAAGAATCAGAGTCTCAGAGTTGGAAGAGACTTTAGAGGACCTTCTGGTCTTATCTGTACCAGAATAGGGATTCCTCTCTATAGCATTCCTAGCAAGGGATGATCTAGCCTTCAGTTGTATAGCTCCAATGAAGGATGATCCACTACTTCAATAAAGTAGCCCATTCTGTTTTTGCATAGCTCTAATTTCTGGGAAATTATTTCATAAACCAAACCTAAATCTACCTCATTACAACCTCCATTATTCCTCCTAAATATTTTTCTTTTTAGTCTAACTCTAAACAATCCTGCTTCCTGAAATTGTCACTTATGTGATTTTGTCCAGTTCCCTCGCCATTGTGGTCATACTTTGGTGATACTTCTTGGCTGGTCTATCTCTTGTTGTGCCAAAACCTGAACATAAAACTCCAGATGTCTCCTAAAAGAAGAACATCTCCCTCACTCTGGATATTATACCTCATTTACATAGGCTAACATGTAATTAGCTTTTTGGCTCTCATGTCATGCTATTAAGTTCTACTTCTTTTTAAATCATAGGCTACCTATTTATGTCTACCATACATCTTTCCATTGGCCTTTAAGTGACCCACAGAATATTCCATGATATCTAGGCTTGCAGATCAAAGTTTTAGAAACTGAAGCGTTCTGCATCCTGTTTGTTTAAGATTGAATGAAAATATCAGAAGTTATTCTGTTCAAAATGTTCAAAATAGTCATAGATAGGCTCTTGGGTGAATATCAGTACATAGTCAAAAGCTCTTCAAAATGGTATATTCAATGAAAAGATTATGGTCTTGCAAAGGGAGCACAGATCAAGAATGGGGTACCTCCTGCTAGTCCTAGTCCTAATCAGTCTTTAGCACAAGTTGCAACAAGTCACTTAATTTCTTTGTATTTCAGTTGGTTTATCTCTATAAACTAGATTTTATAACAGGCTCCCTTCTTAAATGGAGATAGTAAAAATGGAGTAGATAAAAATCAACGGCGTAAAAGGGCAAAAACAGTTAACATGTAAAATCATGTAAACATGATGCATTTTTATTTCTCCTAGTGTTTATAGTTAATTGAACCAAGAAAGTATAGAGTAAGAGGCTAGACAGGCAGAATTACAAGAGTCACACACAGAGAAGCTGAAACTAATTCTTACCTACAAAGCTGTTTCAACTGTTCATGAGGTTCAGTGTATAGGGGCTTTGCAATCTTGTAGTCTTTTAATGCTTTGAGAAGGGACATTTGGTTCCAAGAACGTCTATAAATAATCAATTTCAGAAGAAATAAGACAGCCTGAATTAATGCCATAAAGTCCTGAAGGATCTTAATTTGAAGTGGGCTCTATGATGCCTAAGCTGACCGATGGCTGGCATTTCACAGATAGGACTGTAAACACTGTTCTTAGAGGATAATTTATTCAGGCACTCAGGACTCTTAATAGGCATTCAAGGATCTGTGCCCAAAGGACTGATAACTGCCAATAGCTGTCCATTCTCCCTTGATGTCATAAGATACATTAGGGTTATTAGTCTCTCACTAAGCAGCATTGCAATACCTCACATTTTTTGAGAATAATTTCCTTCCTTCCCTCTTTCATTCATTTTTTTAAAGCCTGGTTCCTCCATTCTATCCAGGCTGGAAGTGCCAGAACTTCATCGGATCTCAATATTGACTGTTAAAGGAGGGGGAGCCTGACCCCACTGTGTTTCTAATCCGAACTGGTTCATCTCTCCTCAGAAGATCTAGTAGATTGCTACTCCTGGGAAATCACCATATTAATGCTGAACTTATTAAAGATACCCAATTGGTATAGTCCCCCACAGTTCAGAATTTCTAAGAGATCTGTCAGCCTCTGTGGCAGCTAGGATTACAGGTACATGTCACCATGCCAGGCTTATTCATTTTTCATAAGAAAAAATTTGATCCTGATTTCTTCAGCTCCTGTTGCATTTGATATTGATTTAAAAATGAAAAAGTTAAAGACAACAGAAATTACCTCTTTTTTTTCATAAAGTAGATGAAAAGTATGAGAGCACCATTTGCTTAAAAACAGTATAGGGGGAAAAGAGACATAAGTTCTGCCTTATTTAGTCTATAAAGAGAATTACTGGCCTTAGAGTATGATTTGGAAGACTCACCAAAGTAGCATAATGCCTGCTTTGTAAAGTCCATCATTGCTCTTAAAACTGTTACTTATTTCCATTTAATCCATGCATAAAGAAATACAAAATGCTATTTCACCAGAATAAGATTTTTTGTCATTCATTATCTCTCAGCTTTGACATAAATTGCAAATATTTTACATGCCAGTTCACATGGAAAGATTCTCAAAGGCTCAGAACCTCCCCTGCAAATGAGAAGTAAGGAAAGTGGATATGGGAGCAAGTGTTCATTTTCCAACGATGGATATTTACAACAATAATAAAATTTTATTTTTATAGTGTCTCACTACCATTTGCAATCTGGGCACTTACTACAAGTGTGGAATAGTCAAAATAGCATTTAAAATACTATAAAGACATACCAAAATATCATAAAATCAAAACACATGATATCCTGTATGCCTCCATTAAAAAAAGAAAAAATAAACCTGTTTTCTAAAAACCTAAGTCTACCATCCATAACCAAGAATCAGAGCACTCCCCAGGCTACTAAAAACTAAGAGGAAAAAAAATCTTCAGGCCACTAAACTTAATATATTTACTCTCTTTTTAAGACATAGATTTTAAACTCTTATGTTACCAGGAGAATAACCATCACTCAGTTTGAACATTTGAAAATGACATAGAGATGTCATTGTCATAATGGTCTATTGGAAGAACCATTAGACGGGAAGTCAAAAGCCTTAGATTCTAGTTTCAGCCATGTCATGAATTAGGTCTGGAAAATAACTTCATCTCCTTGGGTCTCAGTTTCTTCATCTGTAAAGGGAATTAGGTCATCTTTAAAACTTCATTCAATGCTGAGAGGCTGCAAGGCACATTTTGCTATAGGATTGACCCTGCTAGGGTAGAATCAAGACTGGCTTTTAGTGTGAGGATGATGGATGGCATCAGACTCGACTCATGCCAGTGAGAAAGTTCCAAATGTCTCTCTGGAGTTAGAGTTTTTAGCTGATGCAAGAATCACTTATCTTCCATCTCACCTAAAGCATAGAATCATTGATTTAGAAATCTGACCAGATCTTTGAGATCTAATCCTCACGTTTTAGAAAATTAAAGTCTGGGAAGGTGAAGTCATTCACCAAGGGCCACCAAGTAAGTGTCTGAGCATGGATTTGGTCCCAGGTTTTCATGATGCCAAATCTAGCTTCCTACACACACCACCATACTTTCTGACAATCTCTTAAGAAAAATTCCTGATTCTAGCACTGAAGGACAGCTGCTACCAACCAACTGTTTTGATGAATACAAAGCTGTGTGTTATGTAGTAGAAACCAAAAGATAAGGATGCAAGGAAGTGACAGACAGGACAGTTATGAAAACTACATGGGATGTGCCCATAAACAAAGATTCATGGAGAAATTGCATCTGAAACAAGGTTTCAAAGAAGGGGAAGAACATAGAAACAAATAAACAAACATGTATAGAGCACTTTACAACGTATCTCATATACTTGTTCTCATTCGGTCCTCATAAGAGTCAACCTCACAGCAAAATGTGATATAGATTAAATTTTTCTTTGATGTCTGTACCTTCTATTTCTTTTTCTTCACTCTTAACAACCTCTCTATCACCAGGAATCTAGTGCCTTCTTGTAACCTAAGCCCTTCTGTTATGGAAGAAATTAGATTTGAAAAATTATTTAATTGCACAGAGTGTATTGTGACAGCAACACCTTCGAGTGCCATCTTGGACTACAAGAGGAGAAACATTATGTCTAGGAATAAGGAGATGATAATTCTCCCAGATTAAAAAATACATTTATAAAGTGCTTAGCATAGTGCCTTGAATATAGTAGGTGTTCAATAAATGGGATTCTTTTCTGTCAAAAAAATAAAAATTATTTAATACTAAGGTATCAATAACAATAATAAAAATAAAAAAAAAACTCTTCCAATAACATTTTCAGGTTTGTTTGTTGTTTGTTTTTAAAAGGATGTCTAGGACATGATAATACTTTATCCAAAACACTAAATCTTGAATAGTGAGCTTTCAGGTATTTTGATGTCTTGGGAAGAAGAATACTCTGGAGAAACTCTACTTTCTCAGGACCCCTTTTTTCTAACTTTCTAATAATCATAGAATGTAGCTTTCCTACAACTACTGTGAATGTTGTTCTTGTACTTAGTTTTGGAACAGTTCTGGAAGATATCTATGTAACAGTGCCAAATCCTTCACAGTCCAAGTATAGATGCACCCAACACCACAGGAAGCTGAGATGGTTCCAGAGTCTACTCTAGGTGATCTGAGATTCATCTTAGACAGAGCCAAACATTCATTCAGGTTAACCCCCCAGATCACCTTCACCTGACAATAATCAAGATGGCACATGAAAATCTAAAATATCCTTTAGCACTTCATAACTACTTGGCAAATTAATGAATGGATAAATTGAAGGATTTGGAGAGAAGGTGAGATTCTAGGCAGGGCTGTTAGAGAATACAACAAATCTTGTTTCAATCATCATCTACCAATCCTAAGTTCATACTGCAGGGCCCACACTCTAGTCCCCAGTTTCTTAAACTGTAGGTTATGACCCCATATGGAGTCTTGTAACTGAATATGGAGGCAGCATAATTATGATTTATTTATCAGCAAATGTTTGATTTGTATACCTAGTTTATATGCATATGTATCCAGCCAGAGTCATGTAAAAATTTTTTGGGTGAAAAGGAATCATGAATGGAATATATTTAAGAAACTCTGTGCTAGCCTCCAGGGGCTAGATTGATCTCTGAAAAGGAAGAAGCAATACAGCATCTCTCCTATTCTTTACTATTATATATCATTCAAATTGACTTTCTTCTGTTGTGAGAGTTCTTAACATGTTATGAATCTCTCCCTCCAAGGTGTCTATAGATAGATTTTAGGGAGTATATTAACTTGGATGAGGAAATATCATCTTTGTTTAAATATAATTGTTTTTCTTAGTAATATTATGTATTTTATTTTAGGTATTTAAAACATTCTGAGGAGTCCCTAGACTTCACCAAATCACCAAAGGAGTCCAGAACACAAAAAAGGATAAAAATCTTTGCTCTACAGAATAAAAATAGAGAGTTCATCACAGGATCTCCTCTTACACATGGAAATCCTTCCAACTGTATTTGAGAAATCTATAATGCAACCCCCTGAATATGTAAATAGCATTTTATAATATATATAATGTAATAATATTCCTAGATAATTTTTCTTTGTTCCACAATGAGTAAAAGAGTTACTCAAAACACAATACTGTACATATTTATGGACATATTGCTTCCACTGTCTCACATAAAACATTTTCACTGGGCTCAAAGTAAGGAAATCAGATATTATTTCTCTTCATAAAGTTTCAGTTTGATAAAATGTCTTATACCATATGCAAATACACAAAGGACCTATGATTTCATTAGGGTTGGAAAAATGCTTTCCATTACTGCTACTTTTCATGGAGATGAATGATCCGGCTCAGGAAGCTTTTAGTGATAGGTTAATAGAAAGTAATAAATCAATCAACATTTATTAAGCACCTAATACGTACCAGGCATTGTGCTAGACACTGTAATGACAACTTTGCCCTGGAATGACAACATTTGGGTTCAAAATACTGGCTCCAATAATTATTAGTTTTATGACTGGGTAAGTCACATCTCTGAATCTCAGTCTTCTCATTTATTAAATGAGGACAAACTACATTTTTCCCTTTGTGAACTTGCATGGATCGGTCACCTTACTTCTCTGGATTTTATTTTCCTCATATGAAAAAAGATGGGTTGGACTAAATAATTGTGAGGTTCCTTCCAGCTTGAGGATCTAGCCCTATTCACAAAGCTGTTGGAGAGTAAACTTTAAAGTACCAGAAAAAAAACCACATGAATTATGTTTCTGTAATAGTCTTGATTCCAACTTTCCCAGGGATTTAAAAATGTATTCTCTGACTTAGCAGAGAAGGTGTCTAATGCAAGGGAAGATTATTTTATTTCCTTGGGGATAGAAGGCTAGGAAGCTACCAGAAGGTTGACTTGAACCCAGACTTTACTGAGTACAAATGTAGCACTCAACATATCTCACCATGCTGTGGCTTTGTATACCATATGCTTTTAAATCTATAAGACTTTATAAAAATATCTCTGAGTGGATACTTAGCAGAATGCCTGCAAATCCAACCAAAGATGGTCATGCATAATATGAGGTTTTAAATAACAAAAATATAATTTCACCATAATATCTCTATTATTCTTGTACAGCAAGATAAGACAAAATGAATTAAGGTCTTAGGGGTCAAGAAAGCACATTTTATGGAAATGGGAATATCTATCCAGTCAAGGGAAAAATTAATAGGACCATTCCTAGTAGCAGAAAATATAAGTAAATATAAAAGAGAAAAATACAAATGAAAACTTTGTGATTTTTTTCTTATGGCAGTTTTATATGTGATAAAAGATTATCTTCAGAAGCCTGTGGATTCTTCTACATAATAGTCCATATGTATTCTGTCAAGTTCAGTTTAAATGCATGCATGGGGAAATTTTAAAATCTATTCATAGTAATGAATGCTGTAGTTAAGAATGGAAAACAGTTTTAGTCATTTAAAACTCAGGGGGAAAAATTTCCTTTAGGGCTAAACATTCCATTTTTGGTCTCTTTTCAAAAGCAGATTATTTTTGGAAACTTGCAGGAAAAAAAAATCCAACACTGACAATAGCCACTAAACTCTTCAGGACTCCCAGTAGAAGAAAATGTTAAAGGTATGCTTTTCCTACCCCCAAATGTTGCTATTTTTATTTAAAGTAATTAAGTTATAGCTTCCTTCTCCCAAGTCCTACCTATTTTTGTGATGAGGCATTGTAGGGAATCCAGGAAATGAGCTTTAGGAGAGCTAAGTCAAGAGCACATGGGATCAGAGGGCCATAATTCTAGAACTGATCTCAGAGACCATCTATGAAGTCTGGCCATTTTCATTTTATAGATGGGAAATGAAGACCCAGAGAGATTAGTCTTAGTTAAGGTAACAAAGCAAGTAGCAAAGCTGATATTTGAACTGTGGTCCTGAAATGCCAAGTGTGCTACTTTACCCTGTAAATCCTGCTTTCCTACCCAAGGTAATCCAGCAATGGATTATATTCATGACATGAAATTATAGCCTTGCTAAAATCAAGGAGATTCAACTCTGGAAAACTATCTATCGAGGGATGATTTTTTTTTGACATGAAGATAATTTACTAGGGTGTGGGTGAGGGTGAGTGGTGTTCTATATTGGCTAGTGCCCACATCAGTGAAAATAAGGATCTTTTGAAGTTTAGAATCCTTAAATCTCCCATTTACAAAATCACCATATTTACAATAACAAGGTGGATTTTGCCAAGTTACCATTTGAAAATAACATTCTAAGCAGAATAGTAATGTGCACTTCTCCAAGGAGACACACAATTCCTCCTTGGAATTATGCATGTTTAGCATCTCTTTGTTAGAGGACATCTGCCGCTCAAAATAAATTTGAAAGTTCAGATATATCTAGGGGGAATTTTGATGCATCAGAGTGCTGTTAGTGAGTTGAAGACCCCTAGGAGGTTCCAAAACTGAGCATTGCCATTCAGTAGGATGGAAAGAATGATGAGTTTGGAATCAAGAGGACTGGGCTTAAAATTCTAGCTCTATCACCAAGTACATGAGTGATCATGGGCAAGTGACAATTTTCTGGGCTTTAATTTCCTCATTTGTAAAATAAAGACGTGGGTTGAGTTTGTGGCAAATATAAATGGACAGCCACTAATGTGCATATAATAATTACTGCTGACTACACATTGCCTTAGTTTCAGGAAAAAAAAACATTATTTTTGTTCTATTGTATTTTATTTATTTTGTTAAATATTTCTCAATTATATTTTAGTCTAGCTTGGGCTTTACTCAGGAGTATTGAGCATGGGTTCTGTGTTTTACATATCTGAACTAGATGACTTCTAAATTCTAAATCTATGATTCTATGTGTTGTCCAAACAGCATTGCATTCTTTATACTATAAAATCAAAATCCCTTTTGAGAGAGGAAGAAAATCCAATTTGTTATCCTTTCTCCTTGCCCCAGACCAATCATAGAAACATGATGATATGAGTCATGGGATCTGCCCTAAGCTACATCTACTATGGACAGCTCTATCCAGAGGTTAGGAGAAGAATCTCCTTATTTCTCCTTGTACAATAGCACATGCATATAGGAACTCAATACTCCATTGGTCTAAATATAGCTCCTCTTTATAAATCCCTAACCCAAGATCCTTTTAAGAAGAAAATGATAAAACAAATAAATACATAAATTAAAAAATGATAAACAGGTATATGCTAAAATAATTATACAAAATGGTTATTTTAAAATTTATTTACTGTAAAAAATTTAAAAAAATTTTTTTTGATTCTGACAAAGGTGCTATACCAGTCTTCTCATAATATATGTTATTACAGACCACATTTGGGTTTTACCTAAATCATATTTGCAAATAAAAAATAAAACTATATTTGAAATGAGGGTGTGATGCTTTATGATGATGAAGAGAACACTGTTAATGCAAACCCCCATGACAATAGTTGCCCCCAGACCTCCAGTCTCCTATAGCTTGACATCATTAACTTTATCAACCTTATTTAAAAAAACCAAAAATATTCTGAATCACTACCTGGCTTTAGAGGTATATTTTATATTTGTAATAAGATAGCCAATTTCTAAATTATCTTTGGGATGTCATAGATTTTGGTATATGATAAAAATGACATGTGGCTATCTCCTCAAATTCTTTTCTTGCCTGGTTAACATTATTCACATAATACTTGAACAAATGAGGAATTTCTCCAAACACTTCTACTCACGGATGATGTCATGTTAATTTTCTTAATTATTAAATACTTTATCAGGAAAAGTGACAGTAATTTTTAAAAAAACCTTCAAAAGCTTCTTCGCATTGGAAAAACAAAATAGATAAAAATGCTCATTGCACAGATTATGACAAACAGTTGGAAAGACAGCTTAATAAATTAGTTTATTAATATGCATGTATTTGACTAGTACTACAGATGCTTAATGAGCTTGGTCTGGAAGGATAAGGAGACTAGGCTAAATTTCATACCAGAAAATACAAAGTGCTTTTAGTAATCCCAAATTATTGAATGCTACAAAAGACTGTCTTGTAAATTGTAAATTGACAAAACCAAAAACCCTGTAAAACTTGTAAATCAACAATTATTTAATATGTTTAAATGTGGACTATTTCAAAGAGGAAAATGAAACAATCCCTGTTTACATTTTGTCAGAGAAGACAGCATGTATGTTGTCATTCAGTCATTTCAGTAATATTTGACTCTTTGTAACTCTTTGTGACATTTGCAATGTTCTTGGCAAAGATCCTGGAGTGGTTTGCTTTCTCCAGCTCATTTTACAGATGAAGAACTGAGGCAAGTAGGGCTAAGTGATTTACGCAGGATCACACAGCTTGTAAGTGTCTGAAGTTGGATTCAAACTCAGAAGGATGAGTCTTCCTACTTTAAGGCACTCTATCCCATGTCACCTAGCTGCCTCAGCATGCACATATATAAGTAAATATAAAATATATACAAAAATAAGTACGAGGTATTTTGTTGGTGGGGGGAAGAGGTAGGGAGACAAAAGGTAGTTCTGAGATTTGTAAAAAACAAAACAAAACAAAAAACAAAAAACAAAAACCCTAAAGATTTTAAGAGATGAAGATGAAGAATATATGCTTTCCAGGCAATGGAAAAAGACTATATAATGGAGATAAGACATGATATGAGGAATAGCAGATATTAGGACCTGATATGTTAGATTGGAAGAATGGTAAGAAGACCAGTTGGCTGGACCACAGAATATGTGAAGGGGAATAATATATAGTAAAGCTGGAAAAGTACTTTGGAGCCCATCTGAGAGGGTCTTTAAATGATAAGTTGAGTATTTCTATTTGATTCTAGAGTGATGCTATTTAACTATGAACCTTGAAACAAAATGACCTCAAAGGAATTAAAATGACAAATAACCTAAAGAGCAGCAGAATGATGAACAGTGTTTGCAAGCAGGCTGTAGCCTGCTACCAATGATGACATATGCAGGAAATATGCAGGAAGGATATGCATGAAGGAAAAAGGAGGTGAGGCAGTCATTTTATGAGAAAGCTCCACAATAGATGGTGGCCCAGGTGGTACTGGTCCCTATGAGATTAAAATGGGGCACCAGGAAGACCTTAAATGCACTGATTATGTCTTCTCTCAGGCTTTATTACAAAACACTCCCCAACAGATTTGAGTTTCTTGAGAGCAGGGACTATTTTTTTAAAGTATTTTTTTTCCTGAGGCAATTGGGGTTAAGTGACTTGCCCGGGGTCACACAGCTAGGGAATGTTAAGTGTCTGAGACCAAATTTGAACTCAGGTCCTCCTGATTTCAGGGCTGGTGCTCTATCCACTGCGTCACCTGGCTGCCCCAAGCAGGGGCTATTTTTAAGTTCTCTTTGTATTTCTAGTATTTGGCACACAGTAAGCACTTAATGATTATTGACTGAATGATTTACTGAACATGGGTAAGAATTGCCATGGTTGAGAATTATGTGATCAAAGAATTGTGAGACCACTTATACCAACACCCTCTTTTTACAGTTAAAGAAACTGAGACTCAGAGAGGTTAAGTATTTAAAGTCACACAAAACTGTGAGAGATGTGACTTGAATATAAGTCTCCTGAAAAAGCCTCTACCCTTTCTACTCTAACATGCATTTGTAGTCTATCCTTAGGGGAAGAAGTAAGTACCCACAGAGAGAAAATCATTGATTTTTTCACATATTCAAGTAAATGAAACCTTTTATACAAGCAAGTGCTTTTATTTGTTTTTAGCTTAGGGTCCAAAATCATTTAATGAGGAAAAAAGGAAGAAAATTCATACTCTGGTCAAACCTTTTTCATCTTGCATCTTAACAAAACCTGTAAATTTTGTATTGATTTTTTTGGTGTTGATTACATACCTTGTTTTATTTAAAGACTCTGCTATAGCAAATAGTTGCATAAAGGAATTTCCATGGCCACTCCAGAGTGGACTGGCTTGAATAAGCATGTATATTATTTAGTTACAACTAACAACTCACAACTAATCTCTGAGAGATAATGTGCAGTTCACATTTATTTCAAAAACAAACTCCCCCAACAAAAATCAATTCCCAAAGATGCATGGAATTGCACAAATGTTAAATTATTTGAAATTTGCATCATTTGCCACAACTCAAATCCAATTTGGTAATGTTCATGGAATAATAGAGATAAAATGAACTGGAAAAGTGAAAGGCTTCAGACTACCAGGAAGTCCTGTGGGCAGGGAAGAGATTTGTTTTTATTTTTCTCAAGCTTTCCTATCGAGAAGTGGAAAAAAATTAGCTGCCCTCCGTTGTTTTTTTTTCTCCCAATTTTGTGCTCAACTGAATCCCCCCAAATCCTTCCCTCTCCACTGAGAACCCCGACCACCAAAACTGAAACAAGTTCACCACTTACAAAACCACTTGGAAAAGGCTCAGCCTGGAGAGCTCTGTAGGAGGAGAGGATATTCAAACGGCTGTGATGGGGAGTGAGGAAGTTGAGGAGGGTCTAAAGAAGGAAAAATAGGCACTCTCCAAGGGCTAAGGAGGGGGAAAAGCAAATAAGCAAAGGGAGGACCCAAGGAAGAAGTCAATACAAAACAACTAAAAATAGTGGGAGCAATAGGAAGTTGCCCTGAACATAGATCTGATCTACCATTGTACTCAAATCCTGGCATTTCAAGTTAGGATCTATAAAAAGTCATCTTCTTAAATACATCATCTCCTTCCTATTTCTCCAAGCAAAAAAAAAAACCTGATTAAACATCCTGCTACAGTCTGGTGGCCTTAACACTGCATTTCTTCATTTCTCACTGTAAAAGGTCAGCCACATGTTAAATTGCTGTTCTCTGTGAGAATTTACACTAATCACCAAACTGAGTCAATAACAGCTGCACTCTTGGTCTTTGCAACCAACCATGAAAATATGGAGGCAGTGAAGAAGCAAGTCTGTGACAAATACATGTTAAAAACAAACATTTAATCCAATCTTAAGAGATTTTCTTTAAGTTTGCCCCTCTCTCCATTTCCCCCATCTCTTTCCTTGATTTACTAATCACAAAATTCAGTTTTTTATTATGGACCCAGCATGGTGTTAAGTGTTACAGATACTAAGGGAAGGGAAAAAAATTTAAGTGCTAGGCACTTCACAAATGTTATCTCATTTGATCTTTACCATACTCTGGTTAGTAGAGTTATGATTACAGATGAGGAAACTGAGGCTGATGAAGATTAAGTCATTTGCTCTGGTGGATGGTGTAGCTAATAGGTGTGGAGGCTGGATTTGAACTCAGGTTTTATAGATTTCTGGTCCAACGACTTTATGCTCTGAGCCACCTAAGTGCCTGCCCTTACATTCTGCTAAAAAGAAACATTATTACAAGTAAATATTCAGTCAACAAGCAAATATTTCCCAGTTCCCCTCAATTCTAATGTCTTTTGTTAATTATCCCCAATTTATTTTGTAAATAGCTTGTATATACCCAGTTATCTCCACATTAGACCAAGCATCTAGAGACTAGGAAGTATATTTTGCCTCTTTTCATATGCTCAATACTTAGAACTGGACATTAACACCCCCCCCAAAAAAGGCAAAGACAGTTCCTGCCTTCAGAAAGCTCACATTCTAATGGGAGTCAGAGGTGGGAAGGTCATAATAATATGTAAATGATTAGGTACATATAAGATATATATAGAATTTATGGAAGGTAATCTGAGAACCTGGGAGCACTAGCAACTGGGAGGACCAGGAAAGAGTTTTACACTTCAATTGAGTCTTAATGGAAACATCAGGCAAAGATGATGAAAAGGCAGAGCACGGCAGGTATGGGGGTATAGGAAAAGGCAAGAATACTGGAAAGGAAGGAGGGGGCCAGGTTTAAATGATAGAAGAGTTTCTATAAGATCTTAGAAGTCACAAGGAGCTAAACGAGCTCAGTGAGCTCAGCCAAAGTCTCTAACTAGGTTGTGAAGGATGCCAGAATTGAGGAGTAGATTTACTCCAGATCTGTGGGGGCCATGAATGCAAAGTCACAGAGCAAGAAGGGAGATATTATCAGGATGGGCCAGATTGGGGAGGGCTTAAAGGTCAGGCCAAGGTGTTCACATTTTACACTAGAGGCAATAGAGCCATTACAAACTTTTTTTTTAGATAGACAGGTGACATGGTAGGAATGTGAATTTGGCAGGTGGATGGAAGATGCAGAGAAAAGGATAAGAATTGGAAAGCACTTGGGATGGGGATCTCCCCTAATGTCTCTTATCAATGGTCAGCCAGGCTATATCTAGAGATTCTAGTAATGAAAAACTCACTGCCTTCTCAGGCAGTCAATTTGACCTTCTTCCAGCTTTAGATGTTAAGTTTTTCCTTATATGGAGATGAAATTTGCCTCTCTATAACTTTCATTCATTGCTCTGAGGTCTATGAAACGAGCCTAATCCTTCTTCCATATGGAAGCTTTTTAAATCCTGGGAGACAGCTATCATAACTCTTTCCCTTCTTGGCAAGTATGTTAAGTCTCCAGCTTGACTTCCTTCTTTGCACAGAGTAGGTGCTTAATGAATGGGATTGAATTGATTTCCTAAAAAGATGGTAGCTGTAACTGAGAACAATGGGGTAGAAATATATGATAAAAATCTTAGCAGTGTCCAATTTCCTTGCTTCAAGATCTCTAGATTTATTTATTATATATTTGTGTGTAGAAATCTGGACTCTACAATATTAATGAGTAGCATCACTGCCTTTATTCCAGGGCACTCTATCCCATAAATTAATACCCCCCCATTGCTATTTTAACTCCTTTGCTGTACCTTAGAGTACAAGTAATATCAGACAGTGGATATATGTGGTCAGTTTTCTCTTTCCTGTACCATTTCCTGTCCTCTTAGATCTGGAAATCTAAGCAAATATATTCTGAAGGCTTTTCTGGGCTTCCTTATCTTAGCGCCTTCCCTTCAAGATTATCTCCAATTTAAACTGTATATATCTTGTTTGTACAGAGTTGTTTGCATGTTGTCTTCCCATTAGACTGTTTGCTCCTTGAAAGCAGGGACTTTTTTTGGGCATTCTCTGTTTCCTTTTTCGTTAGCACCTAGTAGGCATGCAACAACAACAACAACTAGGATTAATATAATGCTTTGAGATTAGCAAAATACTTTAAAAATATTATTTCATTTTATTTTCACAACAACCTTGGGAGGCAAGTATTATTATTTTATTATTATTTATTTATTTTTCTTATTAATTATTATTAAATAATAATCATGAGCAAAAAGAATTTCATTATTTATGATTAAATTTATTATTTTTAATTATTTACTACTATTAGCCCCAGGAAATGAAGCAGACATAATGTCTTGGTCAGGTCATATGACTGAGTATCTGAGGCCATGTATGGACTCTGGTCTTCCTTACTCTGTCTAATATGTGCTTTCTACTCTGTCACCTAGCAAATTCTAATAAATGTTTATTCATTTGATGTGACTTAGTTCTTTTAAATATGATGAAAATATTTGCCCCATACAAAGAATAAAAAAGATAACTATATATGAAACTATGAATATTCACTATTTGCTGCTTGAATTTTGTTTTTCGATATTTCCACATGGTAGTTCCTATTTATTTGTGTCTTGCTCTGAACTTTCTTCTCTTGTTTATTTTTTAAAAATGATTCATTGATGCTCTTTTCTTTTTTTTCTTTCCTTTATCCTTCCCCCAACCCCTCCCCTTAAAAAAGACAAAAAAACCCAAACTCTTTCCCCTCCAAGAAAAAAAGTCCTCCCTTTCAACAAATGACTGCAGCTATATAAAACAAGTTACACATTGGTTAGTTCTTAAAATTTATGTTTCATTCTGCCCCTCTAGCCTATCACTAAGCAAATATATCCTTCTTAACTCTCATTAAGTACACTTCATTCCTGACCAAAAGTCTATAATTCCCATAGATTAAACTCTGGCTCAGTAATCCAAATCCTTTTCCTTGACACTATCTTCTCAACCAGTTGTTTCTTTCTCATATGTGACTCTCTTCTGAAATGCCTCTATCCAACTGGCAGCACTAGCAGACATGTCACTTGTATTCCTCAGGGTGTTCCATATCTTGCCTAGGACTTCATAATTCCTGATGATATTTGTGCTTCCTTTTGGCACTGTTTGAATCCACTTGAATAAGTTTGGAAAATCACAGTGATAAAAGCATATTAAATGAAAATCCTATCACACTTCTATGACATAAGTCAATTAAAGGTTGCTCAATTACTTGAGCCAAATAGATCTTCACTAAAATATCGTGTATCTTTGAAATCTTAGCTTGCTAATAGAATTGCTCTAGGATTTCAGTGTAAATTTAGATAAAATAAAATCCCTCAACTGTCACATATTTTAGTTAAGTTTCTGATTTGACATTTTCCTCTCTGCTTTATTTACTGCCAGATCCTTTATCTTTCTTGTTCAAGCTATGAAAATTTTTATTTCTCCTAAAAATTCAATGTGTCAAACAGGTTTTTAGCAGTATTAAATTGCACAAGTTCAAGGCCTGGCCCACAAACTAGCTTATTCCTCAACTCCAATGGACATTCTTCCCTTCCCCAAAGGAAATACCAACACTGATAAAATAGAAACTTCTACATGTACTCTCTGCCTCTTTATTTCATCTTTTTTATGGGGAAAATAATTAATATTCTATAACATCCACATGCCATAACTTATTCAGTCATTCTCCAACTGTTGGTTATCTCCTCAGTTTCCAGTGAAAGTATTTTTAAAAAAATTACTTGCCTTGGCTATGGCTTAGAATATTTGACCTGCAAATAAGCATTCCTAGTTAAGACTCTGCCACCAGCATCTTCTCTTGGAGAATGTAACAGTCTCAATACAATAGCTCTTTTTAACTTGATTGCACATGGCTCATCTGCATTCTTCAATCTCCTACCACTAGTCAGCATTGTCATTCACTTACTAATTTTTCACATGCTCTCTGGCCTTTGTTTCTGTGACATTTCTACCTCTTGATTTCCCCCTCCCCACTGTTTTAATTACTCTTTCAGAATCTTCTTTTGCTTGTTAATAATTTCCGGAACTCTTAAATAATCTAACGTTTGTAAAATATCTACAACAGTACCTGAAACATAAGTGATACCTAATAAATATTTGTTCCCATATCCTTGCTCTTCTTCAAAGGTCCTAAGAAAGCATGATGAAATAGAAAGAATATTGGATTGAGAGCTGTAATATCTAGGTTCTAATCTTAGCTTTGCCATTTACATTTATGTGACCATAAGCCTGTCAATTAATTTCTATGTAATTATAAAAGTAGGGAGATGGATCAGATGACTTCTATGACCCAGTCTTGCTTCCAAAACTATGATTTTATCTTTCTACAATGCTTCAGGGCTTTGCCTACTATTGGTTTGAAGAAAACAAATAAACGTGAGTAATTATTATTGGGTAAAAAAAAGGTCCTCATTCTGGTGGCAAAAATGTGTACTGAATTAGAAATAGAATTTTTTTTAAAGCAACATTCTATGTGTTGGTTAAAGGCTATAAATTCCAGTAAGTCTCTATGTAGTCCAACAACATTATGGGTGAAATACACTAACCACATAATAATATCTCTTTGGGAAAATGAGCCCTGAGCTTCGAAGAAATGACTAACAAGCCAACCTTTGAAAGATAATCCATTTTGAATTGGAGCCCACTTAGTTCTATATTCATCTTGGTTCTTCTGGTTGAGCAGTTTAAAGTAAACATATCTTTTAAAGTCTTTATGGGATAGGAATAGGGTGAGAATCACATATAGGGTCAACCTTTCATAAATATACCTTAACAAAGGCAAGACTTGACCTTATAAATCTTGAAGTTTGGCTGTCTTAACAATGACCAAGTCACTTAACCTCATGATATTTCAAAAAATTTCTCAAAGACATACAATACAGTTAGTAATTTGTATCAGCAGAGGCAGTTTCCATACTGGTAGTACTCTCACATCAATAAAATCACAAATATCGATATTCCCCCTCCAAAAAAACCCCAATAACAACAATAAAAAGCAAAACAAATAAACAAAATTTTACCTAGCAAAAACTATCAACATCGTTACCATGCAATTCAGCCATTGAATTAAATAGTTATCAATTGACCACACAATTACTAAAGAACAGTTATCAGATACAAATCCATTGCAGTGAATTATGGTATAGAGCAATTTGCATATAAAATATGCAATCACTCTGTAATCAGTATCTACCTTAAGTTAAACACTAAATATAGGACAAGATTCAGTATTTTTTTCTCTTCCTATAGTAAAGTATTTCTATCCACAGTTTCACTGTACTTTTAGAGTTTATTTTTCCTGAATTGTTTGTGGTTTTAACAAAATTGTCAAAAAAAACCCCCACATATGCACAAAGGCTTAACCTTCTCTCAAAGAAATTAGCCAACCATGCTCCCTGGGAGGTAGCTGTGAGTCACAGAAGCCCTCAGGTTCCAAACACCAATCAAAGAGTTTAAGGGGGGATGAATTTCCAAAAAAATGGTAAAAAGGTCACATCACAAGAGAAGGCCTGAGGCTTTCCAAAAATCCCAGTTGTTGGTCTTCTTTCTTTCTTTAAGCAAAGAATAAATACACTTAGCCAGAGTCTTGGACCACATAATATACACCCTTAAATCCAAAGACTTAGAGCAGCCACATGGTTCCTTGTGTATTAGACATTGTAGTTCAGCATTGCCAGAGGATGACACTTGGTCCTCAATCTGGCACAAGGATTACTTTTCTTCATCATCATTTGACTTCTTGATCAGGAATTTTTTTTTAGTTTGGTGAAACCCAGAGTCTTAAAGTGGAATAGTTTTGGAATTTGAACATACTCCCTGACCTCTATGAACTAATCTTATATAATATTATCAAGTCCTAGACTCAATTTGTTTTCAATTAAAGTATTTTATCAGCATCTCTATTTGGATCATTCTAAATCCTGACTGGAGCAATCAACAAAGAAGTTTCAAAACACCAACCAATCAGAAGCTTTATCTCCAAACTCTATTGCTCACTTGTCACATAATCAAACTCTTGAGTAAGGGTAGAAGAGTGAGGTCTTGTGCTTAAAGTGATTTTTAAAATGTTCCCATGATTCCTTACTCAGTAACACTCCAGGGTCATATGGACTGTTTTGCCTTATTTGTGGCAGTCTTCGGAGGTCATAATTGGTCTAATCAGTCAAAGTTAGACACACTGCACATTGACTTCAACATTGTGATCTCATTTTGATTCTCTTTGACAACAACAGAATAAATGAATGAAGGAGTGCTAAGGATATAGTTCTATAGAGAGAATATTATTTTTAAAATTTAACTTAATTTTTTTTTCTTTTCCTCTCTCCTTTCTACCTTCAATTTGTAGGATAGGATCTTGGAAAAAGAAATGGCCAGAATTTTTTTTTCTAGATCAAATATTTTTGTTTCTGCTTTTAGATATATCCTTACCTGAATTTTGAAGAATATATAGGGCCTCTTAAGAGATTTAAAATAATCATTTATATTGTAATTAAATATGAAACCCAAGTTTTTAGGGGCAGCTAGGTGGCGCAGTGGATAGAGCACCAGCCCTGAAGTCAGGAGGACCTGAGTTCAAATCTGGTCTCAGACACTTAACATTCTCTAGCTGTGTGACCCTGGGCAAGTCACTTAACCCCAATTGCCCCAGCAAAAAAAAAAAAAAAAAGAAAGAAAATATTTCTTAGGGGCAGCTAGGTGGCGCAGTGGTTAGAGCACCAGCCCTGAAGTTAGGAGGACCTGAGTTCAAATTTGGTCTCAGACACTTCCTAGCTGTGTGACCCTGAGCAAGTCACTTAACTCCAATTGCTTCAGCAAAAAGCAAAAAGCAAAAAAAAAACAAAAAACAAAAAAAAAAACCCAAGTTTTTATAAGTAAAAATGCCAATATAGCTTTCTTTGTGAATTTGGTAAGTGTTGAATGCATGCATCTGACATTTATAATTCTTCTTATTTAAGTATATTCATTCATCCTATCATTCAACAAAAAACGATTCAGTACCTGATTTCTATGTGCTAGTCAATATGGGACATAAAGGAGGAAGAAATATCTTCTGACCTCATGAAGCTGACATTTTAGTGGGAGAAGTAAGAGTTACATATAAATAAGTTAGGAGAAATTGAATGGGAAAGTTTAACAAGGGCTATATCAGGTGTTATATGAGTTCAGAGAAGGAAGATGATTACTCTGGGAGGAAAAAATGTAATTAAGGAGCAAAAGGAGGGTGATTTAGAAGATTCAGGTCAATGAGGATGATGAAAGAACAGACAATTACATTACATTATCTCCAGAATATAATTCAGTCAGGGCAAGAGTTCTTAAATTTTTTTTGTTGTTGTTATCACGGATTCCTTTGATACTCTGATGAAACCTATGAATCTCTTGCCAGAATATTTTTATTTTTATTTTACTTTTTCACCATTCAGAAGTTTAATAAATGAAAATCAATTGCAATAATAAATACAAAATCACAAAATCATAGAATTTTAGATTTGGAAGGAATATAAACTGTCATCTAGTCTGACTCATCTCTCAAAAAGGAATCACTACTACATATATCCAGTCTTTATATCAGTCATCCAGACTTTATTTGAAAACTTTCTCTAGTGAGAGGTAACATACTACCTCCTAAAGCAACCTATTTCATTTGAATAGCTGTAATTATTAAGAAGCTTATATCAAGCTTATATTGCATCTTTGTTATTCTTCTAATTTTTCATTTTGAGCACAAGTCAATTAATAAAAAAAGCATTTATTAAGTGCTTATTATGTGCCAAACACAGCTAAGCACTAGGCAAAAACAGTCCTTCTCCTCAAGGATCTTACATACTATTGATGGGGGGAGAAGGAGAAGAGTAGAACAAATCATACATACATGATACAAAGTAGAAGGAATGTAAATTTAAATGGAAAGGCTCAAGTAGCTGAGGGTCCCATGAAGACTTCCATAGAAAATAGCATTTGCGGTTGATCTTAAAAGTAATCAAGCATCAGAGAGAAGCAAGTATTCTAGGGATAGGGAACAACCAGTGCAGAGGCACAGAGATAGAACATGTATTGTTGTGTGCAAGAAACAACCAACTGGCTAGAATTGCTGGATTGTCATCCAGCAAAGAGAGTAGTAAAGGATGAGACTACTGGAAAGCTAGGAATATGCCAGATTGTAAAGAGCTTTGAATATCAGAAAAATGTATATTTTTCAGAATATTTTAAAGGCATAAAATGTACAGAATTAGGCATCTAGGTGATCCAAATAAGGAAGAGTTGAGTTTAAACCCAGCCTCAGACACTTAATAACTTTATAACTCTAAAACAATCATTTAACTGTCTGCCTCAGTTTTCTCAACTTCAAATGGGAATAATAAAAATCCCTCCTTTCCAGGGTTGTTGTGAGGCTCAAACAAGATTATATGGATAAATAATATCCCATACTATATATATAGCAAATATGTAATATATAATATATTAGGTACATAATATTATACATTTTGTAATACAATATATACCACACAATCTAATATATACAATATATGTGATATATATAAAACATTTATATAATATGCATATTACAAATGCAATATAAATATAATTATTTTATTTTATTTATTTTTTTGCTGAGGCATTTGGGGTTAAGTGACTTGCCCAGGGTCACACAGCTAGGAAGTATTAAGTGTCTGAGGCAGGACTTGAAGTCAGGTCTACCTGACTTCAGGGCCGATGCTCTATCCATTGTGCCACCTAGCTAACCCAAAATATAATTATCTTAGAAGTGCTTTGTACAGCACTTGGCACATAGTAAATGCTATATAAATGTTTATTCTCTTTCTCCTTTTCCATTGCCCTCTTTGTGTCTTAGTTTCTTTATCTGTAAAATGGAGATGATAATAGTACTGGATCCTTAGAAGATTATTGTGAGGATTAGATGAATATATGTAAAGCACTTTTCAAACTTTAGAGCATCAGGATGTAAATGATAGCTGTAATAATAATAATAGTAATAACAATAATAATAATTATTATATTAATTACAAGGGAAGCCAGAAATTCATGAATATAAACATGTAATTTTTAACCAATCCAAGTTCATGTACCTCTTGGGAGTTTGTGGGCCACAGAAGAATCTTAGTATAACTTTAAGCTTGCTATGAGGTAGCATGACATAGGAGATGGAGAAGTAGACTTGAAGCAAAATGATTTTAACTTAAATCTTACCATTCAAACTTATTAGTTACATGATTACCCTGCCTTTACAAATACCTCAACTTTCAGTCTCCTTAAGATCTTTCTACTAAATGAAGGAAGCTAGAAATCACAAATCCTTTTCATATATCATTTACCTAACATGGTTATAAAGCACTTATATTTTATGTAATAATCATGATTTTATTCCCAATATAGGTGGAATGAATTTCACTTTAAAGTATGGGACAAGAAAGTCTTTGATAATACTTCCAGGAGCCACGATGACAGAATAAGCAGTAAATTGCCATAACTCTTCCACATTCACCTCCAAACAAACATAAAATAGCACCTTAAAACAAATCCTGGAACAGATCCAGCAAAAACATAGGGTGAAACAATATTTTAGCCCAAGAAACTTAGAGGATCAGCCAGAAAGGTCTGTCTTACTCAGGTAAAAGGGGAGTGCAGTAAAGGACAAGAAGCAGCATAGCAAGTCAGCAGCAAGCTTTACCTCAGCAAACTCATGGGAGATCCTGAGCCCCAGTGTGGGGGAGCAGGCAATGCCAGAACCAAGACCCCACCCCACCCATATACCTTAGCATAGCCAGGGGAACCTGTGGAGTCCAGCTCAGCAACTACCACATGTTTCAGCATTGCCCTTGTTCCTCCAGTGGTCAGACCTCTGAATGCTTCAGCACACCTGGGGCAGAGGTAGCCTCCAGAGGCCATACTATCCAGGCAAATGCTTTAGTGTAGTCTGGGGGAACACAGAAACACCCCACCAGCCTCAGCACACCCCAGACACTACTACTAACATTCCAACACAGCACCAGGTAAGCTGCCAGACTCTTTGGCCTTCAGTAGTGCCAGTCATGCCCCATGCCCTCAGCACAGCACCAGATACGAGTGTGCCCTGTAGGTCTCAGGGCAACATCAGTACAATACAAGGTAGAAAGCCAGGGCTTCTAGCCACTGGCACAGGAAGTCTGAAACAATACCTCTTTTACCCTGAGAGCGAGCTCAAATGTAAAAGAAAGGAAAAAGGTCCCCCCAAAATGAGCAAAAAAACAACAAAAAAGAAGATTATTATGGTGACGGGGAAGACCAAGACACAGAGGAAGGACAACAATGTCAAAACACATAAGAGCAAAACCCCAAAGAAAAATGGGAAGTGATCTCCTGTCCAGAAAGAACTCATGGGAGAGTTCAAAAAAGAACTTAACAATCACACAAGAGAGGCAGAAGAAAGACTGGGAAAAGAAAAAAAAGTGATCGAAGAAAATTATGAGAAAAGAGTCAACATGTTGGAAAAAGAAAACAAATGCTTAAAAAGTAAAATTGGGCAAATAGAAAAGGAGATATAAAAATTCACTGAAGAAAACAACTCTCTAAAAAGTATAATTGGCGAAATGGAAAAGGAAATACAAAAGCTAACTGGGGAAAACAACTCCTTAAAAGTTAGAATTGGGCAAATAGAAGCTAATGACTATGCAACATCAAGAATCAAACAAATTCAAAAGAATGAAAAAATAGAAGCAAATGTAAAATAACAATTGGAAAAAAAGGAAAATGGAACAAAATGGGAAAAAAATTGGATTCCCTGATAGCCATGAGTAAAAGGAGAACTTGAACAACATCTTTCAAGAAATTATCAAGGAAAACTGCACTAATATAATGGAAAAAGAGAGCAGAATAAGCATTGAAAGAATCCACTGATCACCTCAGGAAAGAGATCCCAAAATAAAAACACCAAGGAACATTACAATCAAATTTCAGAACTATAAGGTGAAAGAAAAAATGCTTCAAGTGGTCAGAAAGAAACAATTCACATATTGGGTAACCATAATCAGGATTGCACAGGACTTAGCACCTGTAATATTAAATGATCAGAGGTCATGGAACATGATATTCCAGAAGGCAAAGGGACTAGGCCTACAACTGAGAATCACCTACTCAGCAAAATTAAGCATAATATTCCAAGGGAAAATGACTATTCAATGAAATAGAAGGATTTCAAGTTTTCATAAAGAGAAGATCAAATTGAATAAAAAAATTCAATTTCCAATATCAAAAACCAAGAGAAGGCTAAAAAGGGAAAAGGGGGAAAGAAAACATAAGGAATTCAATGGAGTTGAACTGTTTACATCTCTACATGGGAAGATGACACTTGTAATTCTTAAAAATTGTACCACTCATAGCACAACTAAAATGAATATACATAGACAGATCTTTCTTGCTGATCTAAGTTTTTTGGGCTAAAAGATTGTTTCACCCTGTGACAGACCTGAGCAAAAAGTAAATTTGAAGGAATGATATAAAAATAATTAAGAGATGAGAAGGAAAAGTACACTAGGCAAATGGAAAGGAGAGTAATGGAGTAAATTATTTCATATGAAGAGGTGCAAAAAACCCCTATCACAGTGGAAGGGAAGATAGAGAGTGCATAATGGGCATTGCTTGAACCTCACTCTTGTCATTGCTGATTCAAAGAAGGAATGAGATACATAATCAGTTGAACATAGAAACTTAATTTACTACAGAGGGAAGTAGAAAAGGTAGAACTGAGAAGAGAGGGCAAACTGGGGAAGGTGGTAGACAGAGACAAACATTGTTGAGAGAAAAGGGTGAAAGAAGAGAGAGGACAAACAGAAGGAAAGACAGAATGGAAGGAAATACAGTTAGTAATCATAATTGTGAATGAGAATGGGATGAATTTTCCCATAACATAGAAGCAAATAGTACAGTGGATCACAAACCAGAATCTTACAATATGTTATTTACAAGAAATAAATTTGAAGCAGAGAGACTTACACATAGAGTCAAGTTAAGGGATTGAAGGAGAATCTATTACACTTTAGTTGAATAGTTAAAAAAGGCAGGGGTAGAAATCCTGATCTCAAATAAAACAAAAATAAAAATAGATCTAATTAAAAGATATAAGGAAGGAAACTACATCTTGCTAAAAGACATAATAGACAATAAAGTAATAGCAATACTAAACCTATGCATTCAGATTCTTTTGTTTTTATTTTTTATTTAAAAACAATAAGAAAAAAGAAAAATAGAAAAAGAATACAAAAAAGCAAAGAGGATTCAAAATAGATAATAAATTACCAGTTCAAGAAGGTATATAAATCAGTGGAAGAAATTATATTCATGAATGCCTATTTTTTCTTTACTTCTTTGTAAATTGTTCTCCATGTATGTAATGTAAATTACATTTACATGTAATGTAAATTGTATAATGTACATGTAATGTAAATTGGCATCTCCATCACTACCCCCAAGCAGCCTAGAACTAAGAAAGGATTTATTTATGTATATATATGTAGATACACACAAACACACATAGCACCCTCCCTCATATACACATACATTTCCTATGCCTGCTCTTTAATTTTGCTCCCTAATTTGCCTTGCTATTATTTAAACTCCCCCCCTTCCTGGATTTCTCCCTTGTCTTCTTCCCTTACCCTTTGCTTCCCAATCTGCCCATCCTTTCCCTCTATTTTTTATAGATTTTGAAGGGTGCTATATGCTTCGTCATATTTATGTAGTATTGCTTATTTAACCCATTCCCAGTGTGAGTAGGTTTTCAGAACTAGAAGCTCTCTAAAGCCTCTGTGTCTATTCTTCTTCTTCTGCACCTCATTTGTATAACATAATTGCTATTTTAACTCTCCCCCAATCTTTCTTTTGAGCTATCCTGTTATTAATGTCAATCTTTAACATGTTATATATTTCCCATGTTAAAAAATATATACAATTTGTCAATGTTGAGTTTCTTGAAATTGATCTTTGTATTGACTCTTATATGTCAAATTTATTATTAAGTTTGGATTTGGTTGATAAAAAGTTCTGAAAACCTGCAAGTTCATTAAACATCCTTTTTTTTCTGGTTCAATATTATAGATAATTTTCCTGGAGATGATATTTTTGGCTATAGGCCTAGTTCTTTTGATTGTTGATAGATCTGATTCCAGAATCTTTTATTGTAGCTATTGAAAAGTTCTGTAAAATTCTGATTGTAGTTCCAGCATATTTGAGTTGTTTTTTTCTTGTTTCTTGCAAAATTTTCTCTTTGATATGGGGGTTTCAAAATTTGGCAATAATATTCATGTGTTTTCCACAAAGGATCTTGTTGAGGTGGTGATCATTGGATTTTTTTCTATTTCTACTTTCCCCTTATGTTCTATTACTCCAGGACAATTTTTCTTGATCATTTCTTACACTATTGTGCCAAAGTTCTCTTTTGGTCACAACTTTCAGGTAGTCCAATTATTCTTTTATTTTCTCTTCTTGATCTGTTCTCCAGATCTGTCATTTGTCCTATAAGATGTCTCACATTCTGTTTTATTTTTTCATTCTTTATAACCTGTTTTGTTATTTCTTGGTCTCTCATAACTTCACTGGCATCCCCTTGCCCGTTCTAATTTTCAGAGTTATTTTCATCTTTGAGACTCTGTATCTCCTTTTCTAGTTGGTTAACTTTTTTCCCCATAATTTTCTTGTTTTTCTTGGATGGTTTTCATTTAAAATTTTTTTCCTCAAAGTCTCTCATTTGATTTTTAAATTCTTTTCTGAGTCCTTCTATAAATTCTCTCTGGGTGGGGAGCCATCTGAGTTACTCAATGGAGTAGAAGCTTTTTTTTAACTTCAGTGTCCTCCTCTGAAGATGAACTCTACCTAATCTTCCTTGTTTTCACAATGTTTCTATGGTAGGGTTCTTCCTTGCTGGTTCATTTTTTAAAATAACAGGTGTTAGTGTAAGCACTTCTAATTGTGTGGTGGGGGAATGGTGGCTCTAGCTTTACTTGAGTTCTCCCTTCTGACCTGGAACCCCAAACCAAGAGCTTCATCCTCCAACAAGTGCCCACAGTCAGCAGCATCCCTGCCCTAGTGCCTCTGAATTTAGTTTGCTGGTTCCTTCTCTACTAGAGTCCACAGCACAACCGAAAACATCTGGTTTTCCCTATTAGCTGAGGTTCACTCAGTCCTCCCAGGTACAGACCCCGATTCCCCACCAGTCCAGGAGGTGAAAGTTTGTGTGATTCCTGTTGAGGCTCCAGCCACATCCAGCTAACCCCAGGGTTCCCCACTTGATGTTTCTGGGAAGCTAATCTGAGGGGTTTGCACTTCACAGGGGTTAATCCCTGGCCAGGGGTCTTTCTTCAGATCTTCTTGGATTGTACCTAGTGGACCCCTATTTTGTCCTAAGTTTTCTTGATTTTTCACCAGCCTATGTTCACCCTGAAATTTGTTCAGTTTGTCTGGACAGTTTAAAATTTACCAACCTACTTCACCATCTTCCCAGAAACCTTCCCCTAGCATCCAGATTTTTAAAGAAGTTAAATGAGTTACGGGTGCATGATTAAAAAGAAATAGAAAGCATTATGGAATGTAAATAATTTTGATTACATTAAATTAAAAAGTTTATGTATAAATGAAATCAATGCAACCAAGATTAGAAAGAAAGCAGAAAGCTGAGAAATAATCTTTATAGCAAGTGTCTCTGATAAAGATGTCATTTCTCAAAAATATAGAAAAATAGCCAAATTTATAAGAATACAAGTCATTTCCCAATTGACAAGTAAATGGATATGAACAGGAAGTTTTCAGATGAAGAAATCAAAACTATCTATAGATATATGAAGAAATGCTTTAGATTACTTTTTATTAGAAAAATGCAAATAAAAACAGCTCTGGGGTACCACCACACACCCATCAGATTGATTAATATAACCCAAAAAAGGAAAATTATAAACGTTGAAGAGGATGTAGGAAAATTAGGACACTAATGCATTATTTGTGGAGTTATGAACTGATAGAACCATTCTGGAGAGCAATTGGTACTATGCTCAAAGGGCTACCAAACTGACCATACATTTCTTTGATTCAGGTACCACTACGAGGTCTAAACTCTAGAGATCATAACAAAGGGAAAAAGTATTTACATGTTAAAATATTTACAGAGGCTTTTTACAGTGGCAAAATATTGGAAATTGAGGGGATGCCCATAAATTGGGGAATGCCTGAGCAAGCTGTGGTATATGCATATTTGGGATACTATTATGCAACAAAAATGACAAATAGGCAGGTTTCAGAAAAATCTGGAAAGATTCGTAGAAATTGATGCAAAGTGAAATGAGCAAAACCAGGAAAATATTGTATACCACATCAGCAGCATTGTATGATAATCACCTATGAATGACAGCTTTTTTTCATCAACACAATGATCCAAGACACATGGAAAATGCAATTCAGATAAAGAACTGAGGAACTCTGAATACAGTTTGAAGCATACTTTTTTAAACTTTATTCTTTTTTGTGTGTTTTTCCTTTTGATCTGTTTCTTCTTTCAAAACCGTGATTTATATGGAAATATGTTTTACATGATTGTACATACATCTAGCCCACTATTTTCAGAAGAGGGGTGGGGAGGGAGGAAGAAAATTTTGAACTCAAAATTTTGTAAAAAATGAATGCTACAAATTGTCTGGACATGTAATTTTGGGAGAAGGATAGGATACTATTTTCTTAAAAAAGAAAGTCTGTGGGAAAAGTGCCAGATCTCTTAAGCTATATGAGATTAACCAAGGAGTCCACTTAGTAAGAAAGATTTTAAAAAGAAGAATTAGAGGGTCAGAGAAAGTTCTGAAACCAACATTTGTTAATCTAAATCACTTGCAGGCAAAGGCTCCATGGATTTAGAGTCTCTGTGCTACAAGCCTGGGCATCTTGCTCGGCAGAAGTAACACACCCACTTGGAATCCTTCAGTCATCAATGCAATTCACCCAGCCTGCCCTAGGGAAGGAAGCCCTCCAACAACGAGACAGGAAGACAAGTTGCCACAGGTCACTGTATATCTGTTGCTATGTGAATGCCCACAATGAAGAGAACAAGAAAATCAGTGTTGCTGTTGCATTCATGGGATGACATCCCCAAGACCCTATATAAGAACAAAAAATAAAATATCAACAATAATTATGGTAGCGTGGTGCAATAAGTTCCAGACGTGCTTTGATACTTACTATCTCCCTCTGAAGGCCTCCGTTTCTTTAGATAAAAAATAAGGAGGCTGGACTAGATGGCATCCAAAATTCTTTTCAACTCAAGATTTATAATTCTATAATTCAATAATAAGGAAGATTATGACCTTTTAAAAATATTAATTTACTATCATCTATATAGATCCAAGACACATTTAAATTCAGCTACTGACTCCAAAACCAACAATCCTTTGCCCACTTCTTGATAAAGCCCAAATCTCAATCCCTAGATTTAATATTTTAAAATAGCAAAATATCAAAGTTTAAAAAAAATTGGGCATTTGAAAATAGGCATAATCAGCTGCTTATTCATATTCATTAAGTAGTTGACTAACTTGCATTTTCAAGTTAGATTTGGTATCCAGTGGTGGATAGACAACATATTACCAACTTAGTAATGAAGTGTTAAATTAAAAAAAATATTATACATTAGAGAGAAATGAAGGCATGGAAGGGAGTATCAGAATGTATTCTACTAAGAGGTATATTCACATTGGCTATATTAGAACTCAATCTAAGTTAATTCTCACTTATGGAATGGCACACTGTTAAATATTATAGTCCCTACATTGCAACCTAAGTAAGGCAAGAATTCAATTCAGGTATGCTATAATCATGTCACATTCAAAATTCATCAGTTTAATTGAAGGCATATTGTATGAAGAAAATGAACTTGAGTTCTTTTCCCTTCAAATGAAGTATAATTATAACATATATTGAAAGGCAATTCTTCAAAAGCAAAACTACACTCAGATGCGTAGAGAACTCTTTACTAAAGTGTAAAACTGTCTCAGATTAAAGCTTACCCTACCACAGATTCAAATACATCAGATACAGAGGCCAACTTCACACGAGACTTGAAGGCAACATTTTCAGTTCCTTCTGTCACCACTTTCATGCTACATGGAATGTCACAATCAACATGTCCTCCATGATAAAGGATTCTCTATGTCCTGCAGGAGTATTTCAAAGGATTTCAATCCACATAATATAGGAACAACAAAAGTTATCAGTTTATAAGTATTCTAGTCCATACAGTTAGATTTGAAGTTTCTTTCCCAGAAGCAGGCAGAGAGTCCCACAAAAACCAAAGGGATGGCACCAGAACCAGAGATGGCACTCACAGGCTAGTATATGTAACTTTGATGGAAATAGACATATTATCTAGGAATACAAGCTATTATATTTTTTAAGCCATTGTATTTTATTGGAATAAAAAATGTCAAATTTCTTGGATATGTGTATGTAGAAAATTATAATCTTGATAATATCATTATATCTTTGTATATGTTTAATAATTTTCAGAGCAATTGATGATTTAAGACAATAAGATAGCTTAAAAACCATATACCAAAGCTTGAAAAGTTAACATGGTATAACACAGCGAGAATTGGATTTGGAGCTAGAAACATCTGCATTCAAAATCCAATTTTGACACTTAATAACCATGTGACTTCACACAAGTCAACCAGCCTGAGTTTCAGTTACATCACCAGTCAGTTGTGTATAAATACCTGTAGTAAATACCTCACAAAGTTGTTGGGAGGCCCAAATGAGAGAATATATTGTAAAATGCTCTATGAAGATAAAATTATTATTACAAACCTGTTATTATTACTATTATTATAATTATTATAAGAAAATTATGATTTTCCATTCAAAGTTGGCAACTTTAGGTGCTATTTACTTATTCTTAATGTTGCTTCTATTCTTTACAGCATTCAGTTCCTCTTTTATAACAAATCAGGCAGTTGATCTGAGAACTCTGAGATATATTAAGATACAGGGCACAAAAAGCCTTCCTTTCACCTTTTCTACCAGGTAAGCAACAGGAGCAGAATGAATAGCTTATTGTTCCATTGTTTTTATTCTCTTGTGTTAGAAAGAATTTTTCAGGGAGCACATACTTGTGGAACAAAGGGTTTAAATCTTTCTTGAAATACCCAGCCACAACTTAGAGGCTCAATTACTTAATTTCCATTTAATTGTGACCTGATAATTTACTTAGAAAATCCTATGGAATCAGCAAAGATGCCATTTGAGACAATAGCATCAGCAAAGTTGAAGGCTTTAACATAAGCCTTCAAAAAATCAACTCCATTTTTATATAAAAATAACAAAAACCAGAAGTCAGTAGTAGATATTAAAATCCCATTCCTCATAACTAATAAAGCATGAAGGCAGCTAGGTGGCACAGCGGATAGATCACCAGCTGAAGTCAGGAGGTCCTGCGTTCAAATGTGACCTCAGACACTTAACACTTCCTAGCTGTGTGACCCTAGGCAAGTCAATTACCTCAGCAAAATAAATAAATGAAAATAAAGCATAAAGTTATCTGGGGAATCAATCTACTAAAGCACTCAAAAGGCTTATAGAAATATAATTACAAAGTGCTCCTTAAAGAAATAAAAAATAACTTAAATAACTCATATCTGTGATGAGCCAATATAATAAAAATCATAGTATCACCAAGGTAAATTTATGCTTTTAATGCTATGTCAATCAGTTATCCATGGGATATTTTACAGAATTCAATAAATAATAACAAAATTCATTTGTAAAAATAAAAGATCTATAGTATATAAAGAAATTGTGGAATACAGGAATGAAGTACTTTTAGATTCAAAACCATATTACAAAGCCACAAGTATCAAAACCATAAGGTGTTGGTTTAAAACAAAAACAGAGAAGATCAATGGAACAGATTGGATAAAAGAGTAGAAAAGATGTAATCTAATAACCTAAAGTTTGACAAACAGAAAACATGAATTTCTTATGAATTTCCTATCTGATAAAAATGCTGGAGAAACTGGTAAGCTATCTGACAGAAATTAGAAAGATAGAACCCTATGTTTTATATTTCAGTCTCAGCAATGTTAACATTAAAGATCATATTAATAAGAAGATAAGAGAAAAGCCCAACATGTCCTCTCATAGTCATGTGTAAGAGATATAAGAAAGGATAGACTCAATTTTAAAAAAAGACAAAATATATAACTTTGTTTATATGAAATTGAAAAGTTTCTGCACAAACAAAATAAAATCACTTAGAATGAGAAGGGAAGAAATCAAGATAGGGAAAACCCCAACAACTTCGTAACTTATTTGGTTTAGTATCCAAGATATATAACTTCTGTATGTGTATATGTATATGCAAGTCGTATATGCATAGATTCACACGTACCAAAAGATATTGAAAGAACTGCATACTCTTAAAGACAAAAAAGAACGTTCCCAATTTCTAATATTAATGGAAATACAAATCACATACTAAAAGAAAAAGTTGTCAGTGGCTTTCTTGGGGATTAATCCTACTGGTACAAGGAGGAGGTGAGAAAGTGAGCTCTAATGAATATACTACCCTTAAACAGAAGGAGGAAGGAAAATTCTTGTCTCTGAGGGTGCCAAATTGAGGGAGACAATGAAAAATTTTATCAGTAACTTGGTCTATTTTCTGAGGGAGCATAAGGTCAGAATGTGGGAGCCCCAACGCAAAATTATAATTTAAAGAGAGTTTCATTCAGTTGCACAAATTTGAGTTCAACATTTCTATGTATATACCCTTTTATAAAGGAGCATGGGAATCATAAATAATGTAGACCAGGAAGACTTGGGTACAGCTCTCCCACTGGATGTCATTCTTTTCAATTTTATTCTGTAGTTATACATATAGCCCTGACTACAGGACTGAATCTACAAAGCTCCAAGATTCATATGTGAACATCATTGCCATCCTTTCCATTCTAACAATATCATTAAAAGTGGCATTGAACAAAGAGAGAAAAGGAAGCTGTTATAGTGCTAAACAGAGTCATAAGGTTACAAGGACCTTAATTCAGTCATTTATTTCATAAGTATTTAATACGCACCTACTAGGTGCCAAGTACTATATTGGGAGGTCCCTAGATCCAACCTGGACCTAAGTGTGCCAATCTTATTCCTTATTTTTTAAAGACTAAGTTTCCCTATCTTGCCCAAGTTGGAAGTATAGTGGCCATTCACTAGCACAATCCTAAAACTGATTGATTATCTCAAAGCTATAACCTATTCTTTTTTTTTTTTTCTGACCCGAAATGGCTCACTTTTCCTTGGTAGTTTAGTTGGTACTCTACTACCAGAGGAGCAGATATTTTTGATATTAAGATCAGAATTATAGATATTGATGTCAGACAGTTCAGACATGATCAATTCTACACCTATTACAATCTCAGAAACCCCAAATTCAAACAAGCATTAAGATTATAGGGGTATGGGAGGGGATGTGGGAGGGCTGGGACACTGATGCATTGTTGGTGGAGCTGTGAACAGATACAGCCATTCTGGAGAGCAATTTGGAACTATGCTCAAAAAGTTATCAAACTGTGCATACCCTTTGACCCAGCAGCATTTCTATCGGGCTTATATCCCAAAGAAATCATAAAGGAAGGAAAGGGCCCCACATGTGCAAGAATGTTTGTGGCAGCCCTTTTTGTAGTGGCTAGAAACTGGAAATTGAATAGATGCCCATCAATTGGAGAATGGCTGAATAAATTATGGTATATGAATATTATGGAATATTATTGCTCTGTAAGAAATGACCAACAGGAGGATTTCAGAGAGGCCTGGAGAGACTTGCATGAAATGATGCTGAGTGAAATGAGCAGAACCAGGAGATCATTATACACGGCAACAACAGTAATATATGACGATTAATTGTGATGGACATGGCTCTCTTCAACAATGAAATGTTTCAAACCACCTCCAATTGTTCACTGAAGAAAGCCATATACACCCAGAGAGAGGGATGTGAAATGTGGACCACAATATAACATTCTCATACTCCTTGATTGATGTTTGCTTACATTGTGTTTCCTTTATCTGATATATCTTTTGTGTAGATAAGATTTTTCTTGCACAACAATGATAAGTTTGGAAATATGTATACATATATTTGATTTGCCAATATTTTAACATAATTAACATATAGTGGATATCCTGCCATCTAGGGGAGGGGTGGGGAGTTGGGGGGAAAAATTTGTAACAGAAAGCTATGTAAGGGTTAATGTTGAAGAGTTACCCACACATATGTTATGCAAATAAGAAAAAATGATTATAGGGGTATGCCACCAAACTGGGCATTTACCTTATTCCTAATGAATGACTCCAAGGAAAAAGATTCCATGAATTCCAGTGGCAATCTATTTTAATATTAGTCATCCTGAGCTCAAGGAATATCTTCCTTATATGTAACCAAAGTTTTTAGTGCCCTCAATCAATCAACAAGTGTTTAAAACACACACACACACACACACGATGGAGAAATAGATTCAGAGAGATTTTTACTTGATAAGATTACATATAAAGGAGAATAATATCATGTCTCCTGCCTGGCAAAGTTTTATTAAACTTTATCCTCTGGGCAGGAAGAGGATAGAGACCTCTCATCCTTCCTATCATGTGTAAGGAAGTTGGACTTAAAACCCGAACCCCTCTAATGTACATATTGATTTCACTGTACTTGGGATATTCTTAGCATTAAGGCTAAGCAATGCCATGGAGAATGTGCATGTGAACAGTTTCAAAAGCAAACTTTGGAGCCAAGTTAAACTGATGGTGAGTAAAGACAACTTGTGTTTGAATCATGAGTCTGGCACTTACTAGCTGTGTGACCTTAGGCAAGTATAATTTCTCTGTACCTTCATTTCTTCATTTGTAAAATAAAGATAAGAATACTTGGGCTACTGACTTCCTGGGGTCGTTGTGATGATCCAGTAGGATAGTAAATGTCAAAGTTCTCCATAACCAGGAAGGACTAGATAAATGCAAGCTATTATAATCATCTGGAAAAAAAAACACCCTGTGTTCAAAGCATGAAAAGGTAATTGTCAGCCCTCATGGTTTCTGTGAGAACTGTCACGCTTTATTTGTCCTATGGGGATGTTCACTGGCACTCCCTGTTTGATAATTTACAGTGTTTGGAAAATAAAATGCAAGGAACAGGCTCCATAATCCTCCCACAAATCTCTGAGGGGTGTGTATGTGTGGGGTGAGGATTGGGGGGTGTTTATTATGGCTCAAGCTTATTTCTGGAATCCTAGCTCTCCTCATTATTAATAGCTTTAACACTGATTACACAAGAAATGGGCATGTAATTTCTAAATCCATAAAGTCCACATAGTTTTATAAAATATTTTCCTTACAACAACCTTATAAGGCACATAGTATTGATGATTATTATCCCCATTTTACAGATGGGGAAAATGAAGCTCTAAGAAGCTAAGGATTTTGCTATGAGTCACACAATCTACAAGAATATGTGATATCTCATTCTAGAGTCAATGATATTTCCAATACACTATATTAGCAGATGCTGGACAGTGGGTATATACAATGGGGAGCATAGCCAGTAGTCTAATGCAATCAATCAATACATATTTATTAAGCACCTATTGTTTACTAGGCACTCTTCTAAACCCTAGGGATACAAAAAGAAGCAAAAAATAGTCCCCATCCTCAGGGAGCTTACAGTTTAATGGAGGAGACAACTTTCAAACACATGTATAGCAAGAAAGCTATATGCAGGATAAATAGAAAATAATTAATAGAAAGAAGGCACTGGAATTAAGAGATTAGGGAATACTTTCTGTAGAATATGAGATTTTAATTGGGACTTAAGGGAACTCAGGGAGGTCTGTGGTCAGAGCAGAGTAGGGAGTGTTCCAGGTATGAGGGAATAGTTAGAAAGAATACCCAAAGCCCAGAAAGGCCAGTGCCACTGCACAGAAGAATACCTATTGAGGAGTAAGGTAATTCAGGAATAACTTAGAAAAACCCAGTCTAAGTGCCATAGGTTCAGATTTAGAGCTAAAATGCACCTTTGGATGAATTGACTTAACTACCTCATTTCAGAGATAGGGAAACTGAAACTCATAGAGTTTGACCCAAGACAGATAACTACTTGTAATTTTTTTATGTTGCCAGCATTTAGCAAAGTCCCTGGCACACAGTAGGCTTGTTGATTTGACTTGCTGGATTGACTTATATGAGAAATGAACACTCATCAGTTTAAGTGTTTGAATTTCAGTCTGATGTTCATTTTATCCAGTTAAGAAAAACTTTATGGAAGAGGGGAACTTGGGAATTCCTTTAAAGAAGGAGAGATCTAAATTTGGGAGATGGGGGAATAGGAGACATTTTTAGGCATGTAAGGTGTTATTCAACAATAGTTCCAACCAGAGCAATTTTAACTGAAGGCCAAGAGATGAGTATGATTGGAATGAAAGAGGGAAGCAGAAAAAGTAAATGACAAGGTAAAAGAGGGTAGCTGGATAGAGGGCCATGATCAAAGTCTGGATCTAATTAAAAGGCGGTAAAGGTCCAGTGAAAATTTGTTGAGGAGACTGATAAGAAAGGACACTACCTTCTATTGTGGAACTCAGAAGTGATTGTAATGTTGAGAGAGGCAATAAATAGAACAATGGTATCCTGTTACAGACGTCTAACCCCAGTTTTTGAGGCTGGGAGGAGGGATGCAACAGTGAGAAAAGAGTAAGAAGGAAGAGGAGAGATGAAATCAATAGTAATGGCAGGATCGACAAATCAATTGGACCAAAGTCTATGAATAGTCCAATTTAAATTAAGGGCCTTAGATATAAATCAAGATTGAGAATGTTAGCAAACAGAAGATTTTGGGGAAAGGTGAGTCCTTAAGCTCAGAAAATGTAGTTTTCATCCTTTTTTCCTTAAAAGTTAAGTTTTATCATATTCTTTTTAATAGTTGGCCATTCCATAAACCTGATATCTACAGATGTCTAAGAGAAACATTTCAAGAGTCCCAAGAACTTTTTTCTTAGAAGTCTGATTTAGATGGGTGATCTCCATGACTTCTTCCTACCAAGTATTTTTTTCCTCTCTCTCACTCCCTCTCTCTCTCTCTCTCTCTCTCTCTCTCTCTCTCTCTCTCTCTCTCTCTCTCTTTTCCTGAGGCAATTGGGGTTAAGTGACTTGCCCAGGATCACACAGCCAGGATGTGTTAAGTGTCTGAGGCCAGATTTGAACTCAGTTCCTCCTGACTTCAGGGCTGGTGCACTATCCACTACATCAACTACCTGCCTCTACCAACTGTTTCTCATGGATGTTATCTTAGTCACATTTTTGATATTGTGTCAAGTCCTGGGTAGTGGGTGAGTATACTTAGCTTTTTTGTATCTCCAGAACTTAGTCCAGTACCTGGAACACATTAAGTGCTTATTAAGTGCTTGATTATTTGATTTGATTCCACTCTATCCCTTCTGTTAACCTCAATTCACGAAAGAGAAAATCCCAAGAAGAGCTGAGAAGCAAAGTAAACCCCAGGCAGTACTTTCCCCTTCAGCATTTCCAGCAAACTCTGCTGCACCTTCATCCAATTTCAGTTTTCTGAAGGGCTTGAATTTAATTCCATGTAATTCTAGGGTTCAGAGGATGACAGGATCATGGATTCTGAGCTAGAAAATATCTTGGAGGACATCTAGTTCAATCTCCTCATTTTACAGATGAAGAACTAAGACCCAGAAAAGTTAAATGATTTGCCCGAGCAGTGGCCCAGGCCAGTCACCTCATCTCCAGTGGACAGGGAAAAGTTTGCCAAGCCTGAAAGTGAACCAGAAATAGGTTAACACCAATTTTAAATGAAAAGAATCGTGAGCACTTGAATGGCCCAAGCTGGTCAAGCTCTTGGTTTTATGTTTCTCCCAAAATTTGATTGTAGACCAGGTAATAACATTAAATGTACAGTGTAATTTAGCTAAGGAATTATTAATGCCATTTTATGCAGGTAGATAATTAAACTATTAGGGATTGTTCTATCTTAAGCCTTTGACTCAGTCTTTTCCCAGAGTTCAAACATGATAAGCACTGAGCTTGGAGCTTATCTGGGGGCTAATGGAAAATTCTGCTCTGTTTCCTCTGGGACTCCATGCTCATTAGTTATAGCACACCAATTAAAAGCTTTGTTAGGGAACCAGAGGAATGTGCCACAGCTCATGTACTGGCCGGGAAACTTCTTTCACATATCACATGGATGGATGGGTTTGTATGGCATGCCGAGCATTGAGTTAGGAGGTCGTGTGCATCCGCTTGCAGGAGCAACAAAAGCAACCCAGGAATTTTCAAGTCAGCAGTCTCTGGGATCTGCTGCTTTTCATTTGACCCGATAAGGATTTAAAAGTTTTCATTAGCCTTGTGAATCTTGGCCAAGTTAAATGACAAACACATTAAACAGAAAACAGGGTGCATAATGAAAGACACTTTGAGCACGATAATTTTCCAGAAATGGGGATCAGCTCCAACCTTCAGTCCAGAACTAATTTCTCCCTAAACCCCAAGCTCACCCCTCCCTCCAGTCCTGCAACCATAAGCAGTGAAGGTGGGGTTAATATTGCAGCAAACTGCTAATGAACTGGAATAACACATATTTTGTGAAGGGGATTATTGCCATTGCAGACCATTGATGAGTGTTAGAAACTGCAATTCTTAATTAAGAAAGTAAAAGAACTTGGCAGCCATGCTCAGATTGTATACTCAGTGACTGACTGACTCTACTTCGAGCTGCATACAGAATGGGCTTATTTTTATAATAATTTTATTAGATATTTAATCTAAAAGAATACACTAGGGCTTTAGAAACATTGCCACTAGTGCTCAGGATCTTAAAATTGCTGTTTATTTCATCTTTATGAATCCCTTGCTTTCAACACTTCATTACAACCAACTTGTTTCCATAGAGGATTTTAGGGATAAGTAACCTAAAATGGCTGTGTGATCATTGGAAGCCATAAGTATGATTCACAAGCAGCACTGTACAGATGGTATTCTTCTTGACTAGCATATATCCTATCTTGTTGGATACATATAATAATGATATAATATTATGTATTACACAGGATCAACCATCTTATGGTTATGTATAAATTAGAGATGAGGTACTGATTGGCATTGTTGGAGGGATTTTAGACTTAGGGAATCCCCACATCAATGAAATCATTGGTGTAGAACAATAACCCTTCTCCCTCAAAGTGAAAAAAGTCATTTTACAGATCTTTTCCCACCTCACATGTTATGGTTCTTTGTTCCCAGAGATCACCATGACATCAAGGAGATGATGCTATGACATACAAGTGAATTGGATTTCAGTGAGGGAGGGCTGTGCAAGGTCACCTGCCTCATTTTCCCCTCCAGAACCATCTGGGTTCAGTGGCCAGATATAGATCAGGACAACTGGAGATGACTTTCCCCACTTCATATATTCTTAGGGGGATATAGAGAATGGGACTCATGCAGTGGAAAACCCACTGAGCACGCTCAACAACTCTTCTGCTTTGTACTTAGTTATGAAGCAAACACAGAGACTACAAAGGAAGTCTTGCTAGACATGTCTCCAGTTTGTGCTTATGCATTCACTTGGCTCCTTATTAAGGTGAAAAGGAGTCTGAATTTAGTGGTCATATAGACTAGACCTTCTTAAAGTTTTTTTTTTTTAATTTGCAACTGCTTTTTGCCCTAGAAATTTTTAAGACCTAAGAATCTAAGTATGTAATTTAAGTATACATATCAAACATTTACTGATAATAAATCAACTTCATGACCCCCGCATTCAGGTATCACAACTCATAGTTTAAGAATCTAGGATTTAGAGAATATAATCTTTAATTCCATAAACCCCTTTAGAATGCTGACTAGTTGCCCAAGATGAATGATCTTTCTTAGACTGTGAATTGTTTTGTGTTTGTCCTTCTCATATCACATTCCACTTTGTAATCATTTGTGTGAATGGTAATGTGGCATAAAGGATGGAGAGCTGGTTTTGGAGACAGGAAGATCTTTCCATCTTACCTCTCATAATGTCTGTATTATCCTGATAAAGTCACTTAATCTCTCAATAATTGATTATATTTTTCATATAGGTCACTGATTTGCACTGGTAAAGTAAGTTCCCTCATTTAGAATACTTTTGGCCAATAAAATCACATGTTGTCACAAAATAAACCAAAAAGCCAAAACCAATTCATTTATGTTTATATCACTGCCCTGAAAAAGCTCTTTCCTGTCTCGTGGGTGATGGCCACCATTTTAGGGACAATCCCAATCACGTTCACTTTACACTTCTCAAGACTACTTTTCTTCTAACCTGCCATGTTTTCCTTCCAGGGTGCCCTGGAATGGATACAGATACTCTTCCTTCCCCATTTTATGTCCCTTTTACATGTTATTTTATCAAGTAAGTTCCTTGAAGGTAGAGATTGCTTAGGTTTGTCTCCTTAGCACTTAATAGTTCCTGGCATATGGTGCTAAATAAATGTTTCATCTATCTAGTTTCTAAATTCCCCGAGGACAGAAATTTTGATTTCTTTATCTTTGTAACTTCCAGGTTAGGGCCAACTTTTATGATCTTAGAAAAGTCACTTAATTTCATCTGCAAAATGGAGGGAATTGGAGGAATGGAGGAATGCAAAATGGAGGAATAAATGACCTTTCATTTGTTTATCCCTTTACTTAAAGTCAGCCACAGAACATAAAAGCAAACGACAATCTTATGAGAAATCCATTGTCTCCAGTCTCATACTGTACTGACCAAGTATTTACTTTTTATAATTTTTTTCCCTCTACTAAGGTCAACAAGTATTTATTAAGCCCCTATTATGTGCCAGGCACTTTGCTAAGCTGTAGGACCATAAAAAAGGCAAAAATAGTCCCTGCACTCAAAGAGCTTATAATCTAATGGGTGAGCATTTTATGATGAAGTCTAATTATAGCATAGAAGTTTTCCTAGGTTCTTACTTTTTTATGTATATACCACACACACATACACACACACACACATTTTATTAAGGGTTCCTAGGTTCAATTGTAGTCCAAGCTTTGGCAGCTTCTACTCAGCTCCAATATTTGGACACTGAATTCAAGGAACTCCCAAACCATGTTAGAAGGGTTCATCATTGGATTGGTCAAAAATGATGATATTTTTGGCAACAGCAACTCTTGAAGATCAACAACCAATTTACAGAGTGGTTGCAATCACTTTCAGTGAGGCAACTGCCCCACAATGAAGAAATTACAGAATCTTAATATTTTGATATATAATGCTTTTTTGCACCTTCTTCATTCTTTTCTGCTACTCTGCCATTGTCATTATGGAAAGAGGAATGGACCACACCAGTTAGAGAACTGTTTTATATATTGTCATTATTTCATGGTTGCTCAATGGCTAACCTTCTGGTGATGAGTTTTCATCTAAAAAACTATGCAATAAAAATGCCAATTGCCTAAATAATATCATTCAGTAGCACAGAGAAACCAACTAATTTTTTGATGTATACATATACATACACATGCATATAAGTGCACATCTTGGATAGATAGATATTACAGATGAAAAATGACCAAGACTCAAAATGAAATGTGGGGAAGATACTGGGCAAGAGTGCATTTAGAAAATTGCCATATAGCCAACAATGCAAGGAGATGTGCTACTCCAAAAGTCTTTTTTATTTTTTCAAAAGCCTTTAAAACATTTCTCTTCTCTTGGTTTAAAAAAATCATTTTCTTGGTGACTATGGATGTCTGAACATCACAGAATATCCTGATCCTAGAAGAATCAAAATTGTAAGTGAGGCAAAGGACAATGGAAACAGACACAGTGGATGTTCTAATAGGCTGTGGCTGATAGCTGATGATAACTTACACATAAGAAATAGAATAAAAGCTACCATCAAGCACACATGTGACCAGAAATAAGATCACTTATGTGGAAAGAGTGAGAGGTAACAGATGGACATGAAATATTGGGAAAAAAACTCATAATAAAGTGTCAGTATATTTAGGTTTCAATGGAGGACTTGGGCAAAAATCACATATAAGGTCAAGGAGTTTAGCATCTTCACTGGTAGAAGGGAATAATGGCACTAAATAACTCATAGATCTTTAAAAGAATCCAGTATAAGAGAAATAAGAAGACCTTTTAAAAGATCTTTTCATAAATATTAATCATTGGCAAAAAAGACAAAAGTATGAATGGTGTTTAATTATCTTATATCAACACACATATACAAACATACACAAATAAATAGCATTAAAACCTTAGCATTTGGACATGGTCGCATACATTTTTTTAAACATAAAAGTTCTATGACTTCAAACCATTAAAAAACCTTGCTCTGGTGACTTGAAAGAATAAATCTGACATACTAAGTGTGTTATATGCTCCCTGGGAATAACCTAGGCTCTTAGGAAAAGCTGTCTTATTAACAATGACTAAAACATGTTTCAACACTAACATATTGTCTCCTCCCCAGGATCTCCAAGCTTTAAAGCAGAAAGGACTAATTATTCCCATATTACTGCAGAAATTGAAGCACAGAAAAGCATGACATTGGGCAAAGTAACTTTATTGAGTTGGCTGATATAGGGAGTAGCAGTACAGACAACTGTAATCCATAACTATTGCTAGTAGAAGAAAACAAAGCAAAACATAGAGAGCCTGGCCTGGGGTCAGAAAGAGCTGAATTTCAATTGACCTCAGATATTTCCTACTTGTGTGACCCTGGACAAGTCATTTAAATCTTTACTTAAAGCCTCACTTTCCTCATTTGTAAAACGGATATAATAATAGCACCTTCCTCTCAGGATTGTTGTAAGGATCAAATGAGATATTATTTGTAAAGTGATTAGCACAGTGCCTAGCATATGGTAGGAGCTATATAAATGCTAGGTGCTATTATTATTAACTCAGTTTTTCTTTCTGATTTCATCTGTCCTTTTTTTAGCATTGACATCAAGGAATTCAACATCTAAAAGGCAGAGAGCAGAAGCAAAGGGGGAGATTAAGGTGGCTAGAACGAAATTTGATGCTGAAGTATTCTTCTGTGGTATAAGGTGGGGATCAAAAAAAAAAAACTAAATGAAAACATGAGCACTGTCAACACCAACTGTGCGTCTCAAACAACTGTGAGATAACTGAGAATGTCTATGGGAAGCCTTATGATATAGAAAAAAGGACAATAAATTTGGAGTCAGGTGACTTGAACCAGCTTAGCTGTGTGATCAAATCTCTTAGATTTTCAATAGTATTCTCCTATATATTGAAGGGATTGGACCCAGATAGTGACCAATAGTGTTCAGCAACTCTGATCAATTAATGTCATTTCCCTGGGTCTTCTGCAAAGGTACATGGCTAGGGCCTGGCCATGCTTCATAGGTACTGGGAAAGTCCATGTGAGGAGGAGGAAATCCTCCACTAATTCAAGTTGGCATTTTCTCTGCATCTTAGGGAATTGCTGAGAGACGTGAGAAGTTAAGAGATTTACAAGCATTTCACAGCCTTTATGTGTCAGATCTTCCTAGCTTTGAGGTCATCTCTCTCTATTTCTCCACAGTGCCTCTCTATCTCTAAAATGAGAATAATAATACTTAGACTATCTATGTCATAGGGCTGTTGTCAAGAAAGCACTTTCTAACCTTTAAAATGCAACAGAAATTCCAGGTATTAGGCCCCTCTGTCTGTGATTTCATGATGAGATTTTGGCATCTCCTTTGGATCTGGAGATATACCTCTGAATGCTTTGCTGCTAGAGATCAGTCCAGATTGTAGTCTAAGGTAATAGCCACCTTACTGCTCCACCGCTTTCAAATTTCCCTTAATAGAGAGGAGTGGCTTGAGACAGAGATGATATCCATGGCTTTTGAAATACAGCACTCAAGGGTAATTCTCACCAAGAGGAAAAAAAGAGGTCAGGAGCCACACTTTTACTTAGCAGGGAGTTAATGAGCCACAAAAAAAGAGAAGGACAAAAACCTACTGAGCGTGGAGGGGAAGGGAACTCAAAGTCAGTCCTCAAACCCAGATTTCTTTCTGGTTTTCTGAATGAATCATTCTGAATTTTCTTCCGGACACAGTACAAGATTCTAGGTTCTCTGTGTATATATGTATGTGTACATGCATGTGCTTGAAAATGTATGGCGGTGTGTGTTTCCTTGTCAAATAAAATAGGCAAGACAGGCAGGTAAAGGATAATGGCCGAGGAGTCCCCTTAGCTCTGGCCTAGCACCAACATCTCCACAGGCCATAAGGGTTAATAGATGCTATGCTCTACCCTGCAGAGAGAGGAAGTTCAAATCCCCAAGTACAATCAAAATCAGGAAGCAGGTAATTACTTCGGAAGTGTTCATTTTCTTTGGATGATAAAAGCTAAAAATGTATCTAGGTTTGCTTTATGTTTTCCTTGGGTCACTCTGGCAGACCAAGTTAGTCCTGCTGCATGCGTCTCAAAGACCATGTTGCTGACATTCCTATATTCAAAAGTGGGTCATGGATTCCCATCATTCTCAGTGGGATATCCCAAGTGGACTACGTCTAGATGCTGAATAACATGAAGGTTAAAAATCTAAAGGACACTCACCAATGTGAAATTGTATACTTTACTAAGCAAAAAATAACAGGTTGCCTAGCAGACAATGATCTTTAAGAGTCTAAAAAGTGATGATGGGAGTATTGAAAATACATGACTGTGCTTCCCTGAGGATTAGAGTCTGGCCCAGTTAGAAGGTATCTGAAGACTGGGAAAGAATAGAGGATGGAAGATAATCTACTTTGATCAAGAAGACACCAGATCAATGAATTTTGATTTTTTTTTAAAATAAGACTTCATTTTCTAGTCATTCCCTCCCTTTTCTCCCCATTTTACAACAGAATTTTCTTATGACAAAGCATAGTTAAGCAAAAGAAACCCAAAACATTGGTCATGCTTGGCAGTATATGGCTCCTATATCTATAATCCACCATCTTTCAATCAATTCATCTTGAGTCCTCTGAAATCAGAAGTGGCCACTGCATTGATCAGAATTGTGATGTCAGGGGCAGCTAGGTGGTTCAGTGGATAGAGCACCAGCCCTGAAGTCAGGAGGACCTGAGTTCAAATCTGGTCTCAGACACTTAACATTCCCTAGCTGTGTGACCCTGGGCAAGTCACTTAACCCCAATTGCCTCAGCAAAAAGCAAAAAAAAAAAAAAAAAGAAAAAAGAATTGTGATGTCATTTAGCTTTGTTTTTCCTTTTCATTATTGTAGTAATTGTTTACATTGTTCTCTTGGTTCTGCTTCCCTCCCTGGTTCACTTCATACAAATCTTCCTAAGTTTCTCTGAATTTTTTTACATCTATTGATTCTTAGAGCATAATAAAACATTATCACATTTATATGCCACAAAACATCAATCGTTTTTCTTTTGTTTCTGAACAATGCAAATCTAGAAGAGTAATGAATGTGGCAGAGGAATCAGGAATAGTTGGAGAAACTTTCTTAGGCATCTCTCAGACAACATGCTTATCCCTGATCTAAAAATCCATTTATAAAAGAGACTTATGGGAACAGTGTCTGGAAGGATTATATAGTAGGGAGTAGGGAACTGGCAAGAGTTCTACAGACCAATAAGCATTCTATAAGCTGAATTTCTGTTTGCTTCTATGCCTGACATACCTACAGCCAGCTGAGACTATCACCAAATATGGCATCCATTTAAGCAGCTGTGAATGTCAGGAGCTCTGGGCAGTTTCCAATATCCCCACAGCTGTAGTTCCATGAATTGATGTAATCAAGGAAAATGTAAGAGCATCTGAATAGTTTTCTTTTCTTGCCCTTTTCAGGGCCACAAAATATATACATGGTGTGTGTGTGTGTGTGTGTGTGTGTGTGTATGTATTTTAGGTATTAGAAGTAATTTTTAAAAGATATTTCTAAAATAGGTTCAAAAGAGATTGAATCTTAAACAATTTTGCTTTTTATTTTGCATAGTTTGAAGGATCTCTAAACTTTCCAGAGAAACAGGCACAAACAGCTAACCAGGACAATAATACATTCATTTCAGATGAAACCTATATATTTTTCCATTAAAAAGACAGTGCCTGATACTTGGATAAAAACAAACCAAGAAATAACTGACCGAGACAAATATTAATGAAATTGAATGACACTCTACACATAAACATGGGGACTGGGACTCTGATTCACTGATAAAGGAAATTTTTAGATGAGAAAACTCCACCTCCTAATATACTTGTCTAGAGCACTGAGAGATTAAGTCATACCCAGGCTCACACAGTAAATACATGCAACAGAGAAATGGCTCAGACTCGGGTCTTGAGGTCAGATCTTCAGCCACTCAGGTACAGCTAGATAAACACTATCCTGCATATTCCTTGTTCCATGCCAGTCATTTATTTACAACACACGACTGATCCTGTCCTACACATGGGTACCAACAGCAAACTTGTTAGATTATACTATGCAAAGTGGACAATTTGTGGAAGTAAGGAGGTTGGGCGAGGAGGAGGAAGAAGAAAATATAATTGTCTTATTTTTTAAGTGATCTTGAATGCAAATTACTTAAAAAAATAAGGCAAGATCTTTGAAATGAGCTGTACCAATCTTCTCCATTTGTTTTACCCCAGTAGGCATATCCTTGAGATAACTTCATTTTATGTTTCTCCTTATATTTTGATTCCTATTAATAAAAGCTTAAAAAATCATGCTGTCCTTTAAAAATAAAGACATTTCAAATGAAAAGAAAATCTTTTAAAAATAAATATGCAAGCCAGTAGGACAACAGTCATTTAAAGATGCAATCTCCCCCGCACCCCCCACACACCTCCCTTGTTGTGCTAGTGACGTTTATCATCATCAGCTCAATGTTATTTTTCAGCAAAGTGAGGCTGTTTGAAGAGAAATGAATCAGGCCTCTGAAGTTGTATGTGTTAAAGAAAAACATATGGAGACTTTCCTGCTGTGGATTCCCCACCGAGGCACAAATTTAAGGGGGTGGGGAATTTACTTGTTCAAGCTCTCTGTTTTCTAGAATCAGCAGGATGAGCTCAGCAATGAATGGAAGGGGGTCACTGGGAGTGTTTCACAGAGAATTTTGTTATTCTGCAATCTCCTCCAGCAAATGCTCCTCACTACTCACTCCTTTCCCGGCAAGCAGGTAGACAATATTTTAATATCCTGCACATTATCGACCCTGTTTAAATCACATTTCCATTGCTGGGCCAAAGTAAATACATTTGAGGAAGGGAGTTTGTTGCTAAAAATGTCTTCCTTTTATCCTTTTGTTGTTTTTTTTCCTTTTTCAATTCCTTGACTCCTTGAAACTGAGATAACCAGCTCAGGGCTACGTACACAAATGGTACCCTGTGAGCTCCTACTCCAGAAAATTAATTAAAGAAAGGATTAATGCTCCCCCCTTTTTTTCCCTCCCTGCCTTTGTATATGTGCTCCAGAGACCACACGATTCCATTTACACTCCAAAGATGCTAACAGGCTTGGTACTCAGCGGCATTTAACTTTAACATAAGATGAAGTGACACATGAGACAAAATCAAAGATGATTGATGGAATGCAGTCTCTGTTACCTAAGCCGTCTTCCCAACCCTTTTCTCAGTACAGTATATTTGGGGAAAGCAGTTAAATTAATGCTTTCACAATCACCATTTGGGGAGTACTTAAAGCCCAACTTCTTAAACTGTGGTTCGTGACCCTATATGGGGTCTCGCAAATCAATGTGGGGTCATGAAATTATGATTTATTATCTCTAAATGTTTATTTTGTATACATATTTTATACAACTATATACCCTGGGGGACACATAACAATTTCTTGGGCAAATAGGGTCACAAGGGGAAAAATTTAAGATGCTCTGGTTTAAAGCACTGTCTTCTCCCTTGTCCTCTAACAATAACACTGAGGATATTTAAAGAGTCAGTATAACACACTGAAAAGGCAGCTAAGAAGTACAGTAGATATATCTATCTAGATTTGTACCTGAAATCAGAAAAAAAACCTGAGTTCAAATCTTCCCTCAGAGATTTGCTGGCTGTGTAAACCTGGGCAAATCTGTTAGCCTCAGTTTTCTCATTTGTAAAAAAACAGTTAATGATGTTATCCACCTTCCTGGGCCATTAGGAAGAGACCACGAGATAATAACATTTGTAAAATAATTTGTAAACTTTAAAGTGCTATATAAATATTGTTGCTGTTGTTATTTGAAGTCAGAGGATTTAGATTCAAATCTTGCTTGTTATTTACTTCTTATGAGACAAGTCACTTGAATCCCCTTCAGTTTCCTCAACTATAAAATGAAGTGATTAGACTAGATATCCTCTAAGCTCTAATTCTGTGATTTAATGACATTTCAGACCATCTGGAATCTCTCCCTACTAATCTCAAGCTTTTCTACCTACCTATCCCCAACAAAATTTAGTTGTTTTATGCTGTAATTAATTTCCAAGTTCCCTGACACCCAGTAATTTTATTCATAGGTGTACGTTGTAAGGGAGAATGTTGTCATAAAATCTTTCTAGAAACAAATTCTTTATGTGCTGACTTTCCTTTCTATTCTCTTAAGCTGAGACTCCACAAGTAATTTTAATTGTGAGGACACAATTGTGAGGACAGATGCTTCTGTAATCCTAGTCCAAAAATAAGGAGAACAAGTAGAGGGATTTCAAATGAGTTGTGAGAAAAATTAATATTATGCTGTATTAGTTAATGACCAACATTAGTCTGTAATTCATCTTTTCCCTCCTTTTTTCAGACCCCACACATGAAGGGAAGACTATTTCTGAAACAATATAGAACAGTGTGATCAAAGTCCCCAGTAGCATCTTTGGGTTAAACATCTTGGGCTGGGCCCCTCCCAAGGGGACATGTCTCTTATCCTTGATTTTCCCTCATCATAGTTGGGGGGGGTAACCTGGTCAACGAGAGACAAAGCCAGGGAGATCCTGAGTGGAATGGTTGTTCTAACCAAGATTGCTAGAAGCAACTGGATCTTGTGAATCAGTATTCCTTTAGTGTCAGAGAGGCTGCACTTTGCCACATCTGAAGGTTAGCCCACTTTCCTTAGCTGTGGATTAATCCTTCCACCTGAGAATTAGTCTTGCTCCTCTTCCTCCAATGATGAAGCAATAAGGAGGAGTTGAGAATTATTAACCCACCTTCTCATTAAAATGTTAACCACAGAGATTGCCTTTCCTTTCCCTTAGGGAGGTCACAGCAGGAAGATGCACTTCGATTTAAAAAGCTTGTTGGCACTCACTCCAGGTCTTTGGCACAAATGAAAGCAGACCAGGGACCCCTTATTAGTAGGTTCATGGCCCCATTAATAAGATGTTATTTGTTTGAAGAATTGCCTTGCTGTACTCTTTTGTTAAATTTCAGGTGCTATGACAGGAGGGGAAAATAGTATACACAGCACTGATACATATGTGGGACCCATTGGAAGATATACATGATTTTTCTGAATATAATTTTTGAAAAATCTATGGGAGGATAATCTGCCCTTTTTTGGATTTACCAGATAACTACAAATCATTTTGAGCTGTTTAGATCAGGACATTATTTCCTGCTAAATATTAGCACAGTGCTTCTGATGGTATGATAACCAGGGTATCCAAGTGCAGTGGGATTCTTCATTCTTCTACAAATATCTAACCAAGAGTTAGTACAGTTACAATGATGGAGAGAGAGCTGGGACAAGAGTTAAAATCTGTGATGGCAGAAGGAACTAAAGAGAAAGGGGACAATAGGCAGAGATGGACTTCAGGGCTATACCCATACCTAATCGTAGTCATTGTTGTTGTTAATAGTTATAGTGATGGTGATGGTAGTAGTAGTGGTAATAATAGTAGCAGTAGTAGTACTTATGGTAGTACTAGTAATAGTAGTACTAGGACTAGTACTAGTAGTAGTACTAGTAGCAATAATAGTTGTAGAAGTAGTAGTAGTTATAGTTGTAGTAGTAGTGATAGAAGTATTAGTAATAGTAGTACTAATAGTACTACTAGTAGTACTAGTGGTAATAATAGTTGTAGTAGTAGAAATAGTAGTAGTAATGGTTGTAGTAGTAGTAGTAGTGATAGAAATATTAGTAATAGTAGTACTAGTACTAGTAGTAATAATAGTTGTAGTAGTAGTGATAGAAGTATTAATAATAGTAGTAGTACTAGTAGTAGTAATAGTTGTAGTAGTAGAAGTAGTAGTAGTAATAGTTGTAGCAGTAGTGATGGAAGTATTAGTAATAGTAGTAGTAGTATTAATAATAGTATTAATAATTATAGTAATAGTAGTGGTGGTAATAATAGTAGCAGTAGTAGTAATAGTGGTTATGGTGAGATGAGTAATAGTAGTAATGGTGATGGTACTGGTGGTGGTGGTGGTGACAGCAGCAGTAGTAATAGTAGTAGTAGTAGTAGTACAAGTAGTAGTGATAGAAGTAGAAGTAGTAGTAATAGTTGTAGTTATAGTAGTAATAGTAGTGATAGAAGTATTAGTCATAGTAGGAGTAGTAATAGTAGTATTAGTGATGGTGGTGGTAGAAGTAGTAATAGTAGTACTAGTAACAGTAGTAGTAGTAGTACTAGTAGTAATAGTTGTAGTAGTAGAAGTACTAGTAGTAATAGTTATAGTTGTAGTAGTAGTAGAAGTAATAGTTGTAGTAATGGTGGTGGTAGAAGTAGTAGTAATAGTAATAATAGTAGTGGTAGCCGAAATGATAGTTGTGGTGAGAGGAGGAGGAGGAGTAATGATGATGGTACTGGTGGTAGTGGTGGTGATGACAGTAGTAGTAGTAAATAGTAATAGCATGAATAGCAGCAACAACAGCAGTCATGTTGGAGAAGTAGTGGGTTGCTCTGGGCCCATGTTTTCACACACTGGATGAACATTTGTCAGGGATATTATACAAGGGATACTTGCACAAGTGTGGGTTGGATTAATTAGCCATTTAGTAGCATCATTAATAATTCAGTAATATTCAATGATATTAAGTATTTTAATGAATAATGAAGTAATAGATATAATTTGCATAGTACTTTAAGGTTTGCAAAGTGCTTTACATTTGTTAATGCATTTGATCTTCACAACCTGGGGTTAGGGCAATTATACTTATAATACAGATAAGGAACCTGAGGCACAGAGAAGTGATGTGACTTCTCAGGGTTACACAGCTGATATGTAAAGTGGAATTTGAACTGTCTTCCTGACTCCAGGTCCACTGTTCTGTACCCTTCCAACTCAGAGTTTGTGACTTGCAGTTGCCCTATATTTAATGGCCTGTTTGGCTCTGGAAACAATTTTTAACCTAGAATTTCTTCCATTATAAGCCATTGGAAGGCCCTGACAATAGAAAGCACAGGATTTCCTGTTAAATTTTAGCTGTATATTTCTGGAATGCAGGATAGACATTTAGATCTGTTAACTGCATTTCAAATAATTGAAAACAGACTCCTCCTGAAAATGAACAGAGAATTTGTAGACAATAAAATCTTAAGGTCCATTTAAAAACTCCTTGAGCTTTTTTCTTTCTTTTCTTGTAGTGTTAATAAGAGGAATAGGAGTAACAGTAGTAGCAGCAGCAGTAGCAGTATTAAGATTAGTAGCAGCAATAGTAGTAGTGGTGGTGGTGGTGGTGGTGGTAGAAGTAGTAGTAATAGTGGTAGTAGTTATGGTCTTCTTCCTTCTCTTATTCTTCTCCTTCTTCCTCCAAATAACAGGGACTAAAAATACTTATTCACTGATATCAAGATGATCTAGTCCCCACCTCTTTTTCCTACTATCACTACCATTAAGAAAAAGATGATGTTTAGTTTGAACTACATAGACTGATAATCCTGGAGATTTTAACACTGCATAATTTATGACTCCTTTTCTTTGGTTTGTGCTGTTTCATTTAGTCCAAGATCAAATGAAACCCTTCTAGAGCTTTCCCTACAAACATATGGAGGACTGTTTTAATTTTGTCTTTATATTCCTAGAATTTACCATTATTAAGTGTTTAAAAATAATTTTTGGTTGATCCTTTTCAAAGAAAAGTTGAAAAAAAAACTAATCGGGATCTAGGAAGCTTACCATGAGTGTGTGTCAATTATACTACTCTACTGGCATTTTTTTTTCTGGGGTTGGAGATGGGTTTCCATGGAACTATTTAAAATAATAGCTTTTTATTTTCAAAATACATGCAAAAATAGTTTTCAACATATATCCTTCCAAAACCTTGTGTTCCAAATTTTTCTCTCCTTTCCTCCCACCCTTCCCCTAGATAGCAAGATAGTAATCCATTATGCATTAAACATGTTAAATAGTAATTCTTCTATACATATTTCTACATTTATTATGCTGCACAAGAAAAATCAGATCAAAAAAAGAAAAAATGAGAAAAGAAGCAAGCAAACAACAACAAAAAGCCAAAAATATTGTGTTGTGATCCATACTCAGTCTCCACAGTCCTCTTCCTGGATGCTGATGGCTCCCTCCATCACAAGTCTATTGGAACTGACCTGAATCACCTCATTGTTGACAAGAGCCACGCCTATCAGAGTTGATCCTCACATAATCTTGCTGTTGCCATGTACAATGATCTCCTGGTTCCACTCATTTCGCTTAGCATCAGTTCACGTAAATCTCTCCAGGCCTTTCTGAAATCATCATGGAATTATTTTTACTCTCTCACCTGACTTCATTTGTTATCACTGATATCTATTTGCCAAATGACTAGCCCAGGAGAGGAATAATAAAAAGCTAACTGGCCTCTTCACAAGGGTCAACTTTTGGTCTCATTCACACCACACTAATTATCTGAGCCAACTGGCATGCCAGGGATAGTCAAGTTAGTCAAGATACAATCATTTAGCCACACTGTTCATACAGTTTCACAGTAGAACCCTAGAGAAGTCAACCAGTATATAAGCTTCACTTTATTTATCAATACTACTTAATACTGAGAAGACAAAAAGAAATAGATCTTCTTGATTGATTTGTTAAGTATCTACTATGTCCATAGCACTAACTCTACTGGGTTTAATCCAATAGGGCATAGTCACAAAGAAATATGATTTAAGGTAAGTCATATGTTGGAGCATTGACTGTGAAGTTACCTTAGACATCTTGGTGTTCAACACATTCATTTCAGAGGTGAAGCTCTTCAAAGAATTCATATGACTTGCAGACAAGATTAGAAGGAAAGCAATAAATTGGGAAAACATTTTTACATTTAAAGGTTCTGACAAAGGCCTAATTTCTAAAATATATAGAGAACTGATTCAAATTTATAAGAATCCAAGCCATTCTCTAATTGATAAATGGTCAAAAGATATGAACAGACAATTTTCAGAAGAAGAAATTAAAACTATTTCTAATCATATGAGAAGCTGCTCTAAATCACTATTGATCAGAGGAATGAAAATTAAAACAATTCTGAGATACCACTACACACCTGTCAGATTGGCTAAGATGACAGGAAAAGATAATGATAACTGTTGGAGGGGATGTGGGAAGACTGGGACACTGATACATTGTTGGTGGAACTGTGAATGGATCCAACCATTCTGCAAAGCAATCTGGAACTATGCTCAAAAAGTTATCAAACTGTGCATACCCTTTGACCCAGCAGTGTTTCTATTGGGCTTATATTCCAAAGAGATCTTAGAGGACGGAAAGGGACCCACATGTGCAAGAATGTTTGTGGCAGCTCTTTCTGTAGTGCCTAGAAACTGGAAACTGAAGGGATGCCCATCAATTGGAGAGTGGCTGAATAAATTATGGTATATGAATGTTATGGAATATTATTGTTCTGTAAGAAATGAACAGCAAGATGATTTCAGAGAAGCCTGGAGAAACTTGAATGAACTGATGCTAAGTGAAATGAGCAAAACTAGGAGATCATTATACACAACAAGAAGATTATATGATGATCAATTCTGATGGATGTAATTCTTTGCAACAATGAGGTGGTTGATGCCAGTTCCAATGATCTTGTGATGAAGAGAGCCATCTACACCCAGAGAGAGGATTATAAGAACTGAATGTGGATCACAACATAACATTTTGACTCTTTTTGGTGGTGTTCACTTGCCTATTGTTTTCTTACTCATTTTCTTTCCTTTTTTATCAGCTTTTTCTTGTGCAGCAGGAGAATTGTATAAATATATTTACGCATATTGGATTTAACATATATTTTAACATGTATATCATATATTGGATTGCTTGCCATCTAGGAGAGGGGTTGGGGGGAAGGAGGGGAAAATCTGAAACACAAGGCTATGCAAGGGTCAATGTTGAAAAATTATCTATGCTTATGTTTTGAAAATAAAAAGCTTTAAAAGGAATTAAAAAAAGAATTAAAATGACTTATTGAAGATGACACATAGATTAAATGTCAGGGCTGGTATTTGGTGTCCATGCCTATTGTCTCCAGAGGAGATATAAGAAAAGATCCAATAAAGGGTGATAAGGAAATCTAAAGAGATGGTGAACCCACAGAAGGCTTCTTAGAAGAGGTGACATCTAGTTATAGAGAGGATTTTTTATAGCACCTTGAGATATGCAAAGTGTTTCATAAGTTATCTCATTGGATCCTTGTAGATTGTCTGTGAGATAGATACTATTATTATCCCCATTGTTACAGATGAGAAATCTGAGATTGTGTGACTTGACTCAGGGTCACACAGTTAGTAAACAGCTGAGACAAGATTCAAACTCAGGTCTTCTGGATTCCAATTTCTCTTAACTGCCTCAATTTTGGCCTTGAAGGAAGAAAAAGACTTCAAAAGTCAGAGATGTATTCAACATTATTAACATGTAGTGGACTTCCTGCCATCTAGGGGAGGGGAGGGGACTGGGGGTAAAACTTGTAATGGAAAGCTTGATAAAGATCAGTGTTGGGGAACTACCCATACATATGTTATACAAATAAAAAGCTTTAATAAAAAAATACTTGAAAAAAAAAGTCAGAGATGTAGAAGGTATGTTTTCCATCCCAAGGATTGATTAGGGAGCAGCTAAGTGGCAGAGTGGGTAGAGCACCAGACCTGGAGTCAGGAGGAGCCGAGTTCAAATCTAGCTCTAGTCAATTAATAGTTCCTGCTGTGTGACCCTGGACAAGTCATTTAACCCCAATGGAGGGAGAGAGAGAGAGAAAGAATTACCTATAAGAATATAAGAATGCAAGGATAGAGCAATGTCAGGGATCAACCTAGAGGTCTAGTTTATCTGGAACAAAGATTGAGTGTTTGCAATTCAGCAAACATTTATTAAATGCTTACGATAGCTCAGTGCTAAGCTAGGCCATGAAGGTACAAATACAAAAAGTGACCTAATTATTGCTTTTAAGGAACATGCATTTTGAGAGAAAATATCTATATCAGGGGCTCTTAATCTAAAGTCTATGAATTTCTTTTTTATTAAATTTTGTTGATTGGATTTCACTATAATTGGCTTCTTCTGTAATTTTATGTATTTTATTTTATGCATTTAAAACACTACTTTGAAAAAAGTCCATGGACTTCACTAGGTTCTTTCCAAAGGGGTCCATGATTGAAAAAGATATTTATAATTCTTCATCTATGCATAGAAGTGATTATGAGATAATGTGAGAAGCGAGAAGGACTGACACTTGTAAGATCAGAGAAGACTTCATGGAGAAGGTGGTGTCTAATGTGGTGTCTTTCCTTGAAGGAAGATCAGGATTCTAAGTCAGAGATGAGGTGGGGAGGAATTCTAGGGGTTGTCACAGAATGGAGGGTGTGTGTGTGGGAAATTGAAGACAAAAAGACCAGTCAGGAGGAGGCTGTTCCAGTAGTCTAGGGGAGAGATAATAAAAACCTAAACATGTTCTTGCAATCCTCTTATTCTCTCTCTCTCTTTTTTGCTGAGGCAATTGGGATTAAGTGACTTGCCCAGGGTCACACAGCTAGGGAATATTAAGTGTCTGAGATCAGATTTGAACTCAGGTCCTCCTCACTTCAGGGCTGGTGCTCTATCCACTGCACCACCTAGCTGCCCCTCAATCCTCTTGTTCTCAAGAAGTCGTAAGACCTTTGCTTTGGATACTGCCATAATTTTACTAAAGATAAACTGGATACAAACACAAAACCTTTCATCTAAAACTCTTTCCCCATGAATATGTTTTTATTTTTGCCCTAGGAAATGTCCATGATGGGATGGCATTGGCAAAGAACAAGAATTTGTTAGGGGTGGAGTCAGAAGGGAATAGGAGAGGAGAGGAGAAGGAGAGAAATGTCATCAAAGCAAAGCTAGCTTCTTTCATCCACAGTTATGACTTTTACATTTAAAGAAGCAAAAAAACAATTTTTAAGCTATTTTAGGTACTGGTTGTTTCCAGCTCAATGGGATCTAATTCCTGAAAGCTGAAGAAGCAAGTTTTTTTTTTCTCCTCCAAATGCATACCTAAAATGACACTACAAAATATAGCCTTGGGCTGCAGATCTTTTTTTTTTTTTTATGGGCAGAGAAGAAAAGATTGAATTTTTAAGTGAGATAAAGTCATTCGCCCAAATTCCTTCATCCCTCTTCACTGCACTTATTCCTTTCATGACAGAATAGTATTATATCAGATGACATTATATCTATTTATTTCTCTTCTTATTTTATTAATCAAACTATAAAACAATCAGTTAAGCTACTCATAACCAATCTTAGGAAGATTAATCTCGGATCCCATTCCTCTGCTCTTATTTTGCTTCTCTATGGTAATGTGGCAGCAAAAGAGTTTATGTTCTCCATAACTTGTGAAAAATGCATTTCCTACAAAGAGCCCACATCAAAAATAATTACTGTTATGAACAAACTACCAAACACAGTCACAGTTGGCATACATCGACATTTTGCTAAAAGCGTTAACACCATGTCAAATGCAATTTAAAAAATCTAATGTACAGGAAGTTACAACAAAGCCAGATCCTCCCCTCTCCCAAAGATAAATGGGAACATTTTAAAATACATATTTGAAAAAGAAAGCTAGGGCTTAAAATAGACTTTGGTGGCTTTGCAATCAATCCACCTTTTGCCCTATGTACTCAGAAGAGATCGAGATAGGACAAGTATTTCATTGTTCTAAAAAAAGCAAGATTTTACCCTCTTAGGGGGTCACAAAGAGTTGGACCTGACTGAAAATGACTAAATTATAGAAAACCTAAGCCAACTCATTTCAACCAATCCCAAAAACATGGATGGGAAAATGAAATACAAATGGAATGTGGTGAGATTCATTTGCCCTGTCATTGAATAGTTAATAATAGTAATGATTACTGTTTATAACACAGCCTTTTTAAAGGTTTCCAAAGCCCTTTACAAATATTGTATCATTTTAATCTTACAACAATGTTGGGAAGTAGGTGCAATTATTATCCCCCATTTTACAGTTGAGTCACCTAAGGCAGACAGAGATAGTAACAGGATCACACAGGTAGTAAAATTTGGACCCAAGTCTTCCTGATTCCAAGCCCAGAGTTCTATGCACCCTTCCTTCCTTCCTTCCTTCCTTCCTTCCTTCCTTCCTTCCTTCCTTCCTTCCTTCCTTCCTTCCTTCCTTCCTTCCTTCCTTCCTTCCTTCCACTTTTCTTACACAAAATGACTGACATAGAAATGTTTTACATGTTTGCACATATATAACCTATATCAGATTGCTTTTTGTCACAGGGACAGGAGCAGGGAGAAAGAGAGAGAAAAAGAGAATTAGGAACTCAAAAAAAAAAAAACCAAACAAATGTTAAAAATTGTTTTTACATTTAACTGGAAAAAATAAAATAATGGACTTCTGTTTTTAACTCTTTTGGGGAGGGGTTGAGGAAGGGTACCCTGGAACTCAGAAGGGTACTTGTCCTGCTGCTTAAAAATGCAAAGCACCATTCAGTGTGAGGGACAGTGTTTGAAATTTCTTCTGTTCTAAAATGGACACCTTAACACTCATATAATCTCTGTCATGTGGTTAGGAGGAATGTGCTTGGCAAATCTCCAAGTACTCTAGCAGTGCTTAGCACCCTTACACAGTTCTGTGCCTCTGCAATATGCCTCTATTCTATGTCACCCAGAAAGTTTGGTCATATTGCTCCACTTTTTTCTTTTTGGAAGGAACATAAATTTCTTATTTATCCACAGATTCCTTCTGTAACAACCTTATTTTTTAAACTTCAGGACCAGAGGGATCTATACCAGGGTAAACCTGGGTATTCTAATCACTGCTGAAGATGGCTATGATCTCCTTCCTTCCCTATCTTGACTGACCCTGTGGTGAATCAGGTCAACTCTGTGCTATCCCTTTCTCTTGAATACTTTGTTCCCTTGTTTCATGTTTAGTCACACCTTACTGAACTTCACCCCAAGATTACTGTCACCATTTCTCATTACTGTCACTGCCACCATCTCCTTTGAGGTGGTGGCTCGCTCTTACATGTAGAACAAAACTGGAGAAAATTAAAGATAAAACAAAAACAACTGATGGATAGGTCCACTTCAAATTTATGTTTGTAAACCTCAATCAAGCTTTCACTGATGAAAGGGAATCCATCATTTCTCCTTAATGGTGTCCCTATACCATTCACCAGAGCAGCAACTTCAAACCTTTCTTTTCTTCTCAGTCTCACATCATTCCCTTGCTCCCACCTTTCTTTGCTGAGGACCCCATCTTCTCACTCCCCTCAAATTGAGGTGATTTTTGGTTAGCTGATTCTTTTATTACCTCCATGTCTATTCTTTCACATGCTATTTCTCTGAAACAATCTCCAACTCTGTGCTCCTTCAGTCCATTCTCAGACAATGAGATGCCCCTTCAGCTTGTCAAAGTCAACACCTCTATATAATGCCTTTCATCATTTCTAGCAGGTTGTCCCCACTGTTAGACTGACTTTCTCTTTAATCTTCAATGACTCTTATCAATTGGTTCCTCCCTTACTGCCTACAAACATGCTCACATTTGGTTTGTCAAAGAAACTCTCTGGGCCTCAATTACCACACTTGTAAAATGAGAATGTTGGAGCATCTCTTCTTCCTGCCTTCTAAATTTCTTTTAAATCATTTCCTCTTCAATTTCTGACTTCCTTATTCAACTGAAACAGTTCTCTCTAAAGATACTAATGATCTCATAATTGACAAATCAAAATTTTCCTTTTTTTTTCTTCATCCTTCTTGACTTCTCTGAAGCATTTGATAAATTTCTTCTTTCTGAATCCTTTTTCCACTCTAGATTTTTATGGTGATACTATTTACTCTCTTGATTTTCCTCCTATCTGACAGCTTCTTACTAATTTCCTTGGTTGAATCTTCAGTCATTTAATTGTGGACTAAGAGAACTCTGTACTGAGCTCTCTTCTCTTTTCTTACTGTTCTATTTCATCAGCTCTGATGGAATCCATCTCAATGCAAATGGCTTCCCACTATATATTTGTTCAATCATTTCAGTTTTGTCCAACTCTGTGATTCCAATTGGAGTTTTGATGGCAAAGATATTGGAGTGATTTGACAATTCCTTTTTTAGTTCATTTTACAGATGATAAATTGAGGCACATAAGATTAAGTGATTTGTGCAGGTTCACATAGGGAGTAAGTATTTGAGGTCAGTTTTGGACTCTGGAAGATGAGTCTTCCTGGTTTCAGGCCTGATGCTCTATACATTGTCCCACCTAGCTCCCCTCCAATCTATGTATCCAGACTCAGTCTCTGTCTTGAGCCCTGTATAACCAACATTGCTTTTTGGACATTTCAAATTATAATTTCTCAAATTAGCTGCCCTCTACCTCTAGAGATTATGGAACAGGACAGAATATTTTGTAAATATCATAATCAAATTAATATTTTAATTTTCTCAATATGTAGTAGGAGTCTAATCTACTTTTCAGTTCTTTTGCCAATAACCATTTTTTCTTTATCTCCATAAGACTACAATCCCTGTCTGATTTTAAAATTTAATCCTAGAATAATCCATGTAGCTTTATCATTAACTTTTGATTCTCTCTTTCTTCACATTCTCTATTTTTCTGTTAGAATCTCACTAAGACCCTTATAAATTTCAGAGCATTTCTACCTTCCATTCTGTTTCAAATTCTAGTTCACATCAACTCCCAACTTACTCTCCACAATTCCCAGAAAGCATGGGAGTCAGTCACTTAAGGTTCATAAGGCTGCAGACCAGTATAAATAGTGCTTGATGATATATTTAAGAAAAAAAACAGAAACAAAAAAATCCCACTCTAAATGTGTACAAGATAAGAACATAGAAGAAGGCAAGGATCTATGACTTGACTGAGAATTTAATGGATTATTATAAACAGATAAAATTAAAGATAATGGAGAAGAGGCAAAGAATAGAAAAGGACAAGGAGATTTTCTATCCATCACATTAAATAATTTCAACCTCCTCCCTGGCATTTATACCATCTCCCATTTTTTTTGTTAACATCATATTTAATTAATACAAGGTCAACACCATCTCCCTGATCATTAATGAAAATTTGAAATAAAATCACATCTATAATCAGTCTTCAAGAGTATTTCAGTTTTCCTCTGCTACACCAAGGCGTAAGAATGTATGAGAGTTAGGGCTTTCAGTTGCTTTTTAATACAGACGAAATATTCAAATCTTAGTCAATTTGAATTGACTTTCAACTAAAATTGTGTGGCTCTGCATTAACTGCTTCTTGAAAGTTCACATATATTACATCTATTGCCTTCTTGTCCATTAATTTTATTATTCCATAAAAAGCAATCAAGTTAGTATGACATGATTTCTTCTTTTTATTTTTCTAACCTTTTGGAGGCTTACTGATTTCCTTATTCTTAATATTTAAGGGATTTATGATAGGTTCCTCGGACAGTGAACTCTAGGTTGTCTTTCATTGAATCTTTTAAAAACAAAGGTATCAAACATTTTTATTTTGACAACTGGTTCTCTTCTTTCTGCCTTTTCTTTTTCTCCTTTCCCCCTTCATCATTATTACTCCTCAGACTGGGTGTATCTCCATCCTGAGAGACATTACAGTTTACTTGCTGTCTAGGATATGACTTTTCCCATGAGGGCTTTAGATAATTAAAATCTAGTTAATACTCTTTTCTCTCTATAGAAGTCCTTTTCTTATGACATGAAGTTTACTCTCTGTTCTTAAAAGGATCTCTAAGGTTCTTTCCATCTCAAAGTTAGGACAACTGATTATATGGTAGCTCCAGCCAGTCAGAAAGTCTCCAGAAATGGGTCCAGCAATAAGAATGCCTCTGTTTTCCTCGGCCCAGCCTAAATAAGTTCAGAGAGAGCTCTTATCCCAGGGTTGAAAAGCAGATGATTTCTTTTTTTTGCTGTAGTTATTTTATACCTTTTGAGAATACTATGTCTCTTATTTAACTCACTCCAGTGTTTTTGGGAGCAGCTAAGAGGTCTGGTTGTTTGAGTGCTGGCACTGGAGGCAACAAGACCTACAAAATCTAACCTTAGTTACTTAATAACTCTGTGACCCTGGGCAAGTCACTTAACTCTGCCTGTTTTCTCACCTATAAAATGATCTGGAGAAAAAATGGCAAGCCATGCCAGTATTCTTGCCAAAAAACTCCAAATGGGATCATGGAGACTTAGATATGACTAAATGGCACCAACAGTATTCTTTTTATCTGTAAAATAATTCATTTTCTCTCTGTCTTCTGCAACCAGGAATAGGATTCATCTTAAGTTTTAATTTATTTCAAATCCACTATATTTAGCATGCATTAAGAATTGGATATAGGGTGAATAGTTCCTGTTCCAGGAAGAGTTCAACCTTGTTTATTACTACTACTGATGATACTATTAATAATAACATTTATATGGCATTTATTATGTATATGGCATTAGTGGGACAGCTAGGTGGTGCAGTAGTAGACAGAGCACCAGCCCTGAAATCAGGAGGATCTGGGTTCAAATCTGGTTTCAGACATTTAACATTCCCTAGCTGTGACCCTGGGCAAGTCACTTAACCCCAATTGCCTCAGCAAAAAGCAAAAAAAAATGTATATGGCATTAGTGGTAAGCATTACAATTTGCTCATTTGATCCTTATAACAATCCTAGGAAGTAGATGCTATTATTACCCCCATTTTACAGATGAGAAAACTGAGATAAAAATGCTTTAGTGATTTGTCCAGGGCCATGAAGCTATTGCCTGAGGCCAAATGTGAACATAGTTCTTAACTTCAGACTTGGGACTCTACCCACTGCACTACTTAGCTGCCTTTACTAGTATTATTCCTGATGACTCTTTGATCTCCAGACCAGTATGGGGTCTACTTGCCTGCCTAATGTATGATACTTATCTTAATTGATCTTCCTGTATATGACATCTTGTCATCTCAAACTTACACTACTTTTCCTCTGATTAATAATAATAATAGCAAGCACTTATCTAGCATGTTCTGGTTAGCAAAGAATTTTACAAATATTTCATCATTTTTATCCTCACGATAACCCTAGAAAGTAGGTGCTATTATTCTCCTTGTTTGATAGAATAGGAAGTTGAGGCAGATGGCAATTAGATGATTTGTTCCAAGGTAACACAGTAAGTATCTGAGGCTGGATTTGGGCTCAGTTCTTCTTGATTCTAGTTTCAGGGTTCTTTTCACAGCACTGCCTTATGTATCATCTGAACTTCCAGCATGAAATTTTCCTGACTAGGCCAGTCTCATGGTTGTCCACAGAAGCCATGGAGGCAAGATCACCAGCGGCACCACAAGAGTTAACTATAGGTGGGAAGAAAAGAGTCATTTTGGCATGGTGGATAGAATGGGCTTTATAGCCAGGGAGACTGGGTTTGAGTGTTACCTTTACCAGCTGTGTGACCCTGAGTAAGACATTTATCAGTACTCTAGGTGACTACCTAAGACTAAGTTTCAAGGAAGGCAGTGACCTGCAAATGCAGAAGCAGTTCTTTCACTTAGGAGTTCTCAATATCAATGAAAGGGCAGGTCCAGTCCATATCATAGTCACATACAACAAACACAACATTAGCCCAAGACAATCTTATAGACAGTTTCTTTGCTAAACCTTCCATCTAAGTTACTTTGTGAGCTCTTCTGAATGCAAAAGGAAGTTTTGAATTTAAAAGGAAAATGAGGAACTTGTACCTACAAATTGTATAAAATTTTTTTACAGGGATTTCAGGAAGCAGAATCATTAATTCCAAGATGTGCTTATTATAGAAAAAGAGAGAAACGGACCTGGAGGGAAACTTTGAGAGAGCATCTGGTCTAGCCCCTTGCCTTTAAGCAAGCAAATACCTAAACCAGTTAAGACAGATGGTTGTGTAGTCTATTGAGTATAGAATACACATGTGCTTGTAGGGGGCTTGGTGAAGCATCAGATTATAGAAATTGGGTTTAATGTATATATTGAAAAAGGTTTCAGGAAAGAATAGTCAATGACATCTGACTTCTTCAAGTGGGGACACAAAATCCTGAACTGAATAAACTCCTATGACGTTGAAAGCCAGTTCATCATCAAAAGAAATAATGCCTCCATTCAAAACAGACCCATGACCATGTGTTTCTGAAGTAGGTTTTGGGCAAAGGGGAAAAAATCGCATCAGTTCGAGTACTTTCATCATTCTGTGATTCTATGGCAACCTTGAAGAGTAGAGACATGTGTTTTGATTTATACTCAACTCTTAGTTCTCTTTGCCAATGACACACAAAAAGGCATAAGAAAATGAAACTGACAAACAACTCTCCTTACATTTAAACTAGTGATTTTGATGTCCACCTATGAATCAATTGGCCTCGAAGGGGTTGTTCACCATAGAATGATTAAGCTGAGTGGCCAATGCCCAGCACTTGCCAGAAAGGAGGCTCTTATATTTATATTTTTAACTCGTAAAACAAATCATTATTACCTATTTAAGTATGTCTCACAAATTGTTTTTATGACTAACTAAACAAATTCAAAAGACAGAGTTACTCATGTCAAAGATACTTTTTAAAGTATCTTTAAAAGTATTTTTAAAGTATCTTGGCTCCTCCCTTCACAAATTTTTGCATCATCCTCTCGGTTTTGGCAAATAATCTTCAAGATTAGTCAAGGCTAAAAATTCATCACAATGCAATCATACCACCAAAAGACTTTCCAAACCCCAACAGCCTGATTGATTCTCAGACAACGGACCTAGGCCCATGCTTGAAAACTTTTCTGCTTGATAGAACCTGTCAGAACTTAAACTATGTTGGCATAAACTTTGAGAGGCCAAAGTAACTGCCATACCACAATAGATACAGGATAAATACTTCATTGGCAGCTATCGATATCTGAGAGGCAACTTGTCATAGTATAGTGTCAAATTCAATTAGAAATGGAGACCACTAAATAATACATAAGGATCCCTGCAAGACTCATGTTCACTTAGAAAACTACATGTTTATATATTTCTTTTTTAAAAATTAATACATCAACACATTAAAATCAGATAGAAATTACAGTTTAATCTGATTTGGGCTGCATTTAGGGGTGTTTGTCACCTATGCAAAATAGATAATAAAAATAATAACTAACATATATATAGGACCTACTATATGCTAGGCACTGTGCCAAGCTTTACAATTATCTCTTTGATTCTCCTAAGGTAGGAGCTATTAGTATTCTCACTTTACAGAAGCAAATAGAAATAAAGTAACTTGCCTATGGTCATCCATCTAGTAATTATTTGATCATAGAGAGTCAGTCTCAAAACTAGGAAGACTTGATTAAAATCACATATGATAGGCAATAATCCTGAATGTACCTGAACCAGATTAAAATGTAATTTAACAAAATGAGTAAAAATGCAACAAAATATAAATAACATTACATTTTAAGACTAAATCAATATGTGGTCCACAGAGATCCTCATGTATAAAGTAGAGACTCTCATTTCTGAGTTTGATAACTCTGATTAAGACACTTTTTTTTTCAAGATACTTCATAAGATTAAAGTACAGAGAAAGTTCTGATCTACCTTGAGAGATTAATGAAATTCTACATCCAGCCACTATCTTTAACCATCACCAAAGTGACATACAGAACTTTGTTGTGTTCCGGGCCCCCAAGGGCATTTCTGAGTACCCACAGTTGAGAAGCAGTTTCAAATCCTGGTGGCTAGCCTCATCTTGTCTGTGCAGTTTTGTTTGTTAATGAGTCTTATTGCAATGTGATTAGGCAAATGACAGCATATATCTAAAGAAGAAATATGGTTTAACATTAGTGGACACTTTATGAGAAATAATTTTAAAGGAAGTTGGGCTGGAAACAAAAAAGATTTAGGAAAAACATCTCAAAGAGAAAGGTCCAGACTTGCTTTCACTCCTACCAAACATTTTCCTGCACCTACTAAGAAAAATATCATTTAACTGGGTCCGATTTACCAGTCTCAGGAAAGCACTGAATAGCATGCACAACAACTCCCACAAAATTGTAAGTTAATTTAAGAAAATGTCAGCCAGTCAGTAGATTAAGTACCTACTATGGGTTAGGCACTGTGCTAAGCTTTTATATAAAAAGCTATCCCTGCTCTCAAGATGCTCAGAGTTTAATGGTGAGACAATATGAAAATAGCTATGCACAAAGAAACTATATAAACGAATTTATTTAAATGAATAAGTTGGAAATTAACAGAAGAAATAAGTACATAAATGCATATAAATTGGAAATGATTAACAGTAGGAAAATACTAGCATTAAGGAGGATCAGGAAAGTCTTCCCCTGTAAAAGTAGAAAGTTTGTTGGGACATGGAGGAAGGCAGGGAAGTCTGGAAATATAAATAAGAAGGCAGAGCATTATAGGTATGGGAACTGACCAGTGAGCATGTCCAGCGTCAGAAGGATTGCCTTGTGCCACTGGAAAGGAGAGTACATAAGGATAGGAGAGGCATAAAATGCAAGAAGACTGGAAGGGAAGGGGCAGGGCAGGCCATGAAGGACTTTGAATACCAAATAGAGATTTTTATATCTGCTGCTAGAGGTAGGGAGTCGCTGAAGTTTAAGGAATAGATGTGTGGTAGAGTCAAATTTAGGAGGATTATTTTGACAGTTGCGTGGAGACTGGATTGGAGTGGGCAGAGACTTGTGAGAAATGGAGAACAGTGGATTTCTAGAATCTAGGAAATTAGAATTGGGTTAGGATCTAGTCCACCTAATGCCTGAACAGGAATCTTCTTTGTAAAATCTCTGATAAGTGACCTATAGCTTCCACTGGGGAATTCTTAGAGATGTTACGAAACTCCTTCCCTCTAAAAGTAGTCCATTTCCATTTTGATCAGCTCCATTTTCTTTCTATGGAGAGAAAAGCTGCCTCTTTGCACCTCTCTCCACTATGGTCCTAGTTTTGTTCACTGAAGTCAAGCAAGACAAATTAAATTCTTCTTCCACGTGACTTCCTTGAGTGGCTTTTTTTTTTTTTTCTGGCAGAGAATCAGTCCCTGAAAAACCCAAAGTGAGTCACATTAGAAATTGATCTCTGCCAACCTAAAGTGGATCCTGCTTTAAAAAGCTTGGCAAGAGGAAAGCTAGTAACATTTTCTCTATAATTCTGAACTTAAAATAAGGCAGAAAGCAAAGGACACAGCCTTGCTAAAAAGCAATGTTCACATCATACATTAAGAACTCTCCGTACATAATATACAGGGCAAATTGATTTTCTCTAGAGGTGAAGTTGGGGAGTAGTATATATGCTCTTAATCAGAGAGTATCACATGCTTTAGTTTCACTGTTAAGGTACTCATCAGAAATATTTAATTTAATTGAAGAGAGAGGTCTGGATAACTCACATCCAAGAAAGAGTGAATTTGGCAAGGCTTTGTTGTCTCTACTCAATAGAGCTCAAGAACTATCATGAGTGAGGCTGCCTGGAAAATGGGACTCTCAATAGCCTAAGGACTCCTAGATAGAAAGGAGCTCTTTTTATTCTTTTTTTTCCCTGAATATTTTATTTTTCTAATGACATGTAAAATTTGCTTTCAATATCCATTTTTGTAAGATTTTGAGTTCCAATTTTTTCCCTCTCTTGACTTTATCTCCCCCCTCCCAAAGATAGCAAGCAATCTGATATAGGTTATACATGTACAACAATCCTTTTAAATATATTTCCATATTAGTCCTGTTGTGAAAGAAAAATAGAACAAAAGGGAAAAACCACAAGAAAGAAAAAGTAAAGAAAAAAAAGGTGAAAATAGTATGTCTTGATCCACATTCTGCTTCCGTCATTCTCTCTCTGAATACAGATGGCATTTTCCAGCCGAAGTCTATTGGAATTGTCTTGGATAAATGTATTGCTGAGAAGAGCTAAGTCTATCATAATTGACCACATAATCTTGTTATTTCTGCATATCATGTTCTCCTGGTTCTGCTCACTTCACTTTGCATCAGTTCATGTAAATCTCTCCAGGCTTCTCTGTAATCAGCCTGTTCATTCATCACTTCTTATAGAACAAAAATATTTTATTATATTCACATACCATAACTTATTTAGCCATTCTCCAATGATAGTCATCCACTCAATTTCCAATGCCTTGACACCACAAAAAGAGCCGCTACAAGTATTTTTGCACATGTGCCTTTTCCCTCTTTTATGATCTCTGGGATACAAATCCAATACAAGCACTGCAGATCAAAGAGTATGCCGATACTTTTGGGCATAGTTCCAAACTGCTCTCTAGAATGGCTGGATCACTTTACCAAAAATGCATTAGTGTCCTACTTTTCCCACATCCCCTCCAACATTCATCATTATCTTTTCCTATCATCTTAGTCAATCTGATAGGTGTGAGATAATACCTCAAAGTTTCTCTAATCAATAGTGATTTAGAATATTTTTTCACACGATTATAGATGAACACTTTATTCTTTGATCAGTGGAACTGATGTGTGCTCTGCTGTCCCCAGAGTTATTTGTAGGGCAAAGAGGTGAGTAAAATAGTAAGAATAATAGAATGAACCTTGTGCATAATGTCAGCCATGTGCTATGGAGTTTCCTGGTGGAGAAACAAAACCAAAGCATTTCTAGGCTTCTGAAATAAAATATAAATTTGTTACACATTGATTGCTTCAGTGAGGGTGGGGTAAGGAAGAAAGGGAAGGAATAATGAATGAGAGGGACCTATCTAATATGCATAAGAGAGAGTATCATCAGCAGTAATCAACTTCATATCAGATAGTCTATTTTTAGCAGCTAAATGAAAACAAAGTAAACTAAATCTGTTCTTTTATTGTATGTGAAGCAATCCAGTCTTTAAAGAGGCAATAATTTTGCAGAACTTCTTTCTAACTGAGTTGTATTCTTTGGTCCCAATAGAAGGAACATTGTCTATAAAATCAGAATTTCAACCAAGGTTCAAGTTCTACCTAGCTAAGCTTAGGTAGGTTAACTGACCTTTTGGGGCCTCAAGTTTTATTATCTGTATAATAATGAAGTTGTTTTAGATGACTTCTGAAGTCCATATTAGATCTATGATCACAGTATCCTAGGACCTGTCCATATTCCTTAAATTCTAAATCCACTAATTTTTTCTGAAATATCAGTGTATATTGCTAAAATAAATTCCATCAGAAAAAATTAATAATATAGTACTCTGACAAAATTTCTCATATTCTGAGCAGTGGTAAGTAACAGGCATTTATAATCTCACAGTCCCCTTACATTCAACAAGCAGATATTAAGCACTTATTTATCAGGAGACAGAATGATTAAATATGGATATCTTGGATGTCAGTTAACTTAAATGTATCAGAACAGGTGAATTTATTTCAGGTTATGTATTACTGTGGGAAGAATCCCTTAGAAGAAATGGAGTAGCCCCCCTAGTCAATGAAAGAGTGAGAAAAGCAGTAGTAGGATATGATCTAAAAATTATAGAATGATATCTATTCAAATACAAAGCAAACCTTCCAACATCACAGTAAGGCAAGTCTATGCTCCAACCACTGATGCCAAAGAGAACAAAGTTAATCAGTTCTGTGAAGATCTACGACATTTTTTGTTCCTCCCCTCAAAAAAAGACATCACATTCATTATAGCGGAATGGAATGCTAAAGTAGGTAATCAAAAGATAATTCAAAAAAAGGTACAAAATGGAGTACAAAATGAAGCAGGGCAGAGATTGTGAGGGAGTTTTGTCAAGATAACTAAATGAAATAACCAAACACTTGTCAATAATCCAAAAGGTGATTGTAAAGAGGGATATCACCATATAGTTAATGTAGAAATAAGATTATTTATATGCTCTGTATATATTTTGTAGCCAAGGTTGAAAAAGTTAAAATAAGATTAACTGTGGAGCTTAAGATTTAAGATATATTGAACTGGATGCAGAATTTGGGATAATAACAAGGAGAGAGAAGATTTTCTTAAATGAGCAATACAATGAAATAGAACAAAATAATAGAATGGAAAAGACAAGATATCTCTTCAAGAAAATTAGAGTTATCAAGGGAATGTTTCATGAAAAAATGCGCATGATGGTAGAGACTAAAAAGCAGAAGAGATTAAGAAGAGGTGTCAAGAATACACAAATGAAATGTACAAAAAGGATCTTCCCATCACCATCATGGTGTGGTTAGTGATCTAATCAGACATTCTAGAGAATGAGGTCCAGTAGGCCTTAGGAAGCATTGTTACAATAAAGTTAATGGAAGTGTTGGGTTTTCAGTGAGTTATTTAAAACTCTAAAAGATGATGCTATTATAGTGCTGCACCTAATATGCTAGTACATTTAGAAAACTCAACAGTAGCTACTGGATTGGAAAAGATCAGTTTGTTTACCAATTATAAAGAAGGGCAAAACTAAGAAATATTCAAATTACTGAACAATTTCATTCATTTCATAAGCCATCAAGGTTATGCTTATGACTCTGCTAGTTAGACTTCAGCAATATGTGAACTGAGGATTACCAGAAGAGCAGGCTGGTTTTCAAAGAAGCAGAACTAGAGACCAAATTGCCAACATCTGGGGAAAGCAAAGGAACTGTAGAAAAACACCTGCTGCTGTTTCATGAACTACACTAAAGCTATTGACTTTGATCACAACAAAGTGTGGTAAATCCTTAAAGACACAGGAATACCCAATCATCTTACTTGTCTCCTGATGAACTTGCATGTAGGCCAAGAAGCAACAGTTAGGACCAAATATAAAACAACTAATTGGTTTAAGATTAGAAAAGAAGTATGGCAAAGCTGTAGATTGTCACTTTATTTATTTAGCTTAAATTCAATGCACATGATGCCAAATGCCAGGTTGAATGAATCAAAAGTAGGAATTAAGGTTGCTGGGAGAAGTATTAATAGTTTCAGATATGCAGACGATACCAGTCTGTTGGCAGAAAGTGAAGAAAAATTAAGAAGCTTTTTGATGAGGTAAAAGAGGAAAGTGTAAAAGGGAACTCAAAGCTTAACATGCAAAAAACTAAAACCTTGCCAACTTTGGGCAAAAAGAGAAAGAAGGAATGCAAACAGTTTCAGGTTTATATTCTTGGGCTCAAAGATCAAAGATCAATGCAGATGGCGAGTGCAGCCATGGAATTAAAAGACATTCATTGGAAGGAAAGCTATGGCAAATTGGGATAGTATGCTAAAAGGCAGACATCACCTTGCTGACAAGGTCCATAGAGTCAAAGCTATGATATTTTTAGTAATAATATATTGCTATGAGAGTTACACCACAAGGAAAGCTGAGCACCATACAATGAATGTTTTTGAATTATAGTGCTGGAGAAGACTTTTGAGAGTCCCTTGGATGGCAAGGAGATTAAATCAGTTAATACTTAAAGAAATTAAGTCAGGCCATTCACTAGAAGATCAAATACTGAAACTGAAGCTTAAATACTTTGAACACATAATGAGAAAATGCCACTCATTGGAAAAGACTCTGATGTTAAGAAAGATTTAAAGATAAAGGTAAAAGGGGATGACAGAGGATAAGACAGTGTCATAGAAACAATGAATATGAGTTTGGACAGACTTGGAGAGATAGTACAGCATAGATGGACTGAATGTGCTATGGTTCATAGAGTCATAAAGAATTGAATATGAATGAACAATTAAACAATGACATTTGTCAAGCTCTATACTAAGCACTGGCTCTATACTTACCTTTATACAAAATGGCATATAATATTGTATGGTTAGGGGTGGATTAGAGTATATGACCAGCTATATGATGCCAGAATGAAAATGCCAGAAAAGAAGACCTGTTTTTTTCAACCCTATTACTTAATACTTTTTTTTTGGCCACAATGAAGTCACTAGACTTGATTTTAATTTTCTCATCTGTACTACAAAGGGATGGTGTAGTCTAGGTCTTTTTAGACTTTTTTCAGTCATGATCCTTTTTGCCCAAGAAATTTTTACATGAACTCAGGTAGATAGGTATATAAAAGAGATATACAAATCAAACATTTACTGATAATAAGTCATAATTCTGTGACCCCCACTTCAGATACAAGACCCCTTATGCACTTTTAAAGTTTAAGAACCTGAGTTTAAGTTTAAGAAGCTGGGGTCTAGATAACCCTTGAAGATTTTTCTGTTTCTGAAGTTTTGAACCTATGAAGATGCTCCTTTGTTTATATCACTTACTTGTTCATCGATTAAAAGCTCAGTAGTATTTGAATTGGAGGTTGTTGTTAGCAAGAAATAACAAACTTATAAATTTAAGTTGTTATTTTTAAACTCTTTATGCCCCCTCACCTTTTCTTCTTTATATATAATTATGCCTCATAATCACCTTTCTCTGCTACCCTAACAAAACACACATACACATACATGTAGAATCTTATTTACAAAATCAATAACCTTAAAAATTTTATTGGTCTCTTAGTTATTTGACTAAAAGATAATACTTCTATAACAAAAGAACAACTACAAATCTATGGGAAGTAAAAATACAATTCAAACAGCCATACTTACTTTTGGACTGTTCAGTTTTGAACGACAGGCAATTTGATTGTGAAGAATGAATGTGTCTCTACCATGTTTTTATGAATGTCAGGATAGCTTGTGGCATGAGGGCAGGAATTTTGTCTCCTTTTATTTCTAATGCATGGAATAGTACACTGTACCTAGTGTGCATTTAATAAATTCTTGAATGCAAATCTAATTTAATAATTCCTAAAAACTAGAATGAGACTATCAACAGGAAAGCAAGTCTCTTTGGGACTTTCTGGCAAATAGGGTTTCCCCACAGATGGCTCTGATACAGAAAAGATGTGCAGACAGAGCCTCTTAAATATGTATTCTGTTTTGAGGGCCATCTGGCATCCTTTTTATATATGACCGAGTTATGGGAAACATCACCATCAACAATACTAACTGAACTCATCATCTTGCCCCAAAGAGCTTTGCTTCTTGATTTTCTTCTATCTGTTAATGCAGCATAATTTGCCCAATAATCCAGGCTTTCCAACCTCATACTCTTTTTCCTTCCCAAAAATTACCATATATAGTTAGTAAGTCATATCCATGTCTTTCAAAGCATTTTTTCCCTTCCATTGCCATTGCCATTATTCCAGAAACGTATTGCTTCATGATCGAACTATTACCATAGTTTCATGATTAGAAAATCTTTTCCAGGTTCTCTCCCTTCAAAGCCATTCTGCACATTGCTACCAGATTAATATTCTCAAAACATCACTTTTTTTTTACCATGCTACTCCCTTATTTGAAAACATTCAATGACTCCCCATTACTTACAGGATAAATTCAAAATCATTGGAATGGCATTCATATTCTTATAAACCAGAACACTCGAGGGAAAAACCTTTCTAATTCATCTCTATAGTTCTCAAATATAATATTTAGGCTGATGATTTCCTCCTGTCTATGGTCCTACATGAAACTATTTCACTCTCACTAGTAGGTTTGGCTTTAGGATAAATTCTTAGGATTAATCCGATCCTTGTATGAGAGTAAAATAAGAACCCATTCTCTGGTCTGTAGCACTAAACCACCATTACTGATGATTCTGGTTAGCTCTTGGTTCTACTAGACACTTTCTTACCCTTTTCCACATGACCAAATTTTGCCTTTGTATTTCATCTTTAGAAAGGATGGTAAAATGGAAAGAACACCATATGTTAAGTTAGAAATTAAAATCCTGCCTCACATATTTATTATATGTGATTTTTGGGGATATTCATTCTCTTTGGACCACAGTCCTCAACAATAAAATAAAGGGGGTTGCATTAGATAAGATGTCCTTAATCTGGAGTCCACAGGCACCTAGATTTCAGGGGATATATGATATTATGTGAAAAAGATACTTTATTTTTATTCATGTCTAACAGAAATTTAGCATCCCTTTCAATTATTTAAAGACATGATTCAGAGAAGGCATCCACAGACTTCACCAGAGTGTCAAAAAGGTCTGTGACACATAAAAAATATTAAGAACAGGCCCTGCACAAGGGGTCCTTTCAGCTCTAAATTCTATTTATTATACAATAAAGTGGGTTCCTGTTTTATTTCTCAATGCCTAAGTTCATACTTTTGTACTCCAGTTCCACCAGAGGCCATGTCTCATTCTCTCTAGGCATCCCAAGAATCCAGCTATGTACTTCCAGACCCCAGGATGCCAAATATGGCTTTCTGGATGTCTAGAAGTTGTCTATGGCACAATTCCCAACATGGCACTTATTTCTACTTTCAGGGGAAACCCACCTACTTTGATCTATTAGATTTCTGTCACACCTATCAATCACTTAGTTGCTACCTAATATCCTTTATATTTAAATTGGCTGTTTAGACTCCCTCCTTTTATAGAGAATCGAGATTTTCCTACATTTCTTTTTCATTCTCAATCAATCTTTCCAATTTCCACGTTAGGGTTATGTTGCTTGGTTGATTTTTCTGTCAATAAAGTCATGAGTGCTTATTTATAGTCAGGAGTTTTCATCTCTAGCTAAAATGGACAACTTACTTTTCTAAACATGATAATAATAAAAACAATAGCAATACCAATATTAAATACCATCTCTTTTTGTCAGAATCTTTTGTCTATCACTCATTTGACACAACTCTATAGTAGTTATACTATGTACTATATACTTAGATGTTTATATTTTTATATTTTTCTCAGTTAAATTGTAAGCTCCTTGAAGATACAGATAATGGAATAATATTTTTCTTTCTCCAAATATGTCTAGTTCAGTTATCTATCAATATGCATCTCAATGAATAAATGATCGTGGCTTATCAGAACCTTGTTTCGCTCCATTGCCTTATATTATGGGCATGTAATAAATGTTTGCTGATTTTAGAGAAGTCACTACACCAATCTGATAGACTTCTAAGAAAATGCAATTCATCTTTTAACATGATTTAGGATGAAAAGAAAAATGACAGCTTTACTGATTATTTGATACCATCTCACAAAATTATAATAATAATTCACATCAATATAGTGCTAAAAGAGCTTCACATATAACACAGACTTCATCTGATCCTCACAGAATATCAATGAATTAGGTGATATTATTATTCTCATTTACAGATAAAGCAACTCAGAAAGATAAAAATAGCTTGCCCCAAATCACATATCTAGTGTCTGAGACAATATTTAAACTTAATATTCCTGTCTATCCCACTATACCATAATGTTGTTTCCTTTTTCTTAAAAAGTTTTTATGTCATCTCTATTTCTAAATATAGCCTTTTCATTGATGCCCAGAGAACTATCCCTTATATTAAAGAGGGAAAAAGGCAATCCAGAAAACCAACTAGCACATCAACCAAGTATGACAGTGTATGCTGGGTCCTACATCCAAAGTCTCCCCCACCTATGTATTCTTTAAACATGCTGAAGTGACGTTCAATTCTGTAAAGTTTTAATTATGTAAAGATGTGAGAAGGGTATGTTTATTCGTCTCTTTCATGTTTAAACTTGGTCATTAAAATTATAGACTTCAGTTTCTTGCTGTTACAGTGAGTGTTCTTTTCTATTTCCATTTTTATAGTTACTAAGTATATTTTTCTCTGGTTCTACTTCTCTCTGTATCAGTTCATGTAAATCTTCCCATGTTTTACTAAATTCTTTATTTTCATCATTTATTATGTTATAGTAATATCCCATTGCATTTGTGTATCACAATTTAGTCATTCCCTATTTGAATAGGGATTGACAATTTAGCCAATCCCTATTATAGTGGGATGCAGTGAGGGCAGAACATCAAAATTATGTCCTTTGGGGAGTGTTATCCATCCCAACTCCCATTCCTGGATTTCCTTATTTCCATTCAACTCTATTCCTACTCATGATGGCATTGGGTGGAATAGCCATCATGTAGGCAGTACAATTCTTTGCACATTTTTTTTGTTCATTCACTTTTTCATTAGTTCTTTGCTACTACAAAAATAACACTGTGAATATTCTGTTTAAGGAAGTTTTCTTGTTTCTTTTTCACACAAAAAAGAAATTTACAGTATTGAAAAATATTATCCCCTTGACATGGAAACTTCACATCCACATTCTATTCAATGGGCAAGGTCAGTAAGTACATACCCAGGACAAGATGAATCTCAAAGGACAAAAACCCTGTGTGAGAGATAAACACACATTCCTTTGTGACACTATGATGGAAAGACAATTCTAACTGTGTACTCTTTAGCATACTTGTTGATAACATCAGCATGTTTCCTTACAAGTTCAGGAACTTGGCATTGACCTCTGTTAATTAGAGAGAGTACTGACTTCTCCCCTGACTCACTAATGACTAAAACAGACTTTTTTCTTTATCAATTTAAATTGTTTTAAAAATACACTTAAAATAACAGTAATAATAGGAAGAACAATGATATGTAGGTACTGAAATAATGGTGGTGCTAAATATGGGGACAAATTGCTAGTCACATGTTTTCTAAGTCCCAATTTTAGAACTATAGGGATGATAGATTTGGAGCTGGAAAAGCTTTTAAAAATTAGTTCCAGATCTCTCATTTTAAAGATGAGGAAAAGGTGATTGACTCAAGGGATGCACTAAGACATGCATTTTTGGACAAGGCCAATGTAGGAAATAATTTTGTTTGATATACTTGTTGGGTTCTTCTCTCCCTTTTTCTTTTTTTCAATGGGAAAAGGGGTGGGAGATAGAAAAAAATCAATGCTTATTAATTGGAAATAAAGTTTAAATGTGAAAATGATTAGGAACTTGTGATCCTAAAAACCAAAAGACTTGTACAGGGTCATGGAGGTAGAGACATAGGTGGAAAACACTTGATCCTGTATCTAGCATTTCTCTTACTGTATCATTCATAACTCAGGAGAAAATGGACAAATTATCCTCAGCCAATCCTGTCTATTCACATCCATTCCAATTTGATAGTCAAGCAATTAGTATTTATGAAGCGCCTATTGTGTCAGGTACTGTGCTAAACATTGGGGATAAAGAGGAAAGGCAAAGATAGTTCTTACTCTCAAAAATAAATCATGAGTCATGACTGACATTCTAATAATTAGGATGTGAAGCCTATATTTGAAGTCCTTAGAAAACTTACCTGAACCTATGGATAATTTGTGCAACAGCTACTATAACAGTTTACCATAAATGTAATATTATAATGTACAACATTAACTGAAAAACAGAGTAGGTTTGAGTCAGACAACACAATTTTTAAAAATCAGTCACTTGTTGAATAAACATTTTTTAAGCAATTCAATCAACCAAGCTAATATTTACATAAGTGCTGGAGACATAAAAAAATGGCAAAAACCAGTTTTTGTCCTCAAGAAGTTCATATTTTAATGATGGAGAAAACATACAAATAATTGTGCAGGAATGGAGGGAAGGAAGGAAGGAAAGAAAGAAGAAAAGAAGGAAGGAAGGAAGGAAAGAAAAAAGAAAAGAAAGAAGGAAGGAAATTATTATTTATTACGAGCCCACTATGTGCCAGGCACTTTGCTAAGTACTTTACAAATATTGTCTAATTTGATCTTCATGACAAATCTGGGAGGTAGGTGTTATTATTATTATTATCCTGATTTTATACATGAGGAAACTGAGGCAGAGAGAGATTAACTGATTTGTTCAAGCTTCCATGGGCTCACTAATATTGGTTTGAACTCAGTTCTTCCTAGTCTAGGCCCATTGCTCATTCATTGTGCCACCTAGCTATAACCACAATGTACACAATATAGATAAAAATAGTTTCATGGTTGGGAGAAGTTAGTCAGGAAAGCTTCCTGACTAAATCCTGAAAGAAAGCAAAGAGTAGAGGTAAGGAGGGAAAATATCCTTTAAACCTAAAAAAAACCCAATATTAAAACAATGATGATTTAAAATTTACCTTTAGACTTTATGACAAAAACTTCATTAGTAACTGGAAAAGCATCATCCCCATTTATGTCCGTTCTGGCTGCAGGTCACCATTTATACCCAAAGAATTGATCTACAAGTTACAAATAATTTATATGCATTTATTAAAGCAAAGTCCTAATAGCAAAAACAAGTTTCATTAACCTGTATTATATGTGTTAAAGATCCTAGAATTTTAGAGTTAGAAGGAAATTTTAGAGATCATTTAATCCAAACCTCTTGTGGAAAGTAATAACAACATTTAAAAAATTGTCTGTAATTTAGACTTCTTTTTTCCTTAATTAGACTTACTTCTCTTGTCACCCTTACTAATTTAGTGATATTTTTCTGTCTTGGTTTGTGCTGCAGAATGCTGGATGGTGCTTTCTTGGACAGGAGTGCCTCTATGTCAGATAAATATACTAAAACCACCAGAGGACTTTTGTATTATAGATCTCACCTCTGCCAGTCCAGAGACTACTACCTGGGTGTTTGCTACAAAACACTCATTTTCAAATGATGAGCTGTAAGAGCTATTTAGACAGATGAGTATCCCAGGCCTCCTTGAACAAATGAAGGAAACCTGGGCATAAATAGACTGAGCAGAGAATCCAAGGTCACCCAGTAAGTTAGTGCCTGGGAAACTAGGAACAAGAATCTGCTTGTGTCTGTGTCCTAACAGCTGGAGCAAACTCCTTCCCATTTTAGAAGATGGGAAATGTCTATTTTATTGTTAGTTTTAATGACTCTGAGCTTGACATGACATTTTCTCATTCTCTTTTTTCTTCATTAATGTTGAATATGTGAAAAACACTTCCCATTACATAGTGAAGTTATGGAATTTATGCAACATTAGCCAGTAAATAGGAAACTAAAATTTTATTTCTAGCTTACTTAGAAAGCATATTTGATTAAAAAACAACAACAAAACCACCAATGAAGTTCAATAAGAGCAAAAATCAGTTAAGATCCTTTACTTACTTAACAACTTATCCACACAGAAACTTCTAAAAGAGATACAAGAAAGAATTTGATTGATTGTTATTCACAGGTGTATGATGGCAGCAAATATGTTCATGTTGATACCAGTCTGATAATAACTAACATGGATATAGCTACTGAAGGTTTACCAAATAATTTTCAATTTTTTTTTTTGCTGAGACAATTGAGTTTAAGTGACTTGCCCAAGGTCACATAGCAAGGAAGTGTTAAGTATCTGGGCCAAATTTGAACTCAGGTCCTCCTGACTTCAGGGCCGGTGCTCTATCAACTACACCAACTGCCTGCCCTCTAATTTACAAATATTAATTCATCGTAATGAATAGATAGTCATATAGTTCCATTGTGACATATTCTTCCTCCAATTGTCAAAGCCAAAATGGCTTTGTTTCTGTTCCTCATATACATAATTCCATCTAGTATTTTCATTTCTTTGCACTTCTGTTTCCCATGCTGTCTCATCCCTTCCTCATCCCCACTTCATAGAAATCTTTACCTTCTGTAATATACAGCTTAATATACACTCTCAATTTCCTGCCAAACTTGCTTGTATTTATTTTCTTTATTTTCATGCTAGTGAATGGTAATCTCAATAAATTAGGGAGCCTGATGGAAGAGACATACTTTCATAAGAGTAGCTTTGACTCGGTTTCCCCAGAATGAACAAAGTAACTTATCAGAACAAGCTAGGATGAAATTCTATTATGGGTGCATACCTTTTTTCATGCCCTTATCTCAGATACCACCTCATTGGCCATAGCACCCACTGTCCATATTCCTGCTCAATGTCTAGGATCTTTCTTGCTCCAATAAGATTTTTTTTTTCAAAGAAGTAATGATTATGTCAGTCTTACTGATGACAAAAGGAATATTCTGGTCTCTATCATAGAACTGAAGTCTAGTTTGGTAGGCCTAAAATTTATAAAGATCATGTCTATGGTACTTAGAATCTAAACTTTTTTTTTTTTTCAGAGTGGGGAGGTGGGGAAGGAATTCAGACCTCTGATTTCTTTAGAATAGGGAACTTCCTTTTCTAATGCAGATCAGACATTATTTTGAAAATTCCAATCTTAGAGTGCTTTTTGGAATACCAAGCTGTTAAGTGATTTGTTCAGGGTCACACAACTAATATAGATCAGAGGTGACACGTGTGTCCAGCTCTCCTTGCCTTCAAAGGCCTGCTATTTAATATGCCACATTGCTTCACAAATTCTTCTAGCTCTATCAGCTATCTTCAGCCAGACAAAATGAGCTGAATTCAGCAATTCAGATGATTGACAAAATGATTACAAAAGACCACCTTTCCCAAGGATTTTTAAACTAGGGAAACAAACTCCTTTTTGAGAACTATTAGAGTGTCCTTTGTCATATGAATCAAAGGTACTTTTCAATTTAATTTTAGGTAAGCACCCTTTGTCCTAAGGCTCTTGTCTTCTTCTCAAAACAAAATTTCTTTGAATTCACTTTAATTGAAAAAAAATAACCACATGCCACATAAGTAGTGTTAGAAGAGAACAAGATGCCCTTAGAATATCATTGAGATGCCAGTTTCAATCAGGTTGATAATGATGACTCTAGAATTTCATTTAGCTTTAGTTTTCTTAAGACTAGAAAGGTCCAATCCAAAAGGTGGAAAAATCACAATCTGTGGAGATAAAAGATCTGTCTTGAAAACTGAAGTGTGAGAATGGGGTATATGGCCTTCCCAAGGACTTACTATCTCCTATTTGAGGAACCCTCCTTAGGAATAAAAAAATTAGTACTAATAAAAAAAATTAATACTATAATATTTAAGATGAACCTGACAGGTCAGAAAATCTTGTCACATGGGAGAATGTGTGAAAAGAACCTTTTACTATTATAAATTGACAGCCATACTGTTGAAATTTTGATCAACAACAATGTAAACCAAACCCCAAATTTCCTAGTTTTGCCACCAGTGTGATTTATATTACAAAACAAAACTAAGAAAAAAGGTACTGTCCTTCCAGAGGGAAACGTTAGAAAGTTTATATCTGGAGCTTTGGAGCTGTGTGGACAGTGTTTTGTAGATATAGACTCATAGTTCAAGAGTTAGAATAGACTTTAGAGGTCATCCGTCCCAACCCCCAATAGCTATTACCCAACATACATAATGACCCTAATACAAACCTAACTCTCAAAGAACAAGGTGCCGTTTGCCCTTGATCAAGAGGTCCAGGCTGACATGAAGCACAGAGACTGAATGAAACATTCACAGACACTTTTATATTGATGAAGGGAAGAAGTCAGTAACAGGGAGCCAGTATGTGAAAAAGAGTCTTGATGTTAACTTGTGTCTTGTTAATTTTATGGCTAGAAGATTTCATTTTCCAGGAAGATTTAAAATTGGCACCTCATGAGCTCTCTCTATCTCTGTCTCTATCTCTCTCTGTCTTTCTCTGTGTGTCTCTGTCTGTCTCTGTGTCCCTCTCTCTTCCTTTCTCTGTTTCTGTCTCTCTTTTTCTCTGTCTCTGTCTCTGTGTGTGTTTCTCTCTCTCTCTGTCTTTCTCTCTCTTTCTTCTCTCTCTCCCCCCTCCCGGCTCTGTCTCAATAAAAGAAAACAACAAACACTAGCTTCATACAAAGGTGCTAACCAACCATACAGCCACCCACATACAAAATCGAAGCCAGCAAAAACAACGACAAAAGCCTAGTTCTGGTGCTGGACAAATACAATGCATTCTTTGTGGGTGATGTTAGAGAGCAAACAAGTCAAGCCTGACCTGAGATGGAGCTACATGTGGCAACAGATTCCTTATGACCTGTGGCAATGAAAAATGTTCTTCTGATCTTTCATACACAAAAGCAACTTTGCATTGCTTTGCTGAGCTTCCTCCCAGAGTCGAAGAGTCTCTCTCCTGCTCCAGGAGCCAAGCAGACTGGACCCAGCAAGGCATTTGGATTAACTGACCATCTTGGAGAAGGTGGGCTCCTCAGGCCTGGTGCACATTTTGTTTTCATAGAGTTTGAATGCTGGATCACAAATTGTGAGCTAGATGGGACTTCTGAGGTTATCCAATCCTACTTCCTTATTTTGTAGATGAGGAAACTCGGGCCCAAAAAGGTGTTGACTAGCTCAAAGTTAGCCATTCAAGTTCCTCTGACTCCAAAACCAGCTTCCTTGTCACGGTACCATGCTGCTCTGGCTACTCACTGACAATGAAAATCAGCCTTGGATTCAGTCTGGACTCAGTATGACTTGCCAGTTTCAAACCTTTTTTAGGGACTAAGGGTAAAGGAAGGAAAGAAGGCATGGGAATAGAAGGTTTTAGTTGAAAACAGCCAAAACAGTAAATACAAGCAAGGAGAAAAGGAAGAAAGTATTATTAATATGAATCAGATTCACCTCACTTCTTCCTCTGGCTCTTTTCTGTGCCAAATAAAAGTAAAACCTATCTCCTATATTACTTTTCCTTATTGCTTCCCCCTCCAATTCCCAAAATAGAGAAATTAACATCAGGTGGGCTCCCAGGGAGTTGAGATGAATTTGACTATAAAGATCCTAGGGTTATAGCTTAGAGATAGAATATCTAAATCTTTGAGGTCATCTAGTGTCTTGCTTATTAACCTGGGGTCTCATAATTGAATGTGGGAGTCATATTTTATATACCTATATCTCCAGGATCAAGCAAAAATTTCTCTGGTAAAAAAAAGGGTCATAAGTGAAAAAAGTTTAAAAACTCCTGAACAAACTGAAGCTTCAAAAAATTTTTTTTACAACTACTATTGTAATTGTATTTCCTCTCTCCTTTCCCCCTGTCCCTCCTCAAAAGTGTTTTGGTACTGACTACTCCCTACCCGAATGTGCCCTCTCTTTTATCACCCCTCCACCCCTTCTCATATCCCATTCATTTCCTATTTTCTTGCAGGGTAAAACAGATTTCTATACCCCTAATTGAGTCTATTTCCTCACAAAGCACTTCTCAAAGATTATATACTTCAGGTTGATTTAGCAAAGTATTATTGTGCTATTGTGTAACTTGGATCTCCCACATGATCAAACTCCACCCAGTGGCTATTAGCTTTACTCTGCTCCTTGGCATTTCTAGTATTTTCTTAATATTTCTCTGAATCTCAGTATTAATTCAATAGCTTGATTTAAGTCACTGGTAGAACAGAGCAGTTAGATTTATCATGAACCAATGGGAATTGCTAATCATGTAGAAGAGCAGCTCTTTTATGTCCTAAGGAGTAAATGAAAAGAAGTCTTCAAGATGAGGGAACCTTGAGACTTCTTGTCAACTTGGCCTTTTTTTTCAATCTTCATCCTCCTTGCCTCTTCTACAGGTGTTGATACTGATCAATCACTCTTTCTCCTCCTTGATACCTTTTTTATTTTTTCATGACATTTCTCTCTCTTGCTTATCCTACTTTTTAGATTGCTCTTTCTTGGTCTCCTTTGCTGGATCTTTATCCAAATCATGACCTCTTAAAGTTGACTATTCTATAGAGCTCTATTCTGAGCTTTTTTCTCTTTGTGATCTTTTCTCTCTCTCTTTCTGTCTCTCCCTTCCTCATCTCCCCTCTTTCTCTCTCACACACACTATGAATTTAATTATCACCTACCTCTATACTGGAATCTCCAACTTCCTAGTATATATATCAACTTGGAATTCCAGTAAACATCTTAAATGCAATGTGTCCAAAAATAAACTTCTTATCTCCCTTTACTGTTACTGTTAAGATTATCACTATCTTTCCAATTATACGAGTTTGAGGCCTGGGTGTCATCACTGACTTCTGACTTTCTTTTTTACTGCCCATATCCAATTTGTTGTCAAGTCTTGTAAATTTTGCCACTCCAGCATCTCTATATATGCTCTCTTCTCTACTGCACCACTGCCACCACCCTGATCAGGCTTTATCACTTTCCTCCTGGACTATCACAATAGATATAGCTTGCCTATTGTAATATCCACAATACAACAACATTTAGATTTTGGATTATGACAAATTGCATGTACACCAGGGGAAGAAACCTGGATACTTGGAGGCAGTATATAGTAGAATGAAAGTGTATGTAACCAAAAGTGAATGGCATAAATCTTGGAATTAAGGACCAAAGACATAAGTGTAAAAATGGTACAGAATGATAAATCTTTTTCTTAACTTTATAAAACCCAAATAAATGATGAGATTCTCTAGTAACCCAGAATACTTATTTTGCTTGGGATCTGCTTCTATCTCCTACTGGTGCTATATAATCAGAACTAGGTATGGGGAAATGAAGCTCATGAATGGGGTAAGTTGTATGATTCTTCAACAATTTCAATTTCTTTCCTTGATGGGAAGGGCCCTCAATCCCAGAGCAGTGCTTAGAATCAGACAGAGTAACAATATAGTTATCTGGGGGAAATGTGGTCTTTCAGAAAGGAAATTTTTCATGTGTGTCTATAGGATCAGGCACGAATCCTTTTTATAATCTTTGTTGTTTGATAAACTTTTCTATGCTCCATAGCTTGCTAGTTTGTCTATAAGGGTATTAAGGCTATCTAGAGGAAAGCTAGAAGAAAAAAAAAAGATCTTCACAGAAATTAATCCATTTGAATAGGGTCAAAAAAACCTGCAGAGATAATTAATTATTGAGAAGGCTCCAATACTGAACCCAGGCTCTGTGAGCCTAAAGCTCTTTTCTTTCAGCAATCTGGGCCATGAGTTATGACTCAACCAGAGGATGTTCTTTCACTCAATTGGTGCCAGTATTTCAGTTTCCGTGCACAGGAAATAAATGTGACACCTCTAGAAGAAAAGTTTTAATGATTAAGAAAAATAAATATGCTGCTGAACAATATCATTTTTGTTACCAATGGGGAGCCCCTTCTTTCATCTCTCTATCCTTTGAAGAAAAGGAGAGGAAAGAATAATTCAAAAGAATTGAATTAAAAAAAACTAAACTAAATGATTGATATAATAAGAGAAAGAGCTTTCTGGGAAAGCTTTAGTTTGTAGACATTATTAATGGAACTGTCTGGCTAAGTATGGACATGCCTGGCACACACACAGGAAACCAGATGATAGAGAAGTAGTCTTGGGTGGGGGGAAAGGTTAGGCAGTCAGGGATCCCCAGAGACACATAACACAAGAGAACACAAACAAGTCAAGAAAGGGAAAGTCACTTAGGAACAGTAGACCCCTACCCCAGGGTGCACTCTGATGTGGAGAACTCTTATGTTCTTCCTCCCTTACGCATAGTCAGCTCCAGAATCTCTGTTAAGGGTCATATTTAGGAACATTAGCTGGCACTTCTTGCTTTATATGCCATAAACAAGTAGCCTCAAAGTGGAAAGGAAGTTGGTGCTTTCATTAATGCTCTTGAGAAGGCATAACATACAGAATCATAGAAGTTATAAACATCCTCTTCTCTGCCCTTAACAGAAAACATCTGTAATTCTGTATTTAGGCATGGTTAACATATTTTAGGAGTTGGAATGGTCTAGTGACCTGGATGACAAATGCCTTGAATACCATACTTTATATCATTGGATAAAAGAATGATGGATGTTTACTCTGGAAAAGAGGAAACTAAGAGGGATGTGAAAACTCTCTTCAACTAATTGAAGCTTATCAAATGAAACTGTTTAGACTTACTTTACTTTACCTTAGATGATAGACTTAGAAGTAGTGGGTACAAGTTACAGAGATACCAATTTCCCCTTCAAATTAAAGAAAAATAAATTCAAAATTGGAATGACCTGCCCTCAGTGGAGGTCCTCAATAGCAGGTTGGACAATTCCTCATTAAGGATGTTCTGTCTAGTTATGCCTTGAATCAAATGCTGGCTCTATCATTTCCAACCTACTAAGAATTTGGAAAGTCATTTAATTAATTCTGGCATCATTATTCTTATTTGTGAAATAACAACATTGGATTAGATTTTCACAAAGGTTCTTTCCAGCTTTTAATTCTATGATCTTATTTTGGTATAAGAGGTGTTGGCTTACGGCCATAATCCTCCAATTGCCCAAGATTGATAAAAATAAAGGAAATGTCAGAAGGTGTTTGACTATGCTGTGCCCTCTGGAGAAGCTGTGGATGTTCCAACAGCTATCAAAATTCTAAGGGTGAGTGGGAATAGGGAAAATTTTTTATCCCTTATTAAGAAACTAGGGAGGAAGTAATACAAGAAAGCAAAGAGGAAACAAATTCTAAGTATAATAAGTTGTTACTTTTTTGTTTTGAGGCCACAATGTAAATGTCATGAACTCATGGAACTCAATTTAACCATCCCCAAATCCCTTTCTATTCTTTAAAGTAGGGAAAAATACCTAAAAGACAAAAGAGGAAGGCCTGCCTTGTTCAAGATGGACCACATCATCTCAAATAGCCCAGTAGAAAATAAGTCAGATGCTGATTGGTGGCTCAAGAGTGATCCATGTTCATTTTATGGAGGATGGATCACCATAGTCAACAACTTCTATCACTTCATGTTCTACCATGACTTCAACAATTGATGATATATAGAAAATATTCCCATTAATCAGTAGCCTTTGGTATATTTGAGGGTCAGGAGATACTTCCAGAAATTCTTCTTTCCAAGTTCTATCTACTATTGCAGTTAAGGATATTTCTGGCCTACTCCATGAAACAATCAATTTCATTAAATGCTACTGAGATTTTTCTGAAATAAATTCTTATTGATATTTTTGGATTTTTTGATACATCATCTATATGTTCCAGTGTATCCCCTTCCTTCTCAGAAAACAGGCTCTTATAATAAAGGACAATAAAAAGGGTGAGAGAAAGAGTTTAGCCAAATGAAATACATATTGGAAAAATTTAACCATACATACAATATGCCCACAATTTCCCACTTCTTTTTTTCTTTCTTTTTTGCTGAAGCAATTGGGGTTAAGTGACTTGCCCAGGGTCACACAGCTAGGAAGTGTTAAGTGTCTGAAGCCAGATTTGAACTCAGGTATTCCTTACTGCAGGGCTGGTGCTCCATCCACTGTGCCACCTAGCTGCCCCTAACTTCTACAAAGAAGTGAGAGAAGATGCCCTCTTTCTTTGGACTCAAGCTAAGTCATTACAATTTTGCAACATTCAGTTTTGATTGTTTTATTGTTATTATCCTTTCCATTTCCATTATTTTAATCACTGTGTCTATTGTTTTCTGAATTCTTATTTTACTTTGTATCAGTTCATATAGGTCCTCCCATACTTCTCTATATTTCTTTTTTGGGTTTTTTAGCTTTTTTCCCCAAAATATATGCATAGATAGTTTTCAGCATTCACCCTTGTGATCCAATTTTTTTCTCCCTCCCTTTGCCTCATTCTCTCCCTTAGACAGCAAGTATTACAATATATGTTAAAACATGAGCAATTCTTCTATACATATTTCTACAATTATTGTGATGCACAAGAAAAATTTGTCTCTATATTTCTTACAACACAGTAAAAGTCCATTACATTCATGTACTACAACTTATTTACCTGATTTCTGAGATGTAAAAACAGACCATAGTGAATCTCTTCAGTATGAATGGAGTAAATAAAATAATCTACATTAGGACCCAACAACACTCCTGGAACAACCAAAGTCATGAAAATTAGCAGCAAAGGCATTAGAAAAACCAGACTGAGTACTCAAAATGCTCCATCTACCATCCTTAGGCCTTTGTACTGGTCTTTTCCATGCTTGGAATATGCTCTCCAATTACCTTCAATAATCATTTCAGTCATTATCTCCTATATGAGGCCTTTCCTAATTCCTCCTAGCTGCTAGGACCTCCCCTTGCCCCATTATCTCATCTATATATTTTGTATATCTTTTGTGTATATTTATATTTGCACATAAGCATAAGCTCTTTGAAGGCAGACACTTTCTTATTTGTGGTTGTATCCCTAGCATCTAGTACAATGCTTGGCACATGGACTGTACTTAATAAAAGCTTGTTGAGTGACTGCACAATCATGTGAAAGCCTAGTAAATAGAGTATGAAAAATGGAAATAACTCCCTTCAGAAAGAAGTTATTGTAACTGGAGGGGGGAAAAAGATTGGGCCATCAAAAAAGAAGGATGAATTCAAACAAAGGCCAGTAAAACAAGTGGACTTGTAGGAAAACACTGAGTAAAACATCTTTTCACCAGAGGGCAAAAGAACAAAGAGAAATCCAATTACTGATTCTTAGAGACCAGATAGGAAGAGACAGGGACTTCGCTGGCCTGAGGCAAAATTGAACAGTGTTTGTCTTCTGTCACTCAGCCCCAGCTAATTTAGTTCTTCCCACTCCCTCCCATCTCAGTCTCTGCTGGGGCTTAGTTACCTCTTTTGCTTCTTCAGCTTCAGGGTCTTCATGGTACTCTCTCCTCATACCTACTAATAAGGAATCCAAGTGATGGAGAAGGGCATAAAGTGACTGTTTTCAGGGGAAATTGCATTTTTAACAGGCTAAAGGAATGAAACTCTTACTATAGAATTTCAGACATTTGTTCGCTAATATGGAAGAATTATTGAGTAAAGGGAGCTTTCCACTTGGGATCATGTGCTTTTTTAAAATGGAGAAAGAAATAGAAATGGAGAAATAGAGGAAAGTAAACTGGAGGTTAAAAAAGCTCACCAATCTCCCAAACTATCAAGAATAGGAAAAAATGTAAATGGGTAGCATCTCTTATCTCTTGTCTTTTCCTATAATAAAAATTGAAAACAAAATAGATGCTCATGGAGAACAATTGAACAACTTGTAGTAAATAAATGTTATGAAATATTATTGTATAATAAAATGATGAGTTTTAAGAATTCAGGGGAGCCTTGAATGAACAGATGCAGAGTAAAATAAATAGAATTAAGAAGACAAGATATACAATTGCTACAATAATGTAAATGAAAATAACAGTAAAAAATGAACAAACAAAAAATTTCATTGAGGTAAATATTTTTTTGTTCCAGAGAAGAGATAATGAAGTACATTTTCCATTGCTAAAGAAGTAGTGGACCACTGGTGCACAATGTTAGGTATGCGGTCATGTTTAGTTTTGATTTAGCTGTCTTGTTAACTTGTATAAAATATGGGTCAGTAGGAATGGAAATTATCCAGAAATGATCATAATGCAAAAAAGGATACCAATAAAACTTATTTTGATATAAAATAAAATATGATGCTTAGAGGTAAAAGTGACACCAGGTAAGATTTGACCAGTGCCACATATAGTATGATGATTATTTTTCTTGATTTGTGTGATATTTTTATTACTTTTTCCTGAGATTGCATTAATTTTTAAAAAAATACCTTTCTTACATTGCTATCTCATGTTGAATATGCTATAGTCTAAAAGGATCAGGGTTTTGGGTTTTTTCTCTCATACAAACACTGTTAAAGATCTTCTCATCCAATATTTTAAAAATTATTTCTTTGAACCCAAAGGTAGGAATTTTAAATTATATCTATTAGATATTATCTTATTAATTTTGTCTCAACATTTTGCCTTGTTGATATTTTTTGAATATTGCCTCTGTCACTTAATAGATTAACTATTCTTCCCAGTTTTGTGTAATATGTACTATGACATAATCTACAGCTTCATTTCTCTATCTTCTCAGCAGGTCAGTGAAAAAGAATTTATTAAATATATTAAATAAAAAATGTTATATCTCATGCATCCTTTTCATGATGTACCAATCTAATAAATATTTTTTAAAAAGATTAATATGATATGATTTCTTAGAGAACCCATGCTGGATTTCTTGGTATTCTCAAACCAATCAATATGTCAAACTTAATAAGTTTCTAGGATAGAAGCCACTTTAAACGCATCTTAAAATTTAAGACAGTTGAAATTCTGAAGTTTTCTTGTACTTTGCTATCGTTGATTATTCAGAGATTCATGAATGAATCCTCAATAATGACTGCCAAATTTTCAGTATTTCTACATATGGATTTCACTTTGATCAAGGAGCTATTCTATTATTATCTCCCTATCTATCCCAGACTTCAATGGATCATAGCATCATAGATGCTAAAACTTTTTAAAAGTTAGGGATGAGGTTGTTTGCTAAATAATATCTTCATTTTGCTAGTAAACTTGCAATAAGAGTTCATATTTATACCTCTAAAGCAGTACATAATGGTACTCTAAAAATCCCACAAATTCAACAATCTGTTTGAAACTTCATTTGAGAAATACAAATGTTCATGTGATGAAGGGGTGATTTTCATGTTTATTATTTCCTACATGTCAAAGACAAATGTGTTAAAAGGCAATATTTTTCTTCCCCACTTCAATGAACCAAATGATCTTTAATTTTGGATGTCAACAGAGAAATAGTTTCTTTCAAGATATCTGTCCTTTTAAGAAATAGATTTTAATCTTAAAAGAAATGTCTTTTTCTCTGGATATCTCCTGACAGCACTCAAAATAATGGTGCTGACAAAGTGTTTGGTTTACTAAAAAGTTATGTGAAGGTGGATAATGGCAAAAATGAGTAAAATGATATTATTTGATTGCATTTATTCTTAGTTTTCTTCAACTTTGGTTTATTCTCTTTGTTCTTCTTCCCTTACCTTCCCCCCTTTACAATGACTCTTCGAGTCATGGTTTATATCTATTGTCATTTGGCAATTAGTAGCTCTTAGGCAAAGTAAATTTAGAGTTGGAAGGGAACTTAGAGACTATCTAGTTTAGTCTTCCCATTTTACTGAGGAGGAAACTAAGGCCCAGAGAAAGTAAAGGATTTGCCAAAGGTCACACAGCTACTAAATAGCAGAGCTGGGATTTAAATCTATGAATTATCACTCCAAATATAGCATTTTTCCCTTGAATCCTGTCATCTCTCAGATTTAGGATCACAGGATTATGCACAGGATCTCTCTATCCTGTTTCAACTGCACCCACTTTCTTTACTTTTCATTGTAAGAATATTAAAATCAGGAGAATTACTATTTGGAGAAATATCTGAAGAAACAATTAACTTAAAGATTTGAAAGCCCTGAAACATGTACATTCCTTCCTCAGAATGACATTAAATATGATTTCTATTATGTATAAAAAATGACATACTGTTCCTCTTTCTATACCTTCCACTGAGGAATGAATATATTTACTGATGCACTGATTAATAATAGAAGACTAAGTAACAGGAGAAAGAAAGGACAATTTCCATATCTTGTCTGTTGTACATATTCCAACAAACTCTTAGCAATAATATACCCATTATCTACTGGATTCTGTGCTAGGGATTCAAAGACAAAACAAAAAGCAGTCATTACCCTCAAGGGACTTCCAGTCCAAGCAAAGATACATCAATAAAAATACCCAAAGGAACTTGATGAATCGTATAGAACTCAGGGAAACAAACACACTCAGCTCCATATCATTTGAAGGTTTTTATGTGAAGTCAAATGAAAGTAATGGCACTATCAATCTCTGATATTCACAAAGAGAAGAATGAAACAGTTAAACTGTTAAGCTATTCTTTTATAAACTTGTTATACTCTGAATATGGATAAAGTTAGATAATAGCAACTGATGGTGGTGGTGCTTTTGTGTCTATTTGGGAGGCAGGTAGAAGTCGGAAAAACGAAATCATTGGGCTGGCTTAGGCTCCTGGATTTTGAGCTACTCTGCTCTAACTCAGAACCTTATCACTTTTGCCTGGATGATTTCAAAAGTGTCCTAATTGCTTTTCCTCCTTCAAGTCTCTCTCCTCTCTAATCCATCTTTCTCACAGCTGCCAAACTGATATTGCAAAACCACAGATCTCACCCTACCACTCATTCTACTAAAAAATCTCCAGGGGCCCCATTTTGACTTTTGGTTAAAATATAAAACCTTTAGACTGATGCTGAAAGCCCTCCAAAAATCTGACTCCTGAAATGTTAAGTCATATTTCACATGACCCTCCCTTCACACAGTCTCTATTCCTGTCAAGCTGACTTATTAACCATTCCCTGTGTACAACATTCCCATCTCCTACCTTGGTGCTTTTGCACAGACTGTGCCTGACGCTTGTAACGAGCTCTCTTATCACCTCTGTCTCTTAGTATCTTTAGCTTCCATCAAAGCACAGCTCTAGAAGAGGCATCCTCTAATTAGCTTTTGTTTACCTACTGATTACTTTATATACATGATATACATACACACATATATACATATACGTGTGTGCATATTTGAAAGTGATGCAAAGTAATTTGATTCACCCTCTTGAAATTGGACTGGATTACTTTTTAAGTATAACATAAGGCCAGAAAACTAAGACAATGCCTTGGACATAAGAAAAACTTTATATTCATTGAATTAAGTTTAATTGATTGTTTGCTGGGGGCAGTTTTTAATTTACTAGATGATGATGCAATCTTCACTTTAACTATCAATCTAAGCAATATGTTTTCTAATAGAAAGGGTAAATATGAGTTAGGGACAGAGGCTGTACTTGTAATTTCATTTCTGTAGGGAACTTCCAGATAAGAAAACTCCCTCTACCAATAAAGGAACCTTCATTTCAATATATAGTACTAGAATGTCGCCTAAAGCACGGAGAGATTAATTAAGTTTTTAGAGTCACAGAGCCAGTATTTGATAGTGACTTAGACTTGAACCTAGTCTTTCTGACTCTGAGGTCCATCCTCTATTTTTTATGTAATATTTCCTGTCTGTAGGTATGATTTATATTACTAAAATCTTAGTCATCTTAAATGTTCAAGACATGATGACCACAGAACTTTACAAATATTTATATAATAGTGCAACATAGGGACAGCTCAATGGATAGAGCACTGGGCCTGGATTCAGAAGACCTGACTTCAAATTTGACAGCAGCAGACAGTAGTAGTGTGATCCCCTGACTGCCTTAATCAAATGGAGAAGGAACTAGAAATACAATCCACTATCTTTGCCAAGAAAAGCCCCAAATGGGGTCATGAAGAGTCATACACAGCTCAACAAATGAACAAGAACAACTCTGGCCAAAGTTTCTTAATCTTAAAAGTTACTCACCTAGTGTAGCTAAGCATTCAGGAATGCTGACATACATTTTGAATGGAGGAAGAAAACCTTTTTAGTGGAAATACCCTTTTCTATTGTTCCTTTGTCTTTTGTTTTGATAGAGTGTTTTTCTCCCATTCTGCAACTTCTTCCTCTACTCATATTATGAAAATGAGAATTAATGGAAACCACTTTAAGCAAAGACTGAAAAAACAAATGGCAGCCAGATTTCTTTTTTTTTTCTTTAGAATAACATGAATTCGCATAGATTATAATTGTCAGTCTGCTTAACTTCAACTTGTGAGTCTAAGTATTGCATGTCTGGTTGTTGCAAAAAGTCAGCTGTGGCTATAAAACATATGCACCAGGCTATTTAAAAATATTTGGCCCTCAGACAAATGGCTGTTATCTTCATAAGCCACTGTCTAAATTCTATGTTAATGGCTCGTCCTTGGAAATGAGAAAAATTTACCTATAGGCTACCCAAAAAACAAACTAAAACAAAACAAAACAAAAATCTGGCAAATTTTTGAGAAGCTTGGCAGATTCTTATGCTTTAACTTATTGATTTTTGTTTCTTGGTAAGGCTCTTACATACTTTTTAAAAAGCTTCACTGATTATTTTTAAATGATTCTTCTAGGTATGTACATTTTTAGAACATTAATATGCTTAATAAATATGGTACTAATATTTTATCTTTGAAATATAAACTCCAAGAGGTCAAGCCTATAAAATCCTCTACCTAATAAAATCCTCTTAGAATTGGATTTCTGCCTTACTCAGAAAGTCAAATAGTACAGCTTAAGAATTTACCATTGAAAATAGAAACATTGATATCTGTCTATCTGGCAGCTATGTGGTACAGTGAGTAGATCACAGGCCCTGGAGTCAGGAGGACTTCAGTTCAAATTCAGCCCCAGACACTTGACACATAGCTGTGTACCCCTGGGCAAGCCATTTAACTCTAATTGCCGTGCAGAAAAAGAAAATGGAAACATCTTTATTTATGTCTATCTGGAAGCTAGATGGCTCAGGAGGTAGAGTGCCAGGTTTAGAATGAGGAAGACCAATTTTCCTGAGTTCAAATCCAACTTTAGACAATAACTAACTGTGTGACTTTGGACAGATTACGTTAGCCTGTTTGCTTCAATTTATTCATCTCATTTGTAAAATAAACTAGAGAAGGAAATGGGAAATAACTCCAGTATCTTTGCCAAGAAAACCCCAAATGGGGTCACAAAGAGTTGGCCATGATAGATTAAGAGCATGCATATCAGAATTACCCATGAACTGGTAAAAAATAAAAAAAAATTAATATGTCAGAATAAGTAAGGGCAATGGTGAGTAAAGAAGGAATGTTGGGAAGTCATATGGTATGTTCCCAAGAAGGATACTAAATTACTAGTTTTTTTCCCTGAAGCAATTAGGATTAAGTGACTTGCCCAGGGTCACACAGCTAGGAAGTGTTAAGTGTCTGAAGCCAGATTTGAACTCAAGTCCTCCTGACTTCCAGGGCTGGTGCTCTACCCAAGGCACCACCTAGATGCCCCTAAGTTACTAGTTCTTAAACTATACTTTGTATAAGTGTCAGTTGGGAGGCAACACAGTAGTATAGATAAAGTTGACCTCTGAGAAAAGAAGACCTAAGTTTGTATCACTGCAGGGAATTCCCTCATTGGGAGTGTCCTAGATCAGTGAAATCACAAGTCTAATCTATATATAAAAGAGAAACATCTTACATTTAATTTACAATTTTTATATTCTCCAAGGTAGATGAGTAATGAATAAAACAGGATGTGTTGGATATGTACATAACAGCCACACACATATGTATAATATAAATAAGTTTTCAGACAAACATAAAACCTCACAGCCTGACTAAATAACATCCCTTAAGTCTTTTAATAATGAACTTTCTTTAAAATAAAAAAGGATTATATTTGTAAGTATGTATTGTCAGGAAATGTGATCGTTAAGTAACAGATCCCAGCAGATAACATCAGTCAGCAGATGTTTCTTGTATATAATAAAGAATCTTTTCTTTATTGGAGTTATGTTTTAATTTATCTTTGCCACATAAAAGTACATTTTCTTTCATTTTTGAAATGGGAAATTAAAAAAATACATTGTTAACCCATTGAAGCTTTTCTGTGGCAGAAAATAGAGCCAAAGCATATAAGCAGGGCTTTCTTCATGACTCATGACCATATAGATCATTAACCCAAATGGCAGTAATAGTTAACAGTATAAAAAGTCACAAAAGAGCAGGGACATTTTTTCTGTCTGGATTGTCAAATTCCCAGACTCTTAGTCCATATGGCCGTGAGCAAAGAAGGTTGTTAACTGTATGACTACAAAGATAAGTTTGCCCCACAGAACCTCAGGCAAATGGGCAGACAGATAGATGACCATGATAGAAGACTGCATGAATATCTAAAATCAATGGGAAAAGTTTTAAGAAAATCTGGTTTGGGTTGTTTTCTTTTTTTGGAAGGGATTAGGGAAGGAGGGGCTCAGATCTAAGATCTCACCAGTTAAGGAAAATCCTTCTACCAATGCAGATCATAGGATAACAGTTTAGAAAATTATGTCTCTAGAGAGATCAAGTGATTTGTCCAGGTCACACAATCGATTTGAGTTGGGGCAGAACTCAAATGTAGCTTTTCCTGATTCCTGATTCTCAATCCTCTATCCACTCTCCTGGACCATCTCTTAAGAAAATATGTACTGTACATAATCAAACACACATTTTTCATGTTATGTTTTTGTTTATCTTTATGGTAATAAAAGTAATGTGTGCAAAGAACTATGTAAGGTGCTCAGAAAGATACATATTTTAGATATTGTTATCTAAATAGTGGGATAGAGTATTATATATGCAATTCACAAAAAATACATGATTTGTATATAATGAGGAAAGTATGATGCCTGGCAAGTCATAGAATTTGACAGGTGAAAGCTCTCTGGACTTCAGGTTTTTTTTTTTTTTTTTCATCTGTAAAGTGAGAGGATGGGGTTTAATGACCTCTGAGGTCTCTTCTAGATGTAAATCTTAGAATCTTATGATTCTAAGTTTCATGGGAGGTTGGGAGAAGGGAGGGAAGGCTTCATAATGGAGATGGTGTTTTGGTTTTAAGAACATTAGAGAATAGGTTAATAGTCCATAGTAAAGATTAGAAGGAGGCACAAAATGCTGGTGGATTGTTTTAGACACAGGGAAGAGAATGAACAAAGGCAGATAATTGTGGAGCACTGAATGATGAGCAATTAGGTCAGGTTTCAAGGTAGCCTGAAGGCAATGGTGTGTTTAAGTGTAGGTTGGCACAACTGTGGGGCTTTGTGAATGCCAAGTTAGAAAGTTTGAACTTTATATGATTGACAAATGGAAACCATTCTGTGGTCTTAAGAAGAGAAGTAATATTTTTGAGTAGAGAAGTAATACGAACAGTTTATACACTAAAAAGAAAAAAAAAGTATACTGGCAATAGCTAAGGATGTTAATCATGGTGAAGAACCATTAGCTGGTATTTCACTAAAAAAGATCTTAAATTGTAAGGTCACTATCTCAGCTTTGCTAATTCTAATAATTTTTACAATGGACAAATTAATTTTTTTGTTTAAAATGGATATGGCAAAAAATCAAATTATTTTAAGTAGGAAGCTAGCTAGTAGCAAGGATTTTTAATAGTGATATAATCAAAATTGAAAAGGAAGATCCAGGGTACTGGGAGTTATCATGATTGAATTATTTAGGAAATAAAACTATCTGATAGTGGTTTTTAAATATCAAATTTATAATTACATACAACTTGTTCATGATTTGTCTGGGGCAATATTTTTCTAAATTTTAAGAGACATCTGCTATAGTTTCTGATGGGAAAAGTCTCTCATCATGGAGTGATGTGATTTTGTCTTAAAACTCAAAAAATATAGAATTCCTATAGAATGAATAGGAGATGATTTTAAGATTAGAAAATTTTTATCAGACTGAGGACCATGTTCTTCTCATGTAACTTGAAGATGAGCCATTGAACATAAACCTATGCATTTGGACAGATGGGTGACATCAGGAAAAAAATACAACCACCACAGGTACTCCCCAAATACTTCAAACTTCTAAAGTAGCTCTGATTGTAAGCTAGTCATGAAGATTGAGAAAAAGTAATAAATAATCATCTCAAACTAGTTCTTAATGGATTGTCAATTCATCTTCTATATGGAAGAAAAAAAAGAAAGAAAAAAGGAAATTATGACTGGGGCAAGAAAAGTTAGTTGTCAGGGACCAGGGTCCTTGCTCATGTCAGTGTGCAGAAACAAAGGTTAAATGTTACTTTTTCTTATCTTCTTCTGGAATTATTCATTCACTGAATCAAACAAGCATTTATTCATCCTTTGTTTTTTTTTTGTTTTTGTTTTGCTTTTTGCTGAGGCAATTGGGGTTAAGTGACTTGCCCAGGGTCACACAGCTAGGGAATGCTAAGTGTCTGAGACCAGATTTGAACTCAGGTCCTCTCATCCTTTGTTTTTGAAAAGAACCAATGACAGCAGTGGATGACCTTAGCATCTCTGATGTCTGACCAAACTCCAAGCACTCCACAGTGTTTACTTCAGTTATCTTCATGGTTGTTGGAATAAATTGTTGCCATCTGATCATTCCATCAGAGAGAGTCTTCACATATTTGGAGTAGAATTCCCTTAACTCAAACAAAACAGGTTTGAGGCCCACAGGTTATCCTCAACTTGTCTATATGCTCAGCCAGCATATGGCCACTGCACATGTGACAGCTTCTAGGAGCCATGGGTGAGAGTTAAGTGGCAGGTGGACACCAAAAATGGATGAAAAGCCCTGAAAAGGGCTTGGTAAGCCCTTACATGGAGTTGCTTGTCCACCATGAAAACTTCATATACTCTATAAGCATATATTAAGCATCTAATATATGTCAGATGTTGTCTTAGTCAATGGGAATGATAAGACAAAAATGGAACAGACTCAGCTCTCTCAGAGTTTATATTCTATTGGGGGAAACAAAACAAATAATAAAAGGAAGAAGCAGTGGATAGAGCACTGAATCTGGAGACAAGAAAATCCTCCAACTTCAAATATGGCCTCATATACTTACTAACTATGTGGTCCTAGGCAGCCCTTAACCTTTCTTTTCCTCAGTTTTCTCACCTATAAAATGGGGGAAGTAATAGCACCTACTTCCCAGGGTTGTTGCAAGGATCAAGTGATATGATAATTATAGTGCACTTAGCACAGCACCTATCACATAGTAGGAAGTATATAATCGCTAGTTATTACTATTCTTCTGTTTTCCAGGGAATATTGGCTGTAAAGAATAACGATCTACAATTATTATGAAGAATTGAAGACCAGGGATTAAAATTGGGTAAGCCAGCAACATAATTCCCAAAGAGTATAGAAAAGAAAACCTCATGATATGATTCAAGAAGCCCTAGGTTCAGAGCTGTTTGGAATGTCTGTGAATCCTGTTTTACTTTGGGCAAGCCACTTAATAATCTTGAACCCTTACTTCCTCATTTAGAAAGGGAGACAATTGAATAAAATAATCTCAGAGGTCCCTTCCAGCTCCAAGTCTTTTGATCTTCCATAGGTAATTAAAGCTAATGAGGGAGATATGTAATTTTTTTACACCTTGAATTTTTGGCAAAACTAGGTCAGCAATTGAAATGAGGAGTGAATTTTTTGCCTATTCTGATGGTTTAAGGAAGTTTCTTTCAGACTGTTGACCTGAACCTGGATGAAGAAACCAAAAACAAGCAGGACTCAGCCAGAGGAAATTAAGGGGAATTCCAGGAACCAATGACATCTTTGACTACTTACCCTAAGATTTTCTTAAATTTCCCACATGAAATGGAAAAGTCCCATTTTGTCTTTTTATCTTGTGACATGGGTGTGGCTCATCTGCTGGCAGGCTCTATGCTACTGGAGACGAAATACTGGGAAGCAATAATGAGGATCTGGAACCCTCATCTGGAAAAGTTGGCCAGAGTGTGAAAGGCATCTTTTCTTTGGCTGTGGACTAGAGGGAATCAAAGAGCCCCATATAGAATGTATCATACAAAAATCACAGAATCATAGAATTTGACAGTTGAAAGGAATATCAGTAGCCATCTAGTCCAACCCACACACAAAAGGAATCCCCACAATTAGATACCTGGCATGAATCTATCCTTTGCTTGAGCAAAAACCAAGGCAAAAATCAAACCCCAATAACAACAGTATGAAGGAACTACTTGGTTAGAACCATAATTGCTATGAAAAGTCAGTGGAGCCCACCACCTCTTGAGAGAATCCATTCAACTTTTCGAGAGCTCTGATAGGACATTTCCCTACCCCAGTAACAAGCAAAATTAACTTCTTTATAGCTTCCATCCATTGCTCCAGGGGCTAACCATAGCAAAGTTAATCTTTCTCTAACCCTTCAAATCCCTGAAGACATTCTGGGTCCTTCCTTTCCCAAATCCCCAGCTCTGAGTCTTCTCTTCTGCAGACTAAATGTCACCAGTTCCTTAAGACAGATCTCATATAGAATGAGCTCAAGGCCCTTCAATCATTCAGATTGTTGGCTGTTCTCCTTTTTAAACTGTCCTAAAACCTACATTGGCCTCATTAGCTCCAGGCACTGATAAATTAGCTTACAAGGTTAGAACATTAATGTGCTAATGTGCTAAAATTAACATTTTGAGCACTAGCTCTACATGTACTTTCTTCCTTATTTTCAAGGAAAAGATTGCATACTTAATCCTAGTTTATTTTTTTCTTTTTACAAATATGTGCTATAAGTGCCAAGGCAGCCAGGCAGGAAGATGAGGACTGATGTCTGCAAATCTTTCACTACTGCTAGAAAAACCAAAACCAAAACCCAATAACAGTATGAAGGGAATACTTGTTTGGAACCACACTTGCTAGTGAAAGGTCAGTAGTACCATCCTCCTATACAAAGAAGGAAACAATGAATACTAATAGAATATTATAGCAAGCACATCCTAAGGATGTGTTGAACAGAACTAAGGTAAAGATTTTATGGATACTGTTAACCCATGAATTCAGCACAGAAGAGGTGGAAAATTCAGGGCCATATTTGCAAAGTTGAAGTTGCAACTGTGACTGCATTGCCATCTTTTCATAGCAGAAATGAAATGAAACATAATGCAAGATCACTGGAAGGGATCTCTGAGCTCCTTGAGTCCATGCCTCTCATTTTTACAGAGGAAGAAATGGAGGTCCACGGATATAAAAAGTCACAAAGGTAGGTAAGTAGCAGAGTTGAGATTAGCTCCCTGATCTTTTCATCCTGGATCCTGTAGTCACTGGACTATTGCTGCTACATGGACCACTATCAACCACAGAACTAGTTTAGAAGTGGCCACATTTGAGTCTTCTCAGATTTTCTCATCCTTGAGCCATACAACCTACAGCTCCCCCTTTTGATATGAAAAGGAGATAAAGAGTTCAGAATTTCAACATGTAACTACTCTGTTTTGGGTATTCATCCCTTCAATGGTAATTTTTTCTTAAAAATGTGTTGAATTTTAATTTTCAAAATATATGTAAAGATATTTTTCAATATTCACCTTGCAAAATCTTGTATTCCAAATTTTTCTCCTTCTCTTCTCCCCACCCCCTCTCCTAGACAGCAAGTAATCCAACATAGGTTAAACGTGCAATTCTTCTATACATATTTTCACAATTATCATGCTGAAAAATAAAAATCAGATCCAAAAGGAAAAAATGAAAAAGAAAAAAAAACAATTAAACAATCACAAAAGGTGAAAATTCTATGTTGTTATCTATACTCAGTCCCCATAGTCCTCTCTGGAAGCAGATGGCTCTCTCCATCACAAGTCTATTGGAATTAGCCTGAGTCACCTCATTGTTGAAAAGAGCCACGTCCATCAGAGTTGATCATCACATAATCTTGTTGCCGTGCATAATGATCTCCTGGTTCTACTCACTTCACTTAGCATCAATTAATATAAGTCTCTCCAGGACTCTCTAAAATCATCCTGCTGGTCATTTATTTTAGAGCAATAATATTCCATAACATTCATATACCATAACTTATTCAGCCATTCCCCAGCTGATGGGCAACCACTCAGTTTCCAGTTCTTTGTGATTACAAAAAGGGCTGCTACAAATCAATGATCATTTTTAAGTGGTTGTTCTGTTCAGACCTCAGGAGCAAGTACTAGAGGAGGTACAAAGTCTGGATATGTTATGTGCCAAGCTTTCAAGGAATTTTTAATCTAATAAGAAGATTAAGGTATAAACATAAATAATGACAACACAACATTGTATGAGGCTTAAAAAGAGAGGCATTCAAAAAAGCACTATTTGAGGTCTAGGGAGGTGATCATTATCAAACAAGGGAATGAAAAATATATTTGATAGAGGGATAGCATTTGAGTTAGGCTTTCAAGGAATGGTAGAAATTCAGTAGGTGAAGGGGAGAGAAAGAGAACACTCAATGTGTATGAATAAGTGTCAGCAAGAGTATCAAGACAGAAAAGGGCAGAGTATGTTAAGGTGGTTAAGAAAATAGCACTGTTTGATTAGAACACTATATGAGATAAAGTTAGAAAGGCCAGGTGGCACCATATTGTGGAGGGCCTTGAATGACAGGTAAAAGAACTGGAATTTTACTCATCAGACAGGAATGCAATGCTCCAAAGTGGCCTATTTGCTATCAACCTACCCTCCATTCATATAATGCTCTTCCTTTTATTTTTTAATCTCTGTTTCATGGATCCATTGGTTTTTAAGGTTTGGCTCAAGTGCTATCTCCTTCAAGAGGTCTGTCCTGGTTCTCCCAGGTATTAGTCTCTGCCTTCCTCTCCACTGCCATAAAGTGTAGTAATATATTTGAACAGATTATATCCCTGTGGTATAATTTAAGCTCCTTGAGGTCAGAGGTTCTCTTACCTATCTTTGTGTTGCCTTCACTCTGGATAATGCTTGACACATAAGAGATACTTAAAAGATGCTTGTTGATTGACAGACAATAGGAAGCCATTAAATATGAGTAGAGGAATAACATGAGCAGACCTACATGTAAGAAATATTATTCTGGTAATGGATGTGAAAAGAATTTTTAACTTACCATAATTATTTGGGCCTAGTATAGAACACATAAATCCACAGAATCAGACTATCAAAATTGCAAGGGACCTCAGAAACTATCTGCTTCAACACCCAATTAAGAAGAATATTATACCAGGTAGGTGATTAATTATCCATTGTAGACTTTTAGGGGATGCCATATCTGTGGTGAAGGCACAGCTCAATTGATTAGGAAGTTTTTCCTTACTTCAAGACTCAATCCATCTCAAATTTCTCCCCATTGCTCTTATTATCTTTTTGGATAATGCAAATTAAGCAGATCCCATGACACATGAAGGACAGATTAGCCTTATTCAAGCTAATCTAAAAAATTTTTTTTTCTGCTTCACAATAACTACCAAAGTTCCTTTATCTGGCAAGATCAGGCTCTTCAACAATGTGGTTATTTTCCTCTACAAACTCTGCAGCTTCCTACAAGACAGCATCCCAAACTGAATATAATACTCCACATATGCCCAGACTATAGCACAGTGCAGAGGATCATCACACCTAGTAGTCTTAAGCACCAGACTTCTCTTAAAGCTAAGATTGTATTCATGAGTTTGTTTGGGGCTGCTATCTCAAGCTGTTATATCATTTATGTGATGATCCATCAGAATCCTTAAGTCATTTTCAAGCAAACTCCTGTCAAGCTGTACCTGCCCCCCCATTTTTTACTTTGGAAACTAATTTTTTAAGACAAAAAAGAAAGTATAATTCATTATTCTATTAGTGTGAATATTCAATAGCTGATAATAATAGAATACAGAAATACACACAATTTATTAATTTCTCCACTGTTTCTTTTTTTTAATTATTAATACTTTTTATTTGCAAAACATTTGTATGGGTAATTCCTCAACATTAACCTTTACAAAGCTTTCTGCTACAAAATTTTCCCCTCTACTCCTCACCCCTCTCCTAGATGACAGGATATCCACTACATGATAATTATGTTAGAATACTTAAGAGATCGAATATATGTATAGTTATTGCCACACATCATTTTTTGTTCAGGAGAAATCGTATGTACAAGAAAGAATAATCAGATAAAGGAAACACAATGCAAGCAAACATCAATAGAGAACATGAAAATGCTATGTTGTGGTCCACATTTCACATCCCTCTCTCTGGGTGTATATGGCTCTCTTCACCGAACAATTGGAACTGGTTTGAAGCATTTCATTGTTGAAGAGAGTCATGTCCATCAGAACTGATCATCACATAGCATTGTTGCTACCGTGAATAATGATCTCGTGGTTCTGCTCACTTCACTGAGCATCAGTTCATGCAAGTCTCTCCAGGCCTCTCTGAAATTGTCCTGCTGGTCGTTTCTTACAGAGCAATAATATTCCATAACATTCATATACCATAATTTATTCAGCCACTCTCCAATTGATGGGCATCCATTCAGTGGAAACTAATTTTGTGAAGACATGTATAAGACTTAACATTTATCCATACTGAGTATCATATTATACTCAGCCCAATATTCTGATTTAAAAAAATCTTATAGGTTGCTGAATCTGTTATCCATTGTATTATTATTCCTCTCCATTTAATGTTATTTATATTTAATAAAGATGCTATCTATGGCTTTATCCAAGTTGCTGCTATCTATATTAAACAGAGGGGTGAGTGGAGATTCTTGGGCTGATCTATGAGAGACTTTCATTTTTACTATTTAATATCTAGATAATCTAGGATCAGATAATATCACATTTGATATGTCTTATGATCTTGACTTTCCTAGAGAGTATGCAATACTACTCCAATCATCATTATTTTGAATTGTGGAGATAGTAATTTATGGACACAAGAAGACAGTTTCGAAGGGTGCAAAAAGGTAGCCTAGAAACAAAGACTTCTGGGAACTAGAAAGGAATTTCATTTGGGTAGGTGAATAGAACTAGGGATTTCTCTGAAGTTCTTCAGAAAAAAACCTCAATTTGGTCATAGCCATCACAAGTAAAAAATGATTTAAAAATACTGGGATGTTGGTTTAGGTAAGTCCTATAGCTTATTTTCTCTTCAAAACACTAGGCACACATTAACCAATTCATTAATCCTCAACAGAGTTTCTCCCCTTGAACTGCATATTATTGTTCTTTTATGGTTGGAGAAACACAATGAGTGAGGTTAATTGCCTTGCCCAAGGCCACAGAGGATGTCAGTGTCTAGAGAAAGAATTAGACTTGAGTGATGCTGGACCCACAATCATGTGTTAGGACCACCAGATCTGGTCTTGGGTGTGTGTGTGTGTGTGTGTGTGTGTGTGTGTGTGTGAAAGAGAGAGGAACAGAGAGAGAGAGAGAGAGAGAGAGAGAGAGACAGAAAGAATGTTAATCAGTTCCTTAATGTTGAAGTATCCTTTGGTTTTCCAAGATTGGACATCTGAAACCATTATAATGAATTAGTTTATTGGTAAATGTATCCTTCTACCTTTCCAGTTCATGCCTATGTCTATACAAAAAAAGAACTATTTTAGATGGGACTGACTGATCATAGAGAAATGGACATTGATTTTTAAAGAGCTAAATGTTTCCAGAAAAGTGTTGTCATCTAATTATTCATTTACAATGAGGAAGGAGAGGTAGCATGGTACTGTGGGAAAAGTAATGTCTCTGGGGTCAAAGGACATGAGTTCAAATTCTGATTGTATCATTTGCTACTTTGTAACTTGGGGCAAGTCACTTACCCCTCTGGGACTCAGTTTCCTCATCTGTAAAATGAAGAGGTTGGAGTAGAAGGCTTCTAAAGCCCTTCCAGCTCTCTATCTATGAACGTGTAAGTCTAAATTTCTCACAAATATTCTAGATTTCTTTAATTGAAAGTCACTTAGCTGTCATGAAGACAGATACCATTAATACCACAAGAGACAAATATTGACTTTTGAGTAAAGTCTGCTTACACTTGTGCTCACTCCTCTTCTTCCTTCTCCTCCTCTTCCTCCTCTTCCCCCTCCTCCATCGTCTTCTCCTCTCTTTCCATTCTTCCCTCCTACCTTTCACCGCCCTCCACCCTACCTGTGTCACTGGGTCTGTCTCTGGGTCTTTATGAATCTTTGTCTCTGTCTCTCTCCTTCCTTTTTCAGAAGTATTCAGAAAGAAAGGACATGAAAAAAGGGCAAAAGATAAAAAGTTTGAATCATAGCCTGAAAGGAAAGAAAACAAGGGACCAAACAAAGAGAGGGAAAAGGGACAAAAACATTAAGAAAATGTTTAACTTCCTTGACATCTCTCAACTTCAGTCTTTATGCTTACCACTCTGATTTCCATGCATCCCTATTACTTCAATTTTCCCTTTCTTGTTCATTTCTCCCCTTCAGCAAGAAAGTCCTATTAGATTTTTTTAAAGTCAGTAACCTAAATCCTATTGCTTTCTAGACTCCATTCCACTAAAGGGATTAATCCAAACAGTTGGATGAGTGAGGGGAAAAATATCTTCTGTAGTCAAATGCTTGTATATAACATCACATCTGAAGAGGAAAGGGACATATAAGGGAAATATTATGTATAGGTACGCTTGAATGACCAGTATGTTGATTCTTGATCTGCCATAATTATGATGGATTACAAATATCTAGTCGAGTATAATTGTAGATATTAAAAACCTTTGTCGGACTTTTCAGGAAATATGACACAGCTTTTAAGCATTTCAAGATTATCCCATATTTTACAGTGGATATAGCAAGTTTAACTTCAACTTGAGATGTTCTTCAAAACCTTATAACAAATAAAACATATACTTATGGGACTGGTTAACTTAGCTAGTGCTGAAACAAAGCGTGGTGTAACTACAATGACCAATCTTGGCTTTGCAAAACAGATGAAGTTCCTTTCTCTTGGTGGATAGGTGGATAGCTATGGGTGCAGAATGCTGCACACACTATCCAACATAGTTACTTTGTCTGTTTTTCTTTTTTAGAAGGGAAGATTCATTTGGAGTTGGGGAACAGAGGAGAACATATATAGGAAGGACTGTAGCATAAAAATAAATCAATGAAACTTATTTTCAAAAAACAAAACAAAAAAGTGGTATCAAAGAAAACTAGCTAGACAATCATCTTCAAATCAACACCAAGTGGAGAGGATGTTTTTTAAAAAAAACAGCTAATAAACCGTAGACAATATTTTACTGGGGTTTCTATGACCAATATGACTAATCAGACATATTAAAGGTGGGCTGTGGATACAAACCAAACTCAGCAGGAATCATTTCGAGAGTCTGTCCAGACCTTTGACCTTTAGAGATTACTTAATATCCTGTAAGATTTCCCTACTCACTGTACTGCCATTGTTATCTCAAAGGTCTTAAGATTATTTGATGATGACAAGCATGGTCTGACAAATCTTTAACAGGTAGATACATGCCCTAGGATCTTCAACATGAATGGGCTCATTTAGAAACTGCCTTGAAATGTCTATATAATTTCCTCATTAAGGAAATCCAATTAAATCAGAGACAAACTTGTTTTTTTTTTGCTTTTAAAAGTTTTAATGATACACTTAACTGCATCATTATATTGTTAATGACAAAAGAAAGAATCACCTCAAAAAAGATAAAAAAGGGGAAAATTTGACTATTTATAATAAACATTTTAACTATAGGAGAAATGCTGAAAAATTAAAGCAAAAATTTTCTTGATAAAGTGAGCATACATATATTCTAACATACAAATCCAATTTTTGATATGGATAATAAATAAATAAGCTTCAATTTCCTTATATGTAAAATTGAGATAATAATACCTGAGGAATGTTGAGAAGAAAACATTTTGTGGCCCACAGAATACTATGTAATTCTCCATTTCACTGGGTCAACACTTACTTAATGTTGAAGAAGAATTCAAAAATACATTTCTTTTTTCTTTTTTTTTTTGCTGAGGCAATTGGGGTTAAGCAACTTGCCCAGGGTCATACAGCTAGGAAGTATTAAGTGTCTGAGGTCAGATTTGAACTCAGGACTTCCTAACTTCAGGGCTGGTGTTCTATCCACTGCACCACCTAGCCGCCCTGAAAAATACATTTCTATAGCCATCCCATCCAGATCCGGTGCTCATTCTATTAAACTACACTGCCTCTAACCATAACTGATATTTAACTGGATTATACTCAGCTAGGCAGTTTTGATACAATGGCTAAAACAATGAATCTGTAGTCAGAGAACTTAAGTTCAAATTTGATGGCCATTACCTTGAGGTAATTAAGACCAACCTTTTCACTTTATATTTGAGGAGGTGAGACCCCAAAAAGTGAAAGTTCTTGAGAAGATAAGATTAAGTGTAGTAAATGGCAGAGAGAAAACTCCAAATGGGGTTACAAAGACTCAGACATGACAGAAAATAACTAAACAACAACTTATATATACATATGTACACATATGCTTTTATATGTTAAACATATGTATATGTATATATATATATATTTGAAGAAGCAAAGGTATCATAAATTACAGCTTCCAATGAGTAAAATACTTCATCATAATTAATTTAAGCTATGCACTTAATTATCAATACTCAAAACATTCTGAAATTCTTGTCCTGAGATACTTATAAAGTAAAATTTTATTTATTTATAAATGAAACATTTATAGGCCATCCCCAAACTAGAATCATTACTTTGCTGTCAACCTTAATTCAACAAGAAACACCTTGAAATGGCTCTCTTTAGGTTGCTTACTCTTATTCTTCAGGTTTGGCTCTAAGGGGCTTTTACCTCTTGCAAGAAAAATATTATAATTAATTGCCACTTACACCCTGCCTCAGGAATAGAGAATGGTCACTACTGAGGATATTCAGAAGAAAGATACTCAGGCAATTTCAAAGGAAGAGAATTACAGCTTTTTGAAGAATGAAGGTATTTTGGAATTAATATCTAGTCATCCAAGGTGAATACATTTAAGGAATGCATTTATTGGATGAGTAAATTCTGATAGGTTTGCTTGAAAAATACACATTTTATTCCTTTATAGTCGCTTCACTGTGTGCAAGTACCTTGGAATTGTTGGGCAATCTTCAAGTTTAGGTGTTGTTTTTTTCTTTCTTTCTTTTTATAGGGTTTTCTGGCTTTCACACACATCACAACATCAAAGAAAGTTTCCCTTTTAGGCAGCCAAATTCAGTCTGTTCTGCAACTGACTTTGACACTTCCTAAGCCTTTCGCGGCTGGTTTCGACATTTGCCTTTTACACAGGATAGCAATTCTTGAGGTTTTGTTTTTTTCAGTACAAATGCATCACTCATCAAAGTAGGTAAGAAAACATGTCACCATTTCTTCATACACATGCAATAAGTTATACTAAGGAAGGGGGGAAACCTTTTTCTGAAGGTGGAAATTTATACCTTTGAAGTGGCGTGCAATGAGGAAAATCTGTAGTTGCCAGTTAAATTACACTATATATAGATATACTCTGTCCATTTTAACAGAAAAAAGGTTCTAACTTCAAATTGCATTGGCTGCCCCACATCCCTGGAATGCATTCCTTCATTCACTCTGCTTCACAGAGTCTCACTCTTCCTAGAAGACAGAATTCAAACAGCATCTTCTATATGAAACCTTTTTTTGGTCTGCTAACTGCTAGTGTCCTCCTTCTCAAACTACCTTGTACGGAACTACTTTACACAGTTTTCTTGCCTGCATTAATCTTAAAATTATACTACAAATAAATAGTACAAAATATACTATAAATAGCATATTTTATAAATATACTATACTATATAAATAAATATAAATTTATACCATGCTATAAATATAAATTTATACTACAAACAGGATAAATTTATCGATAAATATTTATTTCCGTACCAATATCAATGTCAGTATTTCTATCTCTGTGCTTCTCATCTCTCCTATTAGAATGTATGCTCCTTTCAAGTGGGGTTGCTTCATTCTTTATCCTTGTAACCCATAACATGGCTATTAGTACCTGGCACATAGTATGTACCTAATAAGTATTTGTTGACTAATTAATTATAATCTGAAGTGAACTATTTTATTAGAATGATATTTTATTTTGAAAATCTGACTTCAAAATCATGTGCTTCTTCATAGAATATAAAGAATATAAAAGATGTCATATAAGTCTCTTTTAAAAAAAATTCTTGTGTTAAAGTTATCAGCACTTCTTGGTAATGTTAGTTCATTGTAGTTTTTAATAGAAGAGCACAAATGAATTTAGCCTTTTCAACCTTGCCTCTGCTGCCCCCACTATTACTCTCACTACAATAATAATCATTTCAGAAATACATTGAGTTTCTGAGGTTTCTTGGGGACCCAGTCTCTCAGACTACCCAGGCATGTGCTTGAAAAGTGAGATATATTCATGTAGAACCCCGATTGTCCTCATTTACATTCCTGCACAATATTTTATAATGCCAGCAGGATCCTTTTGTACTGGTATAAAGCCCCATCATTAGATTATTGCTCCATATAGAAATTTATTTTTTAAAAGAGGCTGTGAAAAAAAATGTAAATCTGCACAAAATACTCTCAACTACCTATTAAAGGGTTCCCTACCCCATCTTTTTGTTTCTTTTCCTTTCAGCCAATTCTGTAATAAAAAGAAACTTTGGGAGACTATTGGTGATCTAGGAAAAGCTGTTGAACATGACTGGAGATGTAATCAGTCATTCTGAAAAAAAGAAATGTGGAATTATCAGTTATATACATTTTCTGGACTTCATTTATTTTTACTGCCCCTTGATTCACTATGGAATTTTTTAATATCCACCTCTTGCCAATAACTGGCTATTTTAGCCACTCGTTTTGGAACTTTTAGCTAAAAAAAAAATACATGAACGCACACAGATAAGTTCCTGAAAGCAGAAAAGTCCAACTCATTTAAGATACCCAGTAGTATCATTAAGCCAGTAAGTAAGCTTAAAAGCTTCCAGTTGATAGAGAAGGGGACCCGGGAGACTGGCAGCAAACATTACCTTTGCATGAACGAGCCTTGCCTGGAGCAGTCGTGGCTGGCGTTTGCACCTGCTGCTGGGTGCCCAGATTTCCTTCACTTCCAGTTTTCAAATTCTTCTCCCCTAAACTGTGCTTTTTGTGCCTGCTGTCCTGCTCGTCTCTCCTAGATAATGGTAGCTTAGACGCTGCATTAGCTGAGAATGGTCTAGCCAAGCGAGAAGGCTTGGCCATCTCGAATCAGCCGGAACATCACCTGCTGGGCCAGCAGATTCTAAAAATCCTCTGAGCTTTTTTACTTTGCAACTGACCCAGGGAAAGGCCACTGGATGCAGAGTCCTGCTCTGCCAGTCCGATCTCTTTGGAACAAAAGGCACGATCGAGTCACCCAGACAGTGTACCAGACCTGTGGAATGTCTCTGTGGGCTCCGGTAAAGCAGCCGACAATTCTGCTATGGTGAATGTTCCAATTCTGGAGGAAAAACAGATTCTGGGCTCGGAAGCGTTCATAACACACACGCCTCCTGGCATGCACAGACTAGACACTGGGCAGCCTTCAAGTGGGATAAGAATGGAAACGGTACTCCACCCACTCAGGTGAAATATGGAAAAATAATCCAGATGTGGGATGAATATTTCACTGAAATATGCAATGACATTATCCTTCCAGACATTGGTTCAAGCAGGTATCTCCTCCCCTTCATAAACTTTTGGCGTCCCCAGGGTGACTATATATCTCCGTCTGTCTATCATTTCTTCTTTCTTTCTTTCTTTCTTTCTTTCTTTCTTTCTTTCTTTCTTTCTTTCTTTCTTTCTTTCTTTCTTTCTT
>JAJPUD010000094.1:379128-395170 GCA_023553655.1 Myrmecobius fasciatus | reverse complement strand
TTTCTTTTCTTTTTTCTTTCTTCTTTTTTCTGAGGCAATTTGGGTTAAGTGACTTGCCCAGGGAGTGTTGAGTATCTGAGAACACATGTGAACTCGGGTCCTCCTGACTTCAGTCTATATCATTATTTCAAAGGAATAAATCCATGTTAATGGTCATCATTGATTGACCACAATGGATCCTGTGTTGTAGGGTATCTATAGAAAGCTTGGCTTGGGTAGATATATAGCAAGTTTCTAGGATGAACTTCCTACATCATGGTAGATGACCCCTATCCATGCAATTTGAAGTTGAAAAGAGCTCAACTCCAAACCACAAAAATAGAGTCATGAAGAACTTTGAGACAGCATTCGAATCCAGGTCTCTGCTGACTCTAGGCAATGGGGTTTGTGGTCTATCAAGCTCTCTCTTAAAAAACAAGTGAATAATAGTTGACATTTAGATAACATTTTAAAGTTTGCTGAGCTCTTTATAAATATATGATCTCCTTGTAATGAAGACAGCCATCTACACCCAGAGAGAGGACTGTGGGAACTGAGTATGGATCACAGCATAGCATTTTCACTCTTTTTGCTGTTGTTTGCTTACATTTTGTTTTCTTTTCTCATTTTTTTCCTTTTTGGTCTAATTTTTCTTTTGCAGCATAATTGTATGAGCATACATATATTGGATTTAACATATTTTTAACACGTTTAACATATATTGGATTACTTTGCCATCTAAAGGAGGAGGTGGGGGGAAGGGCAGGAAAAATTTGGAATACAAGATTTTATTAGGATTGATGTTGAAAAATTATCCATGCATATGTTTTGAAAAGAAAAAGCCTTAATAAAAAATAAAGATAGAATTATAAGAAAAAAAATTAAAAAATGAATAAATATATGATTTCACTTGATTCTTAAAACACTTTATAAAGTATGAGCTACAACTATTATTATCTTTACTTTGCAGGTTGAATGATCTGCCCGAGGTCATAGAGCTATTAAGTATTAGGGGAAGTATTCAAAGCCAGATTTCTATTGACTGCGGGTCCACTGTTATTTCTCAATGAATGAATAAATGCTAATAATAACTGGCTTGCTTTATAAATAATGAAAAGTGCCATGTAAGTGTTTTACATAGATAATCTCTCATTATCTTTATAATCCTGTGAGGTAAGTGTTGCCTTTTCCAGAAAAAATTTAGTGACTTGTCCAAGGTCACGTATCTACTAAATATCAGAGGCTTTGTGATGATCTGTTTCTTATACCACACTGGTTGTTACCATGCTTCCTCAGAACAGCACTAACAATATTTTTTAAAAAGTGTTTAAAGAATTACATTAGTTTGGTTCCAAAACATTCATTTCATCCATTCAAGACAGCTTGTATCAAGGACACAAAAACTTTTTATCTTGACAGATAACCATTTTCTGTTTTAGCTTCTCATAACAGTGATTTTATGATTTGGGGCAAAGCTTTTTCCAACTTCAATTACTCTATATTCCCTTAGGGAGAGTCTCTTTATAAACTTATAAAAAGGTTCAGGAAATACATGATCACCAAATACCACTCCAAATGTAAACATACTATTTCATATTAATATTGGAAAAACTTAGTACTGCTTAGCTCTATCTTAGACGGGATATACTCATTCCTAAGCCTTCCAGCCTGGTACATGAACCCTTTTGAGTCATCCTCTGCAATTCCCTCCCCTAGCATGTGAATTCTACCCTGGGATAGGTGAGCTTTGTCCTTATCTTGCATTTTACAGATGATCTGGTGTAGAAGAACAAGGTTGTTACAGGACATCCTTTCCATTTCCAAACCATGTTTTCTGCATATTGATCATTCCTTTTATTGATTCTCTTACCCATAACTCACAGCTCAGAGATGGCCACCATGACACTTTCCTGTCCTTCCCAAGCCTTCCCACCACAGACACACTTACTCTCTCCTTTCCAGCTTTTTTTTTATGTCTTGTCTTCTTCCATTAGAACATAAACTCCTTGAGAGCAAGGTTTATCTTGCTTGCTTCTATTTGTATAGTCAGTGCTCAGTATAGTGCCTAGCACGTAGTGCTTCCCTCCCTCCCCGATTCAGCTTGGATTGGGTACATGTATAGCAAGTTTCTAGGATGAACTTCCTACATCATGGTAGATTTCCTCGACCTTCAGTTCTACAATCATGGCTCCTTAGAAGACATTGCCCATTGCTATAATTGCTACTTGTTTGAATCTTTGGATATCACCTTCTGCCTATACAACCAGCCCTTTGCCTATGTTCTCTACTTACTTTGAGCCTCTAGAGAAATGGTCTCAACTTCTTTTTTTGACCATGCATCCCACAGTAAAAAAATAAAATAAAATTGAGCATACCCTTCCAATATAAGTATATGGGTTTTCCTAACTAAATTTTCTCCCCACTTCAATTTATCCTCCACACAACTGCCAAAGTGATTTTTCTTAAGTATAGATATGACCTTATCCTTCCCTTACAAAATAAAGTCCAGTGGTTACCCAATGCCTGCAGAATAAAATATAAACTCCTCTGTTTAGCTTTTAAAGTCCTTTTCCAAGTAGATCTCAATTTATCTTTCTAGTCTCATTGTGCATTATTCTCTATCTCACACTCTGCAATTCAGTTCAACTGACCTTCTTTCTGTTTCTCACAAATAGCATTTCTAGTTTGCTCTGGCCATCCCTTCTGTCTCTTTCTTTACCTCTGTATCACAGGAAATGAACCTCTTTTTAAGATCTAGCTCAAGCAATGCCTTCTAAACAAAGCCTTTCTTGATCGCCCATCCCAACGACAAGTGCTCTCAAAGAACCTTATACTTAACTGCTTTGTATTTAGTTGTATTTTTAAAAAATATTATTCTGTATACACTTATATGTGTACTTGTCTTTTTCCTTTAGAACTGAGATTTTTAAAATACTTTTTTACTTGCATCCCTATTGGCTAGCATAATGCTTGGTACATAGTAATCGTTTTAAAAATGTTTGTTGATTGATATTTTTAATTATTTGTAAATTAGATACATGTACCAGTGTGGTAATAATTATATATTTTGTTAATAATACAATTTTAAAAGAATGGAATAAGTATAAAATAATATTTGACCCTAGAGTTAATTGAGAGTCACTTAAATTTATTGAATAATAGTATGGCATGAGTAGACCTTAACTTTAGGAAATTCCTTTAGCAGCCACATAGGTGATATATTAGAGATGGCAAAGAGACTTGTGTCAGGCGTTGATTGCAATAGTTAAGGTGAAAAGTATTGAGGTCTTGAACCAGAGTGGTGGCTGTGTGAATAGAAGATGATTTTGGATGCTATAGATGTTACAGAAGTAGAAAGGATAGGATTGGAGAACCTTGGAGTAAGTGAGATTGGGGATGGTGGTTTTCTCAGCAGACATGGAGAAGATAAAATACAAGAGGTTTTGGAAGGAGAGTTAAAGCAGTGAGATTTTGATACATCCTCAAATTATTCATGGCTACTTATCCTGTGAGACCCACTATGACCCACCAAAAATGGAAAAGGGAAGTAAGGGGAATAGTGAGGCTTTTATCCACTTGTCCCTATGCTGGGGAATAGACTCTAACCTTTGAGAGGTGCTTGCTATAATTACCAGGTGATATAGGGGGCAGAAAATGAAAATGCTGGGGTAGAACAAAAATTTAGATTCCCAATGGTGCCTAAAAATCTACTTTTCTGGGGCCTTAGGTTGTGTTAACTATTTTGAATGTCGTATTTCCTTTTTTATCTTTTCAAAGATTTTTATTTTCGTAACATATGCATAATTTTCAATATTCACCCTTGCAAATTTTTGTGTTCCATTTTTTTCTCTCCCTTCCCCTCACCCCTTCCCTAGACTGGAAGTAATCCAAAATATGTTAAACATGCTCAATTCTTCTATACATATTTCCATAATTATCATGTTGCACAAGAAAAATGAGATAAAAAAGGAAAAAAATGAGAAAGAAAACAAAATGCAAGCAAACAACAAAAAGAAAAAAATACTATGTTACAATCCATACTCAGCCCCCACAGTCTTCTTTTGGGAGGCAGGTGGCTTTCTCCATCACAAGACCATTGGAACTGGCCTGAATCACCTCACTGTTGAAGAGAGCCACGTTCATTAGAATTGATCATTGTAGAATCTTGTGTACCATGTTCTCTTGGTTCTTCTCACTTCACTTAGCATCAGTTTGTGTAAGTTGCTCCAGGGAAGGCCATATTTCAAGGTCAGAAGGTGATAGAGGAGAGGGGAGGAGATGGAAACTATCAATCAAGAAATAAACATTATTAACTATTATGTACCAGGCACTGAGAATGTGAGGAAAGACCAAAATCAGGTACTGCTCTCAAGGAACTAATAGGCTAATGGGAACATCAGAGGGAAGAGATGGAAAAAAAGAAGGAAGGAAGGAAAGAAGGAAGGAGAGAAAGAAAGACAGAAAGAAAGAAAGAAGAAAAGAAAGAAAAAAATAAAAGAAAGAAAGAAAAAAGAACTTACTATACGGAAGGCACAGTGTTAAGCACCTTACAATATCACAACTCTGGAAGGTACATGCTATTATTATCCCCACTGTACAGTGGAGGAAATTGAGTCAAAGAAAGATTAAGTGACTTGACCAGTATCACATTTCTAGTAAGTATCTGGAGCCAGATTTCTATTCAGGTCTTCCTGACTCAAGGTCCAGAACTCTAGGTGGCCCTTGAGTAGGTGGTATGATGGGGAATAAGTTAGCTATTGTTACAATGGAGATAAATCCTAAGATTGGCTGTTGCTAGGAGGCTGGTATATCACCCATCTTCCCAGCCCCTGTTCTGGCTGATCACTTCAGGGTAAGGACATTGTCCACAGTCCCACAGTGAGTCCTAGTCCACAATCTATTGTTCTCTCAAATCCTATGCTTAGAGCTGGTGGAGTTAACAGACAGTGGTTTTTAACATACCATCTCATTTTGGCTCATGAGAACTGAATATGAAATTGTGAATATTTATACCTGAGCAAACCTTGTGAATTGAGACTTGATTTATTATTCTGTTGAATTTCTTTACTTAAGAAAGTGATGGAGAAAATATTAATGATACAGATTAACCTTGAATTTGTGTTCTGTTTCCCTCCCCCCAAATATGTGTGCGCTTTTGGTCCCCAAAGAGCCAGGTATTAAATATTTACCTGCATATTCTTGAGCTCATAGGTCATCAAGTACAAATCTCCTATTTCACAGATAATGAACTAAGATCTAGAGAAATTAAATTACTTGCTTAATATTCAATAGGCCATTAGTAGCAGAGCTAAGATTTGGGCTTAGGTCCTTTGATTCCTATTCTAACATTATTACCACTGTATCCCAAAATGGCCTCCTAGTCAACATCTGTCTCTTCTTCAGTTTGCCCTGACAGCTTGACCTCATGCCCTAGTCTTGGTTTTAGAATTCATGGTAACCAAATATCTGTTTATATGTATATCCCCCCTTCTCTCTCTCCCTCCCTCCCTTCTTTTCTCCCTTCCTTGTCTTCCTCTTTCTCTCCCTCCCTCCCCTCTCTCTCATATAATCAAATGAATCTTCCATATGTGTTCTTATTCTTTATTCCCTGGTTACTAGGAGATGAAAGTCAAAGTAGGGGAAAGGAATAAGCATTTATTAAGTGTCTGACCTAATCTAGCATTTTAGATTTAAGCAAATTAAATCAAGTCATGATTTTTGGTACTTAGCTGCTTTTTTTTTGGTGGCAATATACTTCATTGATAAGAGGAGCATTTTTTCCTTTTCTTTTCTTTTTGGTAGATACTTATGATTCCATTGTGTGCTAAAGCAATTTATATTGCTTTATTTATATTTATTTATATAGCACCTATTCTAAAACTTGTACCTTTAAAGAGTAACCTCGGGTACCAAGACTCTAAGGGAAATATCCAGAATCAGTTGATACAGATCAGAGATTTTCTTTTACCTAGTCTAACTTCTCACCCTCTTTCTGTAGATCAGCAATATATTTCCCAATAATCTGTAAGCTCCCTGAAAGTGAAGCCCACCCCATTTTAGCCTTGTCTTGTGCACAGAGTAGGTGCTTTACTGAAAAGGCTGCATGTCTGTTCAATTGCATATTCTCTTATTTATTCTAGCGGGGAATTGGAGCCCTTGCCTTTTCAGAGAGAAAGCTTCTCAGGACCATTTCATTTTGCCTACATGGAGGCAAAACCTCAGGTAACAACAGATTCTGATATAATCTAAGTCAGAGTTTTCTAATTATCTCAAACTCCAAAAAATCCTCTTCAATAGTACCACCACCACCACCAACTAGCATTTATATAATACTTTAAAGTTTTAAAGTGCTTTACATATATTATCTCATTTGACCATTATAACACCTTGTAAGATAAGTACTAATAACTATTAGTTACTCTACATCATTCTACAGATAAGAAAATGAGGCTGAGAGAGGCTGATTGAACCACAGCTAGTAAATACTGAAGGCAGAATTGGAACTCAGGTCTTTTTGACCCCTACTCCAGAACTCTATCCACTGTCACCTAGCTTCACCTGCCAGGTTAGCTCTGCATTACCACCTGGTGAGGGAAGCAAGAAGACAGCTGATATGGTGTACCTGGGACATTCTCCTGAAATAGATATGAGGAATACAGGCTCATTCACAAGAGCAGTCCTATCTACATATCTGTCTTAGAAGGATGGAAGAGGTTCACGTAAATGGAGCCAGCTTTCCCATACTCCAGGCCACTTCCTGGATTGATTATATTGTGGATATTGCATACTGAATTAAGAGTGCAGGAGGGGTACCTTGTATATGGGGATGGGGACAGGAGAAGAAAGGGCACTCTATCACAATAAGGACTGAATTTTGATAGCTCCTTTAGAAGACCTGGTACCCAAAGGAGTGATTGCCAATTCTGTTCCCAATCCACTCCAGGGTGGTTGTGATGACACAGCACGATCAGTCACAGTGCTGACGAGGGAGGATTCCCTTCCCCATTTCAAATGTCACATGCTGCCGCTATATTGGCCACGAATGCCTGCTATGGAGCCACAGCACAGATTGCAAGATTCCCAATATAGTCTGTGTGGATGAACCTATCTACAGACTGACTAGCTGTGCGGAAACCAAGCCCCAGTAACCTGGAAGCGACACTTCCTACAGCAAAGCAGCAGATGGTGAGAGAGACTGTCTGGAGGATTTGGGCATAGCAGCTTCCTAAGTAGAGCCAGGAAGCCTATGGAAAAGGTCATCGAAAAGCTGAAGCTTAGCAATTCTGTTTTCAGGCATACACAGTGGCCCAAATTCCAGGCCCTTTCCCCTGGCTCCAGCTGGCCTCTTAGTTCTGATTCCTCCTCATTCTGATTTTGCATCAGTCCTTCCTTTTAACTACAACATAGTGGAAAGTACACAAGACCACGTATGGAGAAATGATTTGAAGATCTTCACTCTAAGCCTCAACTTTCTCATCCATAACATGGGGATTAAAGAGTTGTTGTCAAGAGCAACTGAAATAATGCATGAAAAGTCCTTTGCAAACTTTTTATCTTTATAGTTCAAATTCAGTCTCCGATACTTATTAGCTGGGTGATCTTGGGCAAGCCACTCCTGAGTTTCCTCATGTATAGAAAGGAGATAATAATAGCACATACTTCTCAAGCTTGTTATGAGGATCAAATAGATGCTATTTATAAAGTGCTTAGTAAAATGCCTAGCACATAGTAGGCATCATATAGATACTTATTCCACACTTCCCTTATCTTCTCATATATATATGTATGTATATATATATATATATATATTGGGTTTTTTTGCTGAGGCAATTGGGTTTAAGTGACTTGTCCAGGATCACACATCTATCCTCATATTTTTTTGATGGGATTCAAATGGAAATGATTCTGAGACAAGTTATTGCCCTATTATTATTTTTCTGTAATAAGTATCTTATAGATTATTATATAGAGAGATAAAATAGAGTTCTTTTTGGGGGGAAGGGTAGTAAAAACAAATATTAGACTGTTGGTTCATCCTGTAGACTCACTGAAGATATCTTTGATAAAACTCCAGTAGGAAACAGAATGAGATGTTTTCACTCATCCTGTTCCTAAATGATTTTGATCTCTTTGTAATTGAATAAAAATATTGGTTTGAAAGTTAGACTTTTGCAGGATCAGTAAAAGCATGAACAGGACTTCAGAGAGGATGAGGGGATATGTACCTCATCTTGCTCCCACATTTTTTTTTATTTCTTCTGCTAATTCTGTATATTTTGAAAGCTTTTGGTTCTGTGTAGTTTGATGATTATAAGTCTTTGGTATAGCTACATCTATTAAAATGTTCTTCAATTATTGTGGATCAATATCATGTCTATCATATCAGTTCTGTTTGTGAAAAGATCCAATAGTTTATTTGTTGAGTTTTCTTAAATATATCGAGGTTAGTCGGTCAATAAATACTCATTAGATACCTGTTATGTGCCAAGCACATGTGAGGTAGCTAGGTGGTACAATGGATAGAGGTCAAGCCTGGAGTCAGGAAGACTAAATCTTCCTGAATTCCAATCTGACTGCAGAAACTTACTTAGCTGTGTGACTCTGGGCATGTTACTTACCCCTGTTTGTCTCATTTTCTCCATCTTTAGAGCTGAAAAAGAAACGGCAAATCATTCCAGCATCTTTGTGAGGAAATCCCAAATGGGGTCACAAAGAGTCAGACATGATTGAAAAATGATTGAACAACAACTCTGTGCCAGTCACTGTGCTAAATGCTAGAGATCTATATTTGAGTATTGAGATTTGCCACCTGTTAGTTTATATATATATATACAAGAGCTTCTGATATGTAAAGGACACTACTCTTTTGGTTTTTATTTTTTAATTGATAAGTAAAGAATAAATGAGAAATTAATAATGTTCAACTTCCAAGTTGTGATAAGTGAAATTTTGCTATTTGAGATAAAAACTCTTGGGAGTATGATTTACTATTGTTTTGGGTTTTGATTACAAGGATATTCATCTTAATTGTCATGAAGCCAATAGCAGAAAATGGCACAAGTTGCAGTCTGAGGACTACCGATTACTGAAGATGGGAAAAGTTGAAGGCTATTCTTCACTGTTTATAGACACTTGAGAAGACTGGGACACCTTTGTTTGATTTCAGGGAATTATACTTGTTTACACTTTCTTCCTCATAGCTTGAAAAGCCTAATCTTTCCTTCAATTAGAAATTAGATTATCTAATATATTGTTTTCTTTTAAATAACTGGTTTTATTTGATTGTTTTTAATGTATAAAAATCTGTCTTCCCCTTTATTCAGGGCTTAGTACAAAAGCTGAGGAGGCCTGCCCCACTTTCTTGAGCAATTAGCATGTTTTGCTTAATAAGGAATATGATCAGAAGTTCAAAACTTTGGTTCCTCAATCATTTCATTTTTCACCCTCTACAAATAGAGAATTGACTGGTCATAGGGCGAGAGAGAGGGAAAGTAATTATGGTTGCTAGCCAATATACTTCTTTGATTCCTTTATGATGTCAGGAGAAAGTGAGGAAGACCTCCAGTACATTGGGTGGACTAACCTCCCCCATTTCTCAGTAAACTTACTGGAAAACATAGTCAAGAGTTGAATTGATTGGCAGACAGGGATGGTTTTTTGACCTGAATCCCTGAAGGAAACTCCCAAATGGATGCAACTGTAGATCCATTTGTATAGACATATTCCAAGTTAGCTGCTTAGAAGAGATCTTAAGGTTCTAGTAGGTTTAACATCAATTTTCTTGCTTTATCCTATTAGAAAGCCCTAAACTGGTATCTTAGAACAGTACCCTGCATAGAGCAAATGATTTGAAATATCTGCAGTCATGGTAATATTGGAGCTAGTGACTGATATTTGTCTAATTTTTACCTCTTGCTCTGAATCTCTATATATTAACTCTCTATCTGTCAACTTCAGTTCTGAATAGTTTGGGAGTCCTTTTCTGAATCTCGGTTGATTAGAACCATCCTGCTTGCTGATTTTAGTACTGAATGTGTATAGGCTTCCACCTCAGCTTGATTGCTTCATGAGTAGTTACCCTTAGGCACCTTGGATAAGGCTCCAGGGTCCCAGTAGTCAAAAAGGATTCCAACTTCAAGACAAGAGATAGTGGATTCTTTTTATAATGCCAGAACAGGGGAACAGGAATGGTGTTCGCTTCAAAGTTTATGTAGATCACATCATACATATTTTACATTATCATTTAGTATATAGTATTGGTTGAGTTTGAGTTTAGGGATGTATGAACAGATGGTTTTGATCTGTAGAGGGTATGACATTTGAGTCCTTGCTCTAAGAAAGCCTTTTTATTTCAGACACTAACTTTGAATCAGAATTTTTTTGCTTAATTATTTTTCTTTGTCATGAGGGAGATTTAATCTGGAGAAGGATGGGAAATGAATGTAATGTAAAACAATGCATCAATAAAATGTATTAAAAATAAGCCTCTTTAAAGCAGCATAGTTTCCCATGACTTTTCATAATTTTAATACTCATGATAAAAGTTCACAAGCTTGATTTCCTCAATTTCCTGGCTGAGTTTTGAGCAAGATTGATAAATTTAACAATCTTAATTTCTAAGAATCTTTGAAAATATCTTTCTAATGGAGTGTATAAATTATGCTTTGTTTCACGAAATCACCCATCTGTGCTTCGATACTGCCTGAGAAGCTTAAATTGTGTTGAAAAGTACTTTAGTGCATTAGAAAATATCCAATACAAGATTAAAAAATGATTTTTTTTAAAAATTGAAAAGCAGTTAAATCCAGGGATGACGTACTTAAAGCCAATACTAGAATTGGAAACAGTTTGGAAAAAATATAACTGCAATGTGTCAGACTGCCAGACTCTGTTGTGGCCTGGAATCTCTACAGATAGACATTTTTATATGTGTGATTTTCAGTATCATGCAGGTTCTAACCAAAATTTAATGATTCAAAAATTTTTCACATTTTGTATCCTAAAGTATAGATCACTTTTCATCAAATTACTCTCCTTTATGATACCCAGTGCTTTCAAATTAAATTATAAAATTGTTGTTATTACTATTTATGTTATCTAATTTTACTTATTTGTTCATTAAATTAATTGTCAAATTAATTTGTTATTTAATAATAACAAATATTAAGCTAGGTGGTACAGTGAACAGATTGACAGGTCTGACATCAGGAATACTTGAGTTGAACTCTGGCTTCAGACACTTACCTAGCTGTATGACCCTGGACAAGTCACTTAACCTTGTGTCTCAGTTTCCTCATTTGTAAAAATGAGCTGGAGAAAGAAATGATAAGCCATTCCAATATCTTTGCCAAGAAAACCTCAAATGAGGTCACAGAGTTAAATTTGACTCAAATGACTGAACAACAACAAATTTATTAAGACAAATGAACAGGCATGGTACAGGATGCAGAGCCAGCCTTAAAGTCAGGAAGATCCTGGTGTAAGTTCCAACTCCCACATAGGGACATGTGACCCTGGACAAGTCAGTGTTTTAGGCAATTATCTAAGTTGCATAGAAGGTGTTGACTTGCACTGGTAGAGGTGATTCCTTCCTTACTGAAATCACAAGTCTAGTATAAAACCAAAAATCACCCAGGGGGAGTGATCTGTGAAACATTATGCATTCAAGATGCTAACAGATTGTGGTACTCATCTCAAGATGCAGAGAAGATGATGATGATGATGATGATGACAATGCTGCCAATGGTGCCCTTCTACTACAGCAATCATTACTAAGTCATACTGAGTAGCATGAAATGAAGTGAAATGAGTGAGCAGTAAAGGAATGAATGAAATTAAATTTGAACATTTGCCAAAAGGGCAAATGTTGATTCATTCTTTTTCTTTGACTTGTGCTTCAAAAATTTTAAAGGTTGATGGTATTTCATTTATAAATATTTCCATTTCACCCTGGCTCACGTTCTCTATCTGTCTTTAAAAATAATCTATTAAAGGAGACTTTTTAAACTGGAAAAACAAAACTCTTAATAAAGCAAAATTATTGTTTAAAAGGGTTGGGAATAAGAAATACCATCTAGGAAACAGAAGATGTGATTTTATAATACATGGGGATGTACAGGAATGCATAAAATACATCATTAGATAATTGCTGAATTTTTCAGGTAGAGATAGAATTCATTATTAGTATCTGTAAGCTGAAAGATGCTCTGATTTAATGGGAGAAGAAAAATTGAACAGGTTTTATGAAGAATTATTATGAGAGCAAAGCTGGACAAAAATGAAAGATTTGCTTATCTTTAATCTGGGACCTTCAGGAAAATAACTAGTATAATGTTTGTTTAATTTATTTTTAATGAGATGGTGTGTACCAAAAAAACACAAACATTAAATATTTTAGGTTATTTGGTCCATCTGTTGTGATTGTCAATATGCCTGTTCATGATTGGTGAAAATTGAGGACTGTTTCTCTTCTTTCCTCTCTCATTTATAATATGATAAATTTATAAGGAAAACCATCATTGAGAGGTAACTGAGGAGATTTAGGGAAAGGACTTTAAAGCCATCTTTCCTCCCTCATCTTGAGTATGTAGTCTTAAATAAAATCAAACATGTCTAAAAACTTGACTCGTATACCCCCACCTCCTCATGGAGGTCTTTCCAAGTACCCTCAGCTGCTAGTACCTTAAAATTCTATCTCATCTATCATCTGTAATAATCTTGTAAACATAGATTTATGCATTTTGTCCTTACCGTCAGAATGAAAGACAGAGTTATCATGGTAGACTGAGTGTTGTCATTGGAGCCTGAAAGGACTGGGTTTAAGTTCTAACTCAGATACATATTGGCTGTCACCCTGAACAAGTCAGTTAACTGCTTAATGTTCCAGGCAATTCTCTAAGACTTTATGTTACATAGGGAATGTCTGTGTGCATTGGTAGAGGGAATTACCTCCTCCAGGAGTTCTCAGTACTAATAAAATATCATGTCCAAGTCTAATCTGCATTTTGGGATATAAGCACCTCAAGGACAAAGATGATTTCTATTTTTTTCATCAAATCCCCAGTGCCTGTCTTTAAGTGAATGTTGAGTAGATGTTCCTTCACTGAGTGATTTTACAAGACCATGGGTTCTCTTCTCTTCTTTTACTAAAGAGAAAGATCCTTTTATACTTTCTATTTTATTTGTTTTTTGCTTTTGTTTTTAACAAAAATAGGCTTATTTAAAACAGTTTTTGGTGCCATCTTCTCTAAGATTAACCAGATACATACACATGCATATATACATGTATAACCCATATACATGTTTATATATATACATTTACATGTATATATATATTATATGATACAACCTGCTTAACTAGTGAAGTAGTAAAAAAGTGCTGTTAATTATTATTCTTTCCTCTCTCCCCATTCCTTTACTCCCTTTCTCTGAAACCCAAGTTCTATCCAGAGGGGGCTTAAGTTTTGGTTATATTTCTGTATATTCCACTCCTCTCAACCAAAACATATTTTTTTCTGTGATGCTAGAAAGTCATTGCAATGTCCTTATACTGCTCAAACACCATTTTTTACATGAAATCTTTTCTGATTTCTCCCAACACATAACTATTTTGTATTCATTTAGATATTCTCTCTGCCTCTCTCTGTCTCTGTCTCTCTCTGCCTTTCTCTGCATCTCTGTCTCTCTCTCTGGCTCTGGCTCTATCTCTGTCTCTGTCTGTCTTTCTGTCTGTCTCTCAGTCTCTCTCTCTGTTTCTCTTCTCCTCTCTCCCTTTCCCTCCCTACCTTTCTCCCTCCTCCCTCTGTGTGTGTGTGTGTGTGTGTGTGTGTGTTTTGTATAGATCTTTAAATATTTTTGTCTCCTTTGCGGGAATGCAAGCTCCTTGAAAGTAGAGATTGCTTTATCCTTTTTATTAGTATTCCAGGACCTAGCACAGTACCCAAAATATAGGAGCTACTTGATAAATATTTGTTGGTGGACTATATGATTAATGGCTTGCTTAGGCTCTTTCTCAAAACATCCAAAACCATGATTTTCCTTTTGAAAGCTGCATCCCCCCATCTCCACCTGACCCTATTGCTCTCCACCAGAAAAAGCATATAAAGAATAGGAATAAGAAAACATGCATGCAGAACTAATGTCTTTAAGGGCTCTCAGGCTCAAGCTCCAAATTTTAAGTGAGGCCTTTCTCCTTCTTTAAGGTGGGTGTCTAATTTCTTTAAGATCAGTGAAAGTGCTCTTCTTCCTCCTTGGTAAGATTGGGAGAAGGGCTGTCATGATGAAGAGGTACATTAGACTTGTTCTGCTTGGCTTCAGAGGAAATTGAAAAGAAGGAAATTAAACAGCAATTTCTCCAGTGGGAATTTAAGAAACAAATTGAGGCTTGATGTCAGGAAAACCTCGGTAACAATGAAGCTTTACAAAAATGACATGAGTTTCTTACAGTCTTCAAACAGAGCCTAGATGTCCACATTATCATGGAAATTCCTTCGGTGTAGAGGTTGGACTAGGCAGTTGTTGATGTCCCACCCAATTCTCAAAAACTGTGATGCTATAGATTTCTAAACCTAAAACTCTAACCTTGAAATCTTTTGCTTGGTTCCCTGAGTCTTTAGCCCCCAAACTCTTGAGACTGAGTCTGAACTTGTGACATGGAGGCTCATGTCACTTCACACTGACCAATTTTGGTCCTATTTGGGAGGAATTTCAAGATAATGAGGATGACTGGATGAGGACTGGTGAGGGTCTTTTATGCCAAACATTTCATTTTATATATCAGAAAGAGGAGCCCCAGAGAGACAAGGAAAATATCCAAGGAAATAAAAAAAGAAGGATCAATTTTTGGACCCAAGTTCCTTGACTCCAAACTTATTAACATTGCTGCTAATTTCATCCTGATATCTTGTAACCAGGACTTGCAGTGGTTCTTTTTACAGTGTCCAAGGCTCTTATTGTATGAAATCCCTGCCTTAGTTCCTTGTGAGATACTTTCCTACTCCAGTTCTTCCTGGCACAGACATCCTGACCTCTGTATCTCAGTCCTTGCTATCTGATTTCTTTAACATATTTCAGGTATTAGTTCTGAATTTTAAATTAGGACTATTTCTTTCATTCGAACATCGTATTTGTCACAGGGAACAGGCTACTTTCAGGCTACTTCTAGTGACTGCCTGTTAGTGAGATCCTCTTTGATCCCCTATCCTTGCCTTGACTATCCATCTAGTTTTGAGTTCTCATCATTCTTGGTCTGGCTTACCTCCTTACCAACCAAGCCCTAGCCACAGACTTTTTGACCAAAGCCCTAGCCAGCATGGTTGCATTTTCACAGTAAGGATGATCAAGGATCCTGGGTTTCTGACCACGTTCCTAAAAGTTCCACAGTTTTCAGTTCTTGCTAAGTCAAAAGAAAATTAATAGAGAGAGACTATAAAAATCTCTGCATTGTGGCTAATATGGAAATGTTTTACATGATTGCATATGTATAACCTGTATTTCGTTGCATATCATTTCAGGGAGGAGGAAGGAGAGAGAGAGAGAGGGAAGAAAGGATAGAATTTGGAGCTCAAAACTTTAAAAAATGTTAAAAATTTGTTTTAACATGTAATCAGGTGAAAATATTTGTGTGTATGTTGGAGTCAGTAAAATATATATGGGTATACATTGGAGTCAGTAAAAATTCATGAAACACCCTGAACATATTTTCATGAAGACACAGTAGCATGATCCATATTCTGAATAGTCGTTAAAGTACATGAGATAAAAGGAAAAGCTCATGATACCATAAAGAATAGTTTATACCCCAAGGTCTTGGTGGGTCCAAGTTGAAGTGCTGGCTGTGCTGCTACTATGACATGTAAAAGGAGAGACTATTTTTTTAAGCTTTTTATTTGTATAACATATGTATGGTTAGCTCCCCAACCTTGATCTTTACAAAGCTTTCCAATAAAAATTTTACCCCCAGTCCCCTTCCCTCCCCTAGATGGCAGGAAGTCCACTACATGTTAATAATGTTGAAATGCTTGAGAAGTTATGCAAGAAAAATCCTATCTACAAGAAAAAAAAA
>JAJPUD010000094.1:356928-369128 GCA_023553655.1 Myrmecobius fasciatus | reverse complement strand
CCATTTATCCTCCAGCTCTCTTTTGAGGTTCTTTATGCAATCTTCCAGAAAGGCCTTTTGAAACGGGGACCAGTGATGGTCCTTGCTGTTTTTTTCTGGATTTTTGTCTAAAGAAACCTCTGTATCTGAGGTCGTTTCTTTGCCTTGATAAAAGCTGTCTATGGTGAGAGCTCTCTTTTGCTTCTTCATCATTTTTTTTTAGACAGCGTGGATATCTCTTTAAGGTAGGGGGAAAAAAACCGCGGCTGAAGGCGCTTTGCCCTGGGGCACTTTGGCGAGTTGACTTAAGGTGCTGGGCCGGTGGGGGCTAGGACTAAGTCCGAATTACTCCTTAAACAAGGCAAGTCTGCCAGAACACCTGTCCCCAATCAGGGCAGAGTGTCCGGAGTGCCTCAGATAAACTCCAGGTGTTTGAATTTGGAGTTTGGAGTTTGGAATTTCTTCCAGGATGAGCTGAGCTGAGTCCCACCCTCACTTCCGGCCTGCACAGGGGTCGTCTATTTATCTCTCTGTCTGAGTCCGACTAACCTGATATGAAGTTCTCCAGAGAGCCGTGCCCAAATATTTCTGAGTTCGTTGACTTGAAGATCAGTTCAGAGGCTTATTTTATTGTTGATTTGAGAGAAGATCAGAGGAGAGGCAGAAAGTCACCTTTTCATTCCGCCATCTTGGCTCCGCCCCACTCTCCTTTCAAGGAGAGACTATTTTAAAGATATTGGAGTCAAACTAGTTTTTAAAAAATAAGTGTCTTGGTAAGAGTACAACTCAATTCAATTCAACCAACTTTTATAAAGCATCTACTTTTTGCAAGTTATAATGATAGAGCCTGGGAAACAAATAAAAGAAATGATAGAAATCTATCCTTAAGGATCATGTGTAGGTGGGGTGTGCTAGAGGTAAAGGAGAGATACAGTAAAAACAAAAAAAAAGCTCAAAAATATATGAAGATCTGGGGAGGAGGAGCATGATCAAAGGAGACTTACTGGAAGTGATGGTACCTGAGATCATCCATTTACTCAAAAAGAATTTACTGTACCCGTTACTTTGTTAGGCAAAGCACATATAAAGACAAACTCAAAGCAGTCCCTTCCCCTGAGGAATTCACATTCTATGTGTATGTAAGGGAAACAAGATGAGTCAATACAAATTATGTTCAAAATAAATTCAAAGAGATATTTTTTTACAAGGAGGTACTAGCAATTAGGTTAGCATTATGTAGGAGGCAGCTGAGCCTTAGGGATTCTGAAATGTAGAGAAAATTTCAGGCAGGAGAGACAGCCTGCTTGGATACAAGGACCTTTTTTCCCCTTGCTAATACTAAGATTCATTCAAATGTGGCATGTCTGGTAAGGGAGACACTTGTTCAACTTTCCCAAAGTATGCTGTATATGTATATATATGTATATCTATATCTATATATCTTTGTTATTTACATATTTATATGTATTATATAAACACAGAAATGTGTACATATATATATATAATTTTATACAGTATGTATATACATACTTAAATATATACATATACATTTTCACCAAATTATGTCAAAAACAATTTTTTTAACATTTCCTTTTTTAAGGTTTGAGTTCCAAATTCTATCCTTCCTTCCCTCTCTCTCTCCTTCCTCCTCCCTGAGATGATATACAATCAAATATAAGTTATACATATGCAATCATGTAAAACATTGCCATATTAGCCACAATGCAGAGACTTTCATAGCTTCTCTCTATTAGTTTTCTTTTCTTTTTTTTTCTTTCTGGACCAGGATTTCATCATTGTCTTTATGAGACTTCATAATGGGCTCATGGCTAGCAGAATTTTATCACTGAATGGCAAACCTGCCAATGATGAGCCTCTGGGAGTTAGCAAAGCTGGTCTTCATATTATAGGATCATAGAATCAAGATTGAGAGAGACCTAAGAGGCCAGTCAGTGGTAACAATAGTTACTTCATAGTAATGATAGCAAATAGTAACAATAAATAGCATTTATGTATCAATTTAAGATTTGCAAAGCACTTTAGCACATTTGATTCTAATAACAACTCTGGAAGGTAGGGGCTATTATCATCTCCATTTTATAGTTGAAGAAACTGAGACAAAGTGATTAAATGACATGAGTAGAGTCACACAACCAGTAAGTGACATCATCCAGGTCCAGCACTTGATCCATTGTGGTCCACAGCAGCAAGTTAACCTGCCCAAGAGTGGAAAAAGGGGCAAGGTCCTTTGACACGAAAGCTAACACCATTTCCACCATCCTGCCTCCCTCACTGACAAATGACAAACAAGACTCTCACCAAGCTGCCTTTCTAGCTTGGAGGAATGGACCAGACAGAGACCATTCCCTACCTTACTGACAAAGCCTGAGAGAGCCGAGGGTCTGGCTGAGTCATGCAGGCTAAGAACTTGGTCTCCCTGAAAGTTTGAGAATCAACCCTGAACTACTGAAAGTACTTTCCCGTTAGACTTGGGATTCTAACTCACAACAGTTACAAGTTAAAAGGCGTATTGATCTAATATACCGTTAGGCAACAAAATGGTTCGATATGTCACGTTCCCATAGAGGATTATGGGATGTTTTCCATACTGTTGCTGCAAGGATCTTCCTGAAGCTTTGTAGATGCCTTGCTCAGCAGAACTGATGATGAGAGAGTCTGTATTTCAGCCCCTTGTTTGCAAAACCTTAACGCATGTAAATAAGTCATTATTTTGGACGGAGTATACTTTCTCTTATGCTATTTATAGGAATGATTTGTGCACTTCAAACTGCAAACTCTATTTCCTGACCATAAAACAAATTATCCAATGAATGAATGTGGGGACATACATTTTATCTAAATTACATAGTAAAATCCCCCCAAGTGGGTAGCATTTAAAATAGATTATAATATTTTATTAACTTAAATGTGTATTAGACCCTCGGCTTATGACACTCATTACTGTGCATGAGATACATCCAATGGGATTAACCAAAATCAAAGTTGCTTTCTCTGGATAATGAAGAAACACAGACTTGGGGTCTCATATGAGACAATGAATAAGGACCAGGGTCCAATTTAAATTTAAATAACACACTCAAGCTCAGAAGAATAACAACAATGACACTGTTAATAATTCATATTAATATACATTTTAATATACATTATTAATGTACATATTAATATACATATTAATATACAATTTGAGAATCCATGGAATACTGGATAGAGAGCTGATCTCAGCGTCAAGAGGACTTAAATTCAAGTCCATCTTTTATATATTAACTGCGTGACTTTGGGCAAACTACATAACCTCTTAGGGTCCCTGAACAATTCCCTAAGACTATAATTTGCCAAATGAGTGCTGATGTGCATTGGTAGAGGGAATTTCCTAATTGGGAGTTTTATCTACTGACTGATCAATTAATATGTATTTACTAAGTGTCTATCATATGCCAGGCATTGTGTTAGACACTGGAGAGACAAAGACAAAAATCAATCATTCTCTGTCTTCAAGAACTTAAAATTCTGTTGGGAGAGACAAAATGTACATATTAATGAAATTAAGTTTGGCCATATATACATGCATGCATTTACATATACACACATATATCCATGCAGATATGTGGCATATATGTGTATAAACATATACTGTATATATCAATTTAAAATTGATATGTATAGCACTGACAACTCCTCTGTGCATTAACTTCATTTTAAAGATTAAGAAACTGAGGATAAGTGAATTTTAAATGATTTTCTCATGATTATGCAGCTAATATTAAGTGATCTAGCAAAATGCCTTGCATGTAGCTGACATTTAATAAATGTTTCTTGAATGAAATTGAATCATTTTGGAACTAGAAGCTAAGCCTTTTGGTTCCAAACTCAATATTCTTTGTTTCTCTTTGTTTTGCTATCACTTGGCATGATATTTGTCCTATCTGTTGTTGTTCAGTTGTTTTAGTCATTTCTGAATCTTTGTGACTCTTTTAGAGTTTTCTAGGCAAAGATGCTTCAATGGTTTGCCATTGACAGCTACAGCTCATTTGACAGTTGAGGAAAACTGAGGCAAACTGTAAAGTGACTTGCCCAGGATCACACAATTGGTAAGTGTCTGAGGCCATTTATGAACTCAGATCTTATACCTGAAATTCGGTCCACTGTACTATCTGGATGCTGCCCTCTGATTCTCCTGACTAATAAAATAGGTGATGTTTTACATAGCAATTTATTTGAACAATAATTCGACAGGAAGAAAAATGTAGAAATACTAGGATGACTAAACACAGGTCTGTCAAACAGTTCTAGAACACTTGGTTTTATTTTTTCCTGGACTCCATCATACCCACTTTATATTTTTCACTATAGACATCATATCTCCTTGAGCAAAACATAACAATGCTAACATTGAATGAGGACTGAGTCGCTCCTTTTTCAATGTCAGAGAACCAATCCTCCCTCTGACATTTAGGTCTTGGGTGACCTTGGACATGTCTTTCATTCTCTGTCCTTCAGATTCCTCAGAGGTGTTGGGCTACATGGTCTCTGAGGTTCTGTCCAGTTTTAGATCTGAGCTCCTGACTATAGGGCATCCCTACCAACAACCCTAGATTTTGACATGGTGCTTTGGGGCAATGAGTCCTCTAAAAAGAAATGCAGTAAGACCTGAAAAAAAATTGATCTCCATCGATTAGGAGATAGTTAAACAAAGTGTGGAATAGGACAGGAATGCAACATCTCTGTACCATAAGAAACAATGACTGAATAATTCAGACATGGGAAGACATATGAAGAGATACATAGGGAGTAAGCAGAACTGAGGAAACAATATACACGTTGATTATACTATAAATGGAAAATACAATACCATCAGCAGCAAGCAAAACATTGTATTTATAATGATCAAGCTAGGACCCAGAGAAGAGATGAGAAAATGTGTCTCTCCTTCTTCTTTGCCGAAGTGGGGGCTTATGGGTGTGAAATATTGTATGCATTGTAGCCTCAGTTGATATATTGATTCATTTTGTTTAACTATCCCCCCTCCAAAATACACTTTCTTTTTATTCCTTGTTTCAAGAGATGGCTCCCAGTAGAAGAGTTAGGAAAGAGATATTCAGAAATGAAGATTATGTGAAAACAAAAGAGATCAATATATTTAAAACATTTTAAAAGGCCACTGACTAAAATATGCTGTTTGGCAGGGATCCCCTTTCCTCTGTTTCCCTCTCCATAATAATTCAGGGGCTATTTTGTAGCAGGCAATCTAGAAATGGCACAGAAAACAACAATAGCTGACTTTCCAGTCAGCTTGCATCCTCTGCTTTCTTCCTGTCTCTATCCTGGTTGACCTCAGACCTAAGATTCACCCAATTCCCTCCCAGGAGTCTGTTCTGCTTTGTATCAGATCAGGTCATTGTCAGGAAGACACATGGATATTTCTGACAGTCTTATATAAGGGAAGAGACCAATCTCTATGCTGCATAGCTGCATAACCAGATGGCATGGAATTTTCATACAAATATTTAAATAATAAGAAAGATACATGATGGTAAGGGATCTGAAATGAAAAGAAACTTCAGATACAACAGGGGAAAAAAGTTTGGTTTTGAAAAGGGGCTTTTCCTGCTTAATGAAGCTTATCAAATCAATAACAAGCTAAGGCTCCAGATGTTTAAAGTTGTGCTGAAGCTGGATTTGGAAGCTTGGATTGCTTGTATGCAACATACACTTAAACCACATCCCCACAAATATAATAATACATACATAGCATATTAGAGTGTAAGCTCCTTGAGGGCAGGGACAGTATTTTTCTCTTTTTATAACTCTAGTGTTTGGCACAGTGCTGGGCACATAGTAGGTATTTAATAAATGTTTACTGATTTATTGATGGTTAGATCCCCCCCTTTAGAAGGAAGATCCTCTAAGCTATACTGACAATATTGAAAATAGAAGCATTAATACTAAATTGAAGGAAATCCCTTATTCCAAGAGAGAGAAAATTTTACTCAGTGAGTCAAGGGGAGAGACTTGGGAATCTAAGGCTTCTAGATGGTAGAGTGGATAGAGCTCCAGGGCTAGAATCAGAAAGACCTGAATTTAAATCTGACCTCAGACACTTAAGAGCTGTGTGATCCCAAGCAAGTCATTAATCCTGTTTGCCTCAGTTTCCTCATCTATAAAATGAACTGGAGAAGGAAATGTCCTCTCAACTAATTCCCTTTTAGTTCTAGAACTATGGTCACAATATTATAAAAGACTTCAGGGAACAATTCAAAGAGATTTTGATTTACAATCCAAGGACCTCGGTTCAAATCCCAGCTCATCTGTTCATTGCTTGTATGGCCATCTGGGAACTCAAGTTTCTTTATCTGAAAAATGATAGAATTGGACTGGGGGGACTCTAAGTATATTTCTTGAAGTTTTAAACTATAGTTGTGTTTTATGATTAAATAATTATTAAATTATTTCACCCATTTAATACTTACAAAAATGCTTTTAAATCCTAGTATTGAATGTTGAATAATGGTAAGTTCCTCAAAGTTTGAGGTGAAGAGTGGAGATCCTGATTTTACAGCATCAACTCTGAATATATATAATAGTAGAAACTCAGTTAACCAAACACAGTAGCACATGGTAGGCCCTTAATAGATACTTAGTTGGATAAGTATATCTTTTGTGATAAATCTTTGGCTTCTTCCAAGGAGCTGATACTCTGCTAAATACCAAGAATTTAAGAACAGAAGTAAAATGAGTCCTGCCTGTCACCAGAACTCCAATTCCCTAAGGTCCATCTTCTCTTTGCTTTTGATCTTATGTGGGAATAAGTTTTCAAAGTGTTTTTCAATTTTTTTATTTGATCCTGTTAAAAGTAGAAACTGTTCGATTGCATTTTTTTTTTTTGTCATCAAATGAAATGTCTGTCTCTGGCTGTTTCTTCTGAGCATGGAGCAGTGCCATTGGAGATTTGAAGAAAAGAAAACCACATTAAAAAAAAAGAAAACTTACCCAGATGTTGTGGAAAAAATGTGGGTTTTAAAGAACCCTTTTGCTGTGGCTGAGCTTTCCATACTTTTTTCTTAACATGCTTTTTAATTGCATTATTTAAGAAGTACAAAGCAGACAATCAGTGCAATAGAGGAAACAATCACTGAACAAAGGCCACACTATCTTTGCAGATTCTGAATTTAGAATCAGGAGGATTCCTTAGACACTGACAGGCTATGTGACCTTGGAAAAGTCATCTGATCATTATGTGCCTTTGTAAAATGAAAGGATTAGACTCAATTTAAGCTTCAAATGTACAAATGCATGAGGCAAAAGTGAGCAAAGCCTTATGAAACAAGGTTATGTATGGTTTACTAATAAGTCCTATTAAAGGCTTATATACTTTACAATTGATTTTTTTTTAAAGTTTTGGTGATAGCTTTTTTATTTTTACATTGCAATTATTTCAGGAAATATTCCACTTTCTAACATCATCTCTGTTCATGAATTGAACTCATTTATTTATTTTGCTGAGGCAATTTGGGTTAAGAGACTCATCCAAGGTCACACAGCTAGGAAGTGTTAAGTGTCTGAGATCACATTTGAACTCAGGTCCTCCTGACTTCAGGGCTAGTGCTCTATCTACTTCACCACCTAGCTGCCCCTTTGTTTAAAAACAAAACAAAACAAAACAAAACAAAACAAAACAAAACAAAACAAAAAAACCAGTTAAGCAAATAGTCCAGATATAGCAACCTCATCTAATAATGTATATACCATTCGGCCATAGTAGCTTCTCTGCCAAGAAGAGGAACATATGTTTCATCATTCAGTGGTTGCCTTCCACAGGAACAAAAAGAAATAGCTTCTTAGGACCCTTTCAGAAGCTTTGATTTTAAGAGAGAGGCATTGGATGGGCTGACTATTCATGCCTTGGGATTCAGTCACTTACATTCCATTGAAGGAAGCTGGCAAAATAGTAATTCTTTTTCTACTTTGTGTATCATAAAATCTTTTCCTTTCTGTCATTAAAACTTGTCTTCCTCACAGTAGGCTAATTCCAACCTTAGGCAGCAGGGGTAAGATGGGCTCAAAAGGCTGTTCCTCTTAGAGTCAAAAGACCTGAGTTTGACCTAAAAGTTTTGCTCCTGTGTGAGCTTGACTAAATCAAATTATCTCTTTGGGCCATCATTTTTTCATCTGTAAAATGAAGAATTGAAGCTATGTAATCTCTAAAATATTTTTTTCCAAATTTGAAACCCTACTTTTCTTATCCTTGACACAAATTTAGAATTGAAAAACTGTAAGTAATGCAGTTGATGCTATCTTTAACTAGTTCAACTTGTATGAGTTTTGTTGGCAATATCTCAAAGGGCTGGATCAATCCATAGGGTTGGAAAATCCAACATGGGCCTCAGAAAAAAAAGTTAAGAGTCATGCAAAGTGTAATTATTGAGAATCTGCTGGGTTTGAAACTTTCATTTCTTCTTAGTGATGCTGTTTCACTTCTCTCTCACTGTGTGAAGAACAAAATTTCTGTGCAAAAATGTGTTGTATAATAGGCAAGCAATGGCTGAGATTCTTTAGTTATCAACTCTCTTGCTGAAGATTGACTCAATTTCTGACACTATGAATGTGAAATCTGTGAAGAAAACGTGGGGAGGAGAAAATCCAATAGGTTTCGAACTGAATCTTTTTCTGGGTATTTAAAAAAAAATCTCGTACATCCAAAAGATATACAAGAAAAGTACTTTTCTGATTGCAGTGCTCTCTCCGTCTGTCTCTCTCTCCTCTCTCTCTCTCCCTCCTTCCCCCCTCCCTTCCTCTTTACTTTCCCCCCAACAGGAGATAGTATAATTAAGGGGAAAGAACATTGGATTTAGAGGCATAAAAATCTCATTTCAAATTCCAGGACTTTTCCTTAATCCCTGTATACTCCATGACATTAAGCAGTTCATTTAGCCTCTCAGGAATTCAGTTTCTTCATCTATAAAATGGAGGGCTTGGCCTAGGCCTGCTCTGAGCCCCCTTCCAGATTTATATCTCTGATCCTGTGTACTCAGAGGAGCAAATTCAATAAAATACAATTCTCTACCATAGAAGTGTGCTGCCCTGGCCCAAACTCCTACAAGAGAACTTTCTAATTGGCTTAGATTTAGAATTTATATTTATTAATGTTGGGACTTTCTTGGGGGTAAACTATGTCCTTCCAGGCAGATGTACTTTGGAATTTGGGAGCACTAGTCTGGGGGAAATGAAAAAAATCTGGACTTGCCTAGCTAGAATCATGACTCATATTCAAATTCTACATTAGACCTAAGAGGTATATGACAAGTCACCAACCTCCATACTTCCTCATCTGTAAAATAGATATAATAATGAAACCTATTTCCCAAAGTTGTTGTGAGAAACAAAAAACATGCAAAAGCATTTGTAAGCCTTAAAGTGTTAAAGAAATGCTACCTATTTTTGCCATTAACACCAATTAGCTAAAGACTATATTATATGGCAGTGTATGTATATATGTATGTATATATATGTGTGTGTGTGTGTGTGTTTGTATGCATTCATGGGATCAAAAGACCATATATTTATGGTTGGAAGGGATTTCTGAGTCCATATCATTCAACCTCTTCATTCTATATGTGAGGGACCAAAACCCAGAGATGTCAAATATCTTGATCAAGTTCATGCAGGTATTAAGCAGCAGAACCAGTGTTTGAACTCACATTCTTGAATTCCATCCCCAGTGCCACCTTGCTGCTTTCTAGTGAGGGTCTTGTGAGCTAGAACTGGCTCAGCCCCAATGTAGCCATCCCATCTCTCTGGCTTGGAATGAGGAGAAAGCAAGTTCAAATCCTACTTCAGACACTTACTAGCTATATATCCCTTGGCAAGATACTTAAACTCTCAGTCTCAATCTCTCCATCCATAAAATGTTGATAATTACAGTATCTACTGCACAGAGTTGCTGTGAGGCTCAAATAATATAATATATGGAAAGTGTTTTTACAAAACAAACATTTTAAAAATTAAAATTAAAATAAGTTAAAATTATTATTATTACAGTTGAGACTGTGGTGATTCTTTGGAAAGTCAAAGAGAGGTGGCTGGCTATAGCAGGGTTGGTGGGGAAACTAAGGGTACCCTACAACACAGTTCTGAGCCCTGCTGTGTGCACCTCCAGCAGCAGGAATCACACTCTGGCTGTGGTATCATAAGCAATGCTCCTAAGCCTTGAGGCAAAGTAATGAAGCCACAGGCACCAATGGATTCTTCTAATCATGGCTCCTGATGATATGCAGAGGATAGACTTCACTATCAGAAAGAATTCCAGACTCACACAGCCATAAATGCAGCCTTGCCCATACCCCCACACAGCCAGGATATCTATACTGGAAGCAGTTAACAGATTCTACTAATGGGCAGTGAGCAGATTGCTTGGGAAGCCGGGAAATTGTATATTATTCTAGGCAGCTGTCCCTGTGTTTGCTAATTGTGGTTTAGTGATTAGTGGATTAGAGTTAATGGTCATCCTCAACCCAGGCAGATATGCTGCTCACCTGGGTAAGGAACCTCTGGGGAACACAAAGGGAAAGAGAGATAAGGAAGTGGGTCTAGAATATGGGGGCTGGGAACTAGACAGCAGCATTAGCAGAAAGGGAGTTGAGTTTCAAGCCACTGGGTGAGCCCCAGTGTTCTGTGATTTTATTTGAGAACTTCTGAGGCAATTACAGCATCATCAGTTTATAGATGTAGAGCTAGAAATCAAGGTCACTTAATCCAAACCTCTTATTTTATAAGTGAGAAAACTGAGGATTGATTTAGGGGATTTTCCCATCACTGCACAGGAATAAGTGAGAAGAGGGACTACTGTTCAGATAAAAGCTATAGAGTGGGAAGGGGGCTTAAGACTGTCTAGTCCAATCCATTCATTTTAGAGAGGAGGAAACTGAGACGAAGATGAGGGAAATCTCACCACCAAAGTTGTGAAAATTGTAGGTACAAATCAAGATTCAAACCCAGGTTCTGTGACTCTGAATCCAGCACTTTTCCTCCCATGCACCATGATGCTTCTACAAGGTTGCTGTTGTTTTTGTATTATTTTAGTCCTGTCTGACTCTGTGTGACCCTATGTGAGGTTTTTCTTGGCAAAGGTACTCCAGTGGTTTGCCATTTCCTTCTCCAGTTCATTTCACAATTGAGGAAAATGAGGCAAACAGGATTGTGTTTCGGCAAGGGTCACAAAGCTAGTAAGTATCTGAAATTGGATTTGAATTCAGCTCTTTCAGACTCCAGACTTGACATTCTATCCAGACGACCTAGTTGCCTATAAGAGTTAGCATGAAACCAAGAGAAGTGTTCAACTGAACTACAAGATAATAGTTTCTCTCATTACCTTTGTCCTAACAGACATAATGATAAACTGCATGGATGGTTTCCTTGTTGGTGGAAAAAGATAAATAAGGCTTAAGGAATGATTCTTTATATTTCTGCCTTACTATCCAGGGAGGATGAAGAAGGTTTAGGAAAGACAGAAAAAGTAATCCAAGAAGGTAACCAGGAAATGAAATGTTCTAGAGAAGTGGGAAGAGAGGGAGAAATTGAAACCTGGGTCAAGAGTAGATGATGAGTAGATAAATGTAAGACAGAGGAAGAGAAGCACAGTGTCTCAGAACAGGAAGGGACCTAAAATCCAATTTCCCTTCCTATTACAAATGAGGAAAGTGAGGTCTAGAAAGATTAAATAAACTTAAGTCAAAGGTGCGAGATGAGCTCTTAGCCAAGGATGTCCCAAGAACTAGGAACAAATATTTTTGCTCAAAACCTTGCCAATCTGATTATTGGGGCAGTGATAAGTTGAAGGGTATCCAAAAATGGTGATGGTGAGGGGATGAGAGATTATTTAAAGGAATTGGAAATGTTTAGTTTGAAGAATTGGGGACTTATGATTGACATGAAAACTGTGTTTAAATATCTCAAAAGTTGTTAATATCAAAGATTTGTTCTGCTCTGTCCCAGAGGAGAGAACCACAGACAATGAGTGAAAACTATAAACAGGTGGCTCTCAGCTCAATAAATGGAGGAAAATCATTCCTAACAATCTGAGTCATAGAAAAGTGAAATCGACTTTGTTGGGAGGTGATGAGCTTCCCCTCATGGCCCTGTTCTGAGTGGACCCACAGGTGAAGGCTGTAGCCTAATCTCATCAGCTCTTATATCAAGACTGAGTT